>CM049794.1:16940191-17101477 GCA_027422405.1 Ptychobarbus kaznakovi | reverse complement strand
TTAATTTTAGTGGGTACTAAAAACTTTATGGGCAGTCGTGGACTAGTGGATAGAGTGTTGGACTTGTAACCCGAGGTTGTGGGTTTGAATCTCGGCTCCGGCAGGAATTATCCATGACTGAGGTGAGGAATTTATCCATGACATACATTTTATCCAAAGATAAAAAAGTTCTGTATTCGTGAACCTGGTACATTGTAATATGTTTTTAATCAAGAGTGTCACCACAGCTGTTGATAAAAAGACAATGCTAAGATTACTCATGCACGATACTGACGATCTCACACCTTCTATGGGTAATTACATGAATATTTTCATTAATTAAAAATACACCCACTCACATCTTTGTAACTAGGCCACTAATAAAAAGAGATGACTATTTTATTGCTAACTTAAATGCATTATTACTCCATCTAATTACCATTGAGTCTTTTCACTTGCAACTTGTGCTCAAATATAGTGATAATGTGATTTTTTTTTTATCTTGATGGTCTGATATTTAGGTCAGTGTCTTTTCTTCTATCAGCTCCATCAGCAGTTTGAGAAATACATTTATAACTGCATTTAATTTGATAATGTTTTGAATGATGAGACCCAAATCTACCACTTATATTTTCATTTAAAGTCGTTAGTTCCGGTCCTTGGATCGGATTGGTCAATAGTGCTCAAACAGTGCTGCTACAGACCTATAGGGTTTCTCATTTTTGTGCTCCACTTGCTTTTTGCCTATTCAGTGACTGTTTTTGTGGGTTACATCATTACATCAGAAGGTGAAGATGAGTGTGTTTTTGTCTTTCTCTGTGTGAAGCCGTGGTCACAACAGACTTTGAGCATGCAAAGTTCTTCGGACGCTGCAACGGGTGTGATATGACATCACGCTCTGCAGCATCTTTTGAAAAACATAAATTCAACACATAACAAATAATTATAAGGAAAGAAAGGATCTGACATCTGGCCAAGTATAGTGTGGAATACACACGGCAGTGAGTAGTGAACAAACACACACACCTTGAACACACACCCAGAGCTGTAGGAAGCTGTTCATTCAATCCTCCCACCTACAATCCCTGTCAGTACCAAGACTCGAACCCGTGACCTTTGCGCTACAAGTACGATTCTCCAACCATTAGGCCATGACAAAATGTAAATCTAAAATGTAATAACATACAATCTACTTTCCTGCAGCTCTGAGGTTTTAAATGAATGTTCTTTTAATTCATCCATGAGGTCATATAGAAACGTATCGATCTTCTGTTTGTCACAGTTTCATGTGATACGAATTCACAGGTCAGAGTTCACCAAACTTTAACTTTGGAACACAGTGAAATGCAAATCAACTGTGCATGTGTATGAATGGAAGTCAATGGAATAAAAAAAGTGTAGTGTGATCGGCACTTAATCGTCGTTAACTCTTTCCCCACCAGGATGTTTTTTTTTTTTAAGTTGGCAGCCAATGCCAGCATTTTGGACCATTTTCACATAATTTTAATGTCACCCAGAATATTTTGTTGTATAAATATCTGAACATGCAATATGTTAAAACAAAGAACAGAGTCCCTGCTTAAAAATAATTTGTAGTTTCATGCAATCATTTATTTTTATCAACACTAGATTGTGAGCAAGTTTTATGAAAAAGGCAAAACGTTGAACAAAAATCTGACAAATTCACTTTAAAAGATTACATCTTGATCAGATTCAGATCGATGATCAAAACTTAGACGCAGTAGATCACTTCCTTCAACACCACCAAAGCTTGCATGGTCCCATACCCATGTGCTGGATTGTCATATCATTTGGCAACATTATTAAGTTTTGATTTATATGCTTCTTATTGCTTAATGATTGCATTATTTTAGATATGCATCTGTTTGCATAAGCATACGATCGCTTGTTTCTGCTTGTTTTGATCCAGATGTTCAATACTCTTTCGGAAGATGGGTAATAGCGCCTCCTACCATACACCATACTGAGATGAAACACAACCCTCCCAGATGCTCTCAACACTATTACTCACGGTTAAATGCAGAAACAACACACCTCACAAAAACTGCCCACACCTCCCAACGACCATGCACTCTGTTTGTCTGCAGCCGACTAAGGAAGACCCATCCAGGATTAAACCCACGAAAGGCTGCCGGTCCTGACCACGATACCTGGCCAATTACTGAAAGACTGTGCTGTACAGCTGACGGATGTCCTAACAGATATCTTAACACCTCGCTGAGCCAAGCAGTCGTCCCCAACATGTCTAAAATCCACAACATCATTACCGGTACCAAA
This sequence comes from Ptychobarbus kaznakovi, assembly GCA_027422405.1. NCBI lineage: Eukaryota > Metazoa > Chordata > Actinopteri > Cypriniformes > Cyprinidae > Ptychobarbus > Ptychobarbus kaznakovi. The sequence continues at coordinate 17,099,200 of CM049794.1, read as the reverse complement.
GAAAGTCACCTTGTGTCCTGTTTAAACACCTACCATCCCATAAGCACTGACCCCAATCATGATGAAGTGCTTTGAGAGGTTAGTCATGCAAAAAATCAAAACACCACCTCCCCAACACACTCGATCCGCTCCAGTTTGCATACCGTCCAAACCGCTCTACGGACGACGCAATTTCCTCTACCCTCCACCTGGCTCTTACCCACCTAGAAAACAAAGACTCCTATGTTAGAATGCTGTTCATTGACTTCAGCTCGGCATTCACACAATAATCCCACAACAGCTCATAAAAAAACTAAACCTGCTGCCTTAACTATTCCTCTGTAATTGGATCCTGGACTTTTTAACCGGAAGACCTCAGTTAATCCGTGTCGGCCACAACACCTCGAGCACTACCACACTGAGCACAGGTGCCCACAAGGCTGTGTGCTCAGCCCTCTGCTCTTCACGCTGCTGACCCATGACTGCACTGCCAAGTTCAGCTCCAACCACATCATCAAGTTTGCTGATGACACAACAGTGAGGTCTCATCAGCAACAACGATGAAACACACTACAGAGAGGAAGTGGCACAGCTGGCGAAATGGTGTGGCGCTAACAATCTGTCCCTCAATGTGGAGAAGACAAAGGAGGTTGTGGTGGACTTCAGGAGAAACTCTGTTGACCACCCCCCACTGATCATCGACAGCTCGACTGTGGAGAGAGTCAGCAGCACAAATTCCTGGGGGTGCACATCATGGAGGATCTCACCTGGTCCACCAACACCATGTCACTCTCCAAGAAGGCACAACAGCGTCTACACTTTCTCCGCCGGCTGAAAAGAGCAAGTCTCCTCCACCCATCCTCACCACATTCTACAGGGCAGCACCATTGAGAGTGTGCTGACCAGCTGCATCACTGTCTGGTACGGGAACTGCAGTGCTGCTGACGAAGACCCTCCAGCGGACAGTGAACACGGCTGCAAAGATCACGTGCCCCTCTCCCATCCATCTGGACATTTTCCTTTGCACGATGCTCCAGCAAAACCAACAGCATCATGAAGACCCCACCACCCCCCCACAGTCTCTTCCAGCTCCTACCCTCAAAGACGGTACCGAGCATCAGAGCCCGCTCCACCAGACAGCTGCTACACGCTTTTTCCCCCAGGCTGTGAGAGCCCTGAACTCAGATCACCCGCCCCCCATTGAAACCCCAAACAAACACCCCTACATCCTGAAACATGGAACCCCCCCCCCCCCCACCAAACACCCTCCCACCTTACTCACCAAAGAAAAAGCTGTGAACTTTTTTGTGCAATTCAAGTGTGCTACACACAGGTGAGTGGGCTTGTACAAACCACCTGTAGCAGCACACTCTCCTCTATGCACTAGACACTTTTCCTAACACTGCTTATGTTTACACAATCCCACAAAAGACTCGGCAATAATGTATGTTTACATGCCATGCACTACCACAAATCTTTTTGTACTGTTCCTCAGCTAGCTGCTTACTCACAATGTTTCTCTCTGCACATGTACATATTTATGTGAAGCATTCTCATAGTTTGTAAAGTTTGTATTTTTTATCTTTAGTTGTATAGAATAAAACAATATATAAATAATACTTAGTCAAAATCTGTCAGTAGGTTAGTTGTTTTATAGTGTTTTACATCATTGTTGCATGTCTGTATTATGTCTGTATTTATGTAGCACCGTGGACCCATGAGGCACGACATTTCGTTCCACTGTATGTCCCCACATGTAGCGGATGACAAAAAAGCTCAACTTGAACTTGAACTTGAACTTGAACACCAGTGAAAACACGGAAAGCCGGAAAATTCTGTCATTGGCGGGAAAAGAGTTAATAATGAATTGTTTGAATCATTCACTCTAAAGAATTGTTCAGAATCTCTGCATTCAAGAACTCATTTATAACTGACTCACAACTGAATAATTAATTCAACTCATGTCAAAAATGCTGATTCATTTAGAAATATTTGTATTTGATGGAGAAACAAAAACTAATTTAAAGAAACAGTTCACCCCAAAATTAAAAATTTCTGTTAATTTTACTCACCCTAGGCCATCTAAGATGTTGACTTTTTTCTTCTTCAGTGGTACAGATTTTTAGCTGGAACCATGGTCCTTGGTGATTCAAAAAATGCAAATCAGCAGCTATATATATATATATATATATATATAATATTAATATATATACACACATGCAGGCAAGACAAAGTTACTACCTGTGGCTCTTGACAATATATTGAGGTCTTATGAAGCAAAATGATCTGTCTGTGCAAGAAACTGAACATACAAATGAGATTTTGAATTCATATGAACTAGCTACCCTTTCATCAAAACACACTAAGCTAGCCGACATGAATAACTGCTTGTTACTTCCTTGCTTCAACTCATGGAGTGACTCAGGTGTCGCCTGTAGATCCACCAAATCCAAATGGACCGTTGAAACAAACACGTCCACAAGATTGTGAAATCCATATCAAGACTACACACACAAGGTTGTAATGTATTTGCACCCTCAATGTCACCATCTGTTCATCACAACACTTTAAAAGCGATTTCCCCTTAGACAGTGTGTTGAACATCTAATCGGATCTAATTTTAGCATAGCAATTTTCAGCGTCTTCCTCACATTCCCCTGCCATTACACAGTTATCGCAACCTTACAACCTACATTTAATTAGCTGCTGCAAGTCAATTAGTGTCCTGGAGAAATCACTATGTGCTTATCAAAATTCTGAACATTGAAGGAAAACTGAAAAGACTGAAAATACAATGAGTGGAATTATGTCAGATAAAGAGGAAACATGGTCATGAATGTGAAACGAGGAAGGAGTTTTATATTCCCCAAACGGGTCGCTGTTGTTTTCAATATCAGATAAATAGGAAGGAAAAATTATGCATTATGCTAGAGGCTTTGTCATTGGATTTCCTGCCAAAATCATGATGAGCTCAAGCTTTCAAAGTAGGAGAGTTGAAATAAATACTTAGCTTCATGATATAATAATTTGCTCTATAAAAATCCAGACATGTTGCATAACATTGTGCAATAATATAAATTGTCCAGACAACTTTAGTAGGGTTCATCTGAGAGCTTTATTTATTAATTTTTTAGGGCGAATTAACTGGGACAGATGGCTCAGACCTGCACTAAGCATGAAATATCTCAAACACGTTTTTCTATTACGAATTAAAGACAATGTATAATGAACAAAGCAGTACAGGTAAACCATTTGTTCCATACTTGCAGACCTAAAGGAACAGTTCTAAACTATGTATAATACATATAAACTAAAATCAATTCTTTATTTGGTACAATTTGTGAATTTAAGCATAAAAACTTTAGTGTACAGTATGTAAACAAACCCACGGAAGAGAGGGGCGGGGTGAGCAGAGCTCATTAGCATTTAAAGCAACATGGACTAAAAAAACGGCTCGATGAAAACAGAGCTGATTTTTGACAGGGTAAAGAAGGTTTTTTTACACTACCATTGAGAAATTTTTACCAAAGTATGTTATAGACTTTTCATTAAGACCCTAACGAATCATATCAATTTGTGGAAAATGGGCATCCGATGACCCCTTTAAATCTGAAAGTGCACTGTGTATAAAATGATTGTCTCTCAAAAGAAACTCTGAATCATTGAAAGGAGTCGTTTTTTCAAATGAATTATAAGCCGTTTCATGTTGACATCAACATGCATATTGCCCACTCACTTGTTGGTCTTTTCGCGTTGGTCTGAGTGAAAATGCAAATTCATTCTTTGCCACTATATAGGTGCCTTTTTTGGAGCTGTAAAATAGCTGTTTCCCCGGTAACGCTGTACTCAAATCAGCACTGCGGTCACAAACGCTGCTTTGTCAGGCATAATGATGAAATGAAAATGAGACCAATCGGACCAATCACTGCAGATTAGCGTCATGCAAAGGAGGGGTTTGGAAAAATGAATCGTTAAGCAAATCGTTTGGGAGTCATTGAGCAAGTAAAATAAATATAAATGCATATGATAAGACAACTGCAGATAATCTTAACAACCTGGAGCTCAACACGCTCATAGCAGCGGAGATGATCGTGGACTTCAGGAGAACCCCAGCCCCCCCCTGCCCGCACCCGTTCTCCCCCCACTTACCACAATGAACAGCACTGTGACTGCAGTGGAGTCATTCAGGTTCCTGGGCACCACAATCTCCCAGAACCTGAAGTGGGACAATCACATAGACACATGTGAAAAAGGCCCAGCAGAGGCTGTACTTCCTTCGCCAGCTGAGGAAGTTCAACCTGCCACAGGAGCTGCTGAATCCGTTCTACTCTGCCATCATTGAATACGTCCTCTGCATGTCAATAACTGTCTGGTTCAGCTCAACCAAATCTGACCTCAGAGGACTACGGATGGTAGTCTGGACTGCTGAGCGAATCATTACTTATCCAGGAACTCTACTTATCCAGAGTGAGCAAAAAGGCTGGCAAAATCACTCTGGACACCTCACATCCAGCACACTCCCTCTTTGAACTGTTGCCGTCTGGTCGATGCTTCAAAGCTCTGAACACCAGGACGACCAGACACAGAAACAGTTTCTTCCCCCAAGCAATCCATCTCATGAACACTTGACAATAAAATTCAAATAATGAAATGCATTCAGCAGATAATTGAGTGTTAAATCTGTCATTCATTATTGACAAAATTTGCCTATTTTGATATTGTGCAGTGCTGTTACAATTTGTATTGTTAAAGGCGCTATATAAATAAAGGTGACTTGACTTGACTTGACATAATTATGGGACACACACTATTTATACGCTTATTTTTTCATCTAACACATACTTAGTCTACAGTTTAATTGCACATAATATACCTGTACATACAAAACTGTATATTGTTATATACCTGTACATACAATTGTCAATTTGTATATTGTGATTCATTTTTTACTTGTTCTTTTTAATTCTTATTTTTATTGTCTGTTTTGTTTTCTTTTGATGTCATTTGTATTGCACTGCGGTAGCTTCTATTATGAAAACAAATTCCTTGTATGTGTAAACATACCTGGAAATAAAGCTAATTCTGATTCTGATTCTGAAGATAATGAAAGTGTTTTTTGACCGTGCATGCATGTCAACCTGTTGTTGGGGACCAAAACCAAAATATGAACCTTTCATTACCCATAATATGGGGCACTTTAAAATGTATTTTACTTAAAAAATGTTGCATGCTGCATGCAATAACATCTTTTTTGTTTGTACTCTCTCAGTATTCACACTCACTCTTGGGACTTGTTTATGTTATTTTTATGGTACTTTTTTGAGATTGCAGTGTCCATAAGAAGACAAATAGAGGAACCAGTGACGAAGAGTTGTATTGATCAAAATATGAATTGTTCAAGTATAATCAAAGTGAATATAACAATTTATGTATCAAGTTATTCTAAATGAGTGAATGAATGATGCATTTATATAGTGCTTTATTGTGTACAGTCATGTGTGTGTGTGTGTGTGTTGTGTGGGGGGGGGGGGTCTCTCCTCAACCACCACTAATGTGCAGCATCCACTTGGATGATGCGACGGCTTTCACAGGAAACGGTGTCAGTGCGTTCACCACACACCAGCTACAGGTGGAGAGGAGAGAGAGTCAAAGAGCCAATCAAGTGGATGGGGATTATTAGGAGGCCATGATTGACAAGGGCCAGTAGAGGGAATTTGGCCGGGACACCGGGGTTACACCCCTACTCTTTACGAGAAGTGCCATGGGATTTTTATTGACCACAGAGAGTCAGGACCTCAGTTTAATATCTCATCCGAAAGACGGTGCTTTTTGACAGTACAGTGTCCCCGTCACTATACCGGGGTGTTAGGACCCACACAGACCACAGGGTGAGAACCCCCTGCTGGCCTCACTAACACCTCTTCCAACAGCAACCTAGTTTTCACCGGAGGTCTCCCATCCAGGTACTGACCAGACTCAACTCTGCTTAGCTTCAGTGGGCAACCGGTCTTAGGCTGCAGCGTGACAAGGCTGTGACCTTATATTCTACTAATATAATCATGTATCTGCCTGTGTGTAGAGGCCTGCATGCATTGAACATGCAGACATATGTTGAGGCTGTATGTCCTGTTTTGACATTACACAAAATATATGAGGGGGCCCTTACATTCACGGAACATACAATTAAGGCCTCCTGTCTGCATCTTGTTAGCAGACTAGAAACACAGCCAAAAAGGTAAAACGCATATATATGACATCTATTGAACACGCCAAGAGGAACAACTTTTTAAAGAGGATACAGAAAAAGAGTTGATTGTCTAATGATAATAAAGTTTCTCTTCTGGCATCAAAACCCCAAGACTTCAAGAGTGATTCTTCATAGAAAAGGCAGACGCCACCTCACCAGCAGACCTTTTACTCTCACAGTGAGCTCTTAAACATGCCATCGAATTCTTGTCTTGCATTTTATGATGAAAAACAATTTAATTACACAATGTGAAGTATTTAACACACATATTAAAATATAATAACGGAACGTCACATATCTTTACGCCAGATGTCACTTGGACATATCTAGAACACATTTGTGTTTCTCAGAGGATGCTGCTTTTATTTTACTCCAGCACTCTGCAGTCAGACTTTCCTCTGCTTTCCTTTAGATTTCGAGCTCTTGTGTTCTGAATCGCATCTAATTTTATAACGGGAGTCCCAGCGAGGGATGATTATCTGAAGTGTCCAGCTGTGCTTACACCCTATCCTGCTCTCTTATTAACGGCCTTGCATTAATTACCCAAATGCACAGTGGGTTTTATGAAATATTGAAGTGAAGCAGAAATCCTTCTCGTGGTCTCAAGCCTCTTGCCCATATGTTTCACAGTTTGCCCGTTCAACTTCTTCGAAAAGCTTTGCTCTCACAAACAGTTATGCAGATTGTAGTGGACGGATGGCTGCTGATTAAATCTGATTTTACAAAGGTCTCTACCTTGTTATTCATGTTCCTGGCAATTCTGAAATTATAACAGTTTTACATTCGAATAGCCTCGCTTTGTAATAAATACGTTTGATGGAGAAATGATTGTGGTTCATTGGGCACAATTTCTCCAACCAAAAATAAAAATACACCATATGCCTAATAAATAGCAACTGAAATGCTCCATGTTGTAATAATGTATATTGGAGGTAGGGATTAGTGACGATAAGTCTTTATGAGTGAGTCATTTGAATCATTCACTCAACTGGTTTGTTCAGAAATTCAGATTCATTCTAGAATGAAGCAAGTGACAAGCGGTGTCCAAAATCTCTTACTCTAGAAGGTACTACATTTGATTTTAAACTTTCTTCATGACCATTAAAAAAGTATATTCTATGTAGTATAAATATTGCTTGTATAAATGTAATTTTGCAATGCGGTCATGTTGATGTAACCAGGGTAGGGTAGGTTTTCAACATAATAATAAATGTTTTTTTGAGCCGCAAATCAGAGTATTAGAACGATTTCTGGAGGATCATGTGACTGGAGTAATGATCCTAAAAAATCAGCTTTGAAATCACAAGAATAACTTGCATTTTAAAATATTTTCAAATAGAAAACATTTATTTTAAATGGTACAAATATATTATTTTTTTTTACTGTTTTTACTGTATTTTGGATCAAATAAATGCAGGCTTGGTGAGCACAAGATAATTCTTTAAAAAGCAAAAATCTGTCTGTTCAAACACTTTTGACTGTAGTGTATGTTAAAATAGTGTATGTTTGAAGTTAAATATATGAAGTTTTATTAACTAAGTTCGGGAGGAGCACGTCAGATACTCAGCCTAATTAACACAGGTGGTATGCAATCAAGGTAATCAACCCTTGGACATAAATACAGCTGACTTACCTCCATCTAGTTGACGGTTAAGCAGCATCCCTCCACCACCCCTTCTCCACCAATATCACTAGAATTCTCATCACACGGGGGGGGGGGGGTTCTCTGGGTTCGGCCATTCCCGGCTAGGAGCCCTCCCCCAGGACAGCACGCCTACACTGTAAAAAAAAAAAGTTAACTCAACTTAAATTTATTAGTTATCTTTTTGCTTTGACTCAGTTAAGTTTTATTCACTTAATATTCTAAGTACTTTCAACATAAAAAGTTTAGTTAACATACTAAAATAGTTGACCCAACTACTTATTTCAAGTAACCTGGACTTGAAAAGTTAAGTTGAAATAGGTCAACTTACATTTTTAAGTAACCTGGACTTGCAAAGTTTAGTTGACATGCGTTAACTTATATTTTCAAGTTATCTGTACTACAATTTAAGTTAATTGAACTTAATGTGGCATATTTTCTAAATTTGCAATAGCACATTCAACCAAATAAATAACACATTTTGTTCCATATAAATTACTTTATTGTCCCTTGCAAATGAACAAATGTTAAGGACAAACTCTTAAAACATGTTAAAAATCATACAGAGATTCCAGAAATCTGTCTAAATGACATTTCAGTTACCTAGTGTTTAAAACTATTAACACATTGAAAGTGGATTACCATGAAAAAAAGGTCATGCCACTGATGCATGAAAACTAAAAACATGCAGAAACTATTTTTAACTGTAAAATACACAACAGCTAGCACATTTCTTATTAGAAATACACAACACGATTCTAAATGTTTGTAAATGCAAAATAAGAAACAAATTATATAGAAATTACAGAAAATAAATTCTCAAATAAATAAAATGTAAAAAAACATCATAAAATGACATAGCAATTGCATAATGTTTAAAGGTTAAATTTTACTTTAAACAAATGCACAGAAAGTAATTTTTTCCCAGTATATTCTTTTTTTGACTCTCAAAGTGACGTAGCCACTGACTTAAAGGGATAGTTCACCCAAAAATGAAAATTCTGTCCTTAATTACTCAACCTCATGTCGTTCCAAACCCGTAAGACCTTCATGAATGCAAGTGAATGGAGGCGGGCGGTGACACAGAAGAGTTGTTGAATAAAGTCATTATTTTTGTTTTCTTTGCGCACAAAAATTCTCATAGCTTCATAAAATTACAATTGAACCACTGATGTCACATGGACCATTTTAACTATGTCCTTACAACGTTTTTCTGGGCCTTGATCGTGGTAGTACACTTGCTGTCTATGCAGGGTCCGAAAGCTCTCGGATTTCATCAAAAATATCTTAATTTGTGCTCTTTATGTCTTATGGGTTTGGAACAACATGAGGACGAGTAATTAATGACAGAATTTTCATTTTTGGGTGAACTATCCCCTTAAGTGTAATGAATCACTAAGAATTTCAGCTAAAAATCTTGTAATGGAAGAAGAAGAAAAAAAAATCACCTACATCTTGCAAATTTTCATTTTTGAGTGAAATTTCTTTAACACAGTTTTGGCTTTGTTTGTAGTACTGTGAATGTACTGTGTATCGTGAGATAAGTACCTTGTATCATATCATATAATGACATTGACATTTAATCATTTAGTAGATGCTTTTATCCAAAATTACTTACAAATGTGGACAATAGAAGCAATCAAACCAACAAAAGTGCAACAATATGTAAGTCCCAGATAGTCAAATGCAGTACACAACGTGTTACAACCCCAGATTACCAAGATTTCTTCTTCTATTACCAGGACCACATCGCTGCAGATTGATGGTGCTCACTCTGGTCACCCACAACTGTAATCCCAACAGTCATGTCCTTGATAGTCTCGCGTAGCCAGACCTTCAGACTGACGGCTGAAGGTCTGGAATCTATGGCAGCTTTTATTGGCCAAGGCCTGCCCATGAGGCCGTTTGACCGACATGTCAAACAACCGTTCGTTTCGTTCAGCGTCACGTTTCGGGGCGTGGAAATGTCACCACAATAACAGACCGGTGTATAAAACTCTCGGACGTATTTTAAAGATTATATACTGCAAACTTTAAATATTTCACATACTTTTGAAAATCCAGCGGGTAGTTGATCCTGATAAGCGCTCGTCATCACATTTGTAAACACGACAGCTTTCTTCTTTCGTGAGGGGGCTTGACGTCACAGCATTTTTGTTTCTAGGCAGAACGTTAAAGAACGCAACACACACGTCTCCCGGAAATCCTGTATAATTCAACCAATCCAAAGACGACTTTGAAGCTGAAGTGTTTCCACTTTTGTGTTCCATGTGAATGAGACGTTCAGCCAGCGGTCCGTAGACATGACGTCTTGAGGCTGAGACTATGTCCTTGATGAATTCCTCTTCAGAACCTGTGTGCTTTAATAAAAACAAAGGGAAGCATTAAAATGTGCCTTACAGTCTTAAAGCTTACAGACTCCAATATGTGCACTTATAAAGTAAATATATTTACTTACAACTTTGTCCAAGCTCTACAATGTGAAAGTCATTTCCATTTTGTCTGCATAGTTCTTTGATTGAAACAACTGCAAAAGGACTTGCTGCGATACATCCACAAGATTGTTGAATTATACGCTGATCTTCAGTCATTCCAGAATATCATAAACATGAAAAACACAGAAATATGTTAACAACACTGCAAAATAATAAACAAATAAAATCTTGTCAGAGAAAGTCAAATGTCATGACAAGTTTACGTTTCAATTACAAAGCCCTACTTTACAATCCATACAAGGCTTTTAAATTACTTAACACATGAACAAAAAAGCTAATTTAAAACATTTGTGTCCATCCTTATTGCAGAGCTGTTTATACAAGCTATTATTATAAGCTATTATTACTGTTATTCAAAAGCCTACAGTTTTGAATGTACACTACCAGTCAAATGTTTTTGAACAGTAAGATTTTTAATGTTTTCTAAAGAATTCTCTTCTGCTCACCAAGCCTGCATTAATTTGATCCAAAATACAGCAAAAGCAGTAATATTGTAAAATATTTTTTTCTATTTAAAATAACTGCTTTCTATTTGAATATATTTTAAAATGTAATTTATTACTGTCATTTCAAAGCTGAATTTTTAGCATCATTACTACAGTCTACAGTGACACATTATCCTTCAGAAATCATTCTAATAATCTGATTTGCTACTCAAAAAAAAATAAAATAATAATAATAACATATAAATATATATATATATATATATATATAGAGAGAGAGAGAGAGAGAGAGAGAGAGAGAGAGATTGTTTTTATTATTATTAATGTTGAAAACAGCAGAGTAGAATTTTCTTCAGGTTTCTTTGATTAATAGAAAGTTCAGAAGAACAGCATTTATCTGAAATAGAAATCTTTTGTAACATTTTAAATGTCTTTTTCATCAATGTTGATCAATTTAAAGCATCCTTGCTAAATAGAAGTAGCCTATTAATTTCTATAATTTCGTTCCCTATATACAGTATATATAACTTATACTGACTAAAAGCTTTTGAATGGTATAGTGTATAATGTTACAAAAGCTTTTTATTTCAGATAAATGCTGATCTTTGGATCTTTCTATTCATCAAAGAATCCTGAACAAAAATGTACTCAACTGTTTTAAATATTGATAATAATAATAATAAATGTTTCTTGAACAGCAAATCAGAATATTAGAATGATTTCTGAAGAATCATGTGACTGGAGTAAAAAAAAAAATCAGCTACAGGTGCTACATTTTATTCTTTCCTACATTAAAGCACTTGAATACGACAAGTTCATAATCACAACTTCATAAGTGGGAAATAGGAAATTTCCGATAGCACATGAAGGCAGCATATATCCATACGTTACAGTTGTCCGTTGAGCTCCATCTCGCGCTCTGTTTGAACGGTCTCTAACCGCAGCGCTGGGCTCAAATAATACATATCAAACTGTATTTTTATCGTTCTCCGGATAAGTTCAGCTCAGTACCGCATGGGAGAATATTTATTGTAATATTTATGTGGAAAATACAGTGGAACTGCGTGTATTTCGAGGATTCATAGTGCCGCGAAAATAACACTGACATACATATAACTAGGAAATACGGCGCTTTAAACCACACTTGTACTCTTCTTAGACAACATACGTAATTGTACACATATTAAATCAATAAATACAAATATTTACTTACCAAATTTGTTGATTGAGAAAGTTTCCCAACTTTGTGGAGAAGCTCATCAAGATGGCTGACGAACGTCTTCTGTCTGCTGTGGTCTTCACAAGATCTCGCGATAAGTGACGTTGAGAACGTGACATCGTTATTGAATTGATTCAACACATTTTTTTAAGTTGTGGGGGCAAATACTCTAGTTCAGTCAACTTACAAACTAGTTGAGACAGTGAAAACTTAAAATGTTAAGTTGAATGAACAAATTCAGAAGCTGCAAGTTGTGTCAACTTAAAAAATAATTCAAACAACTAAAATGCGAGATCATTTTTTACAGTGTACAACGTATTACCATACATGCCAAATACGCTTTACGTTTATTGTGCTAGTAGATGTAAGTGTGAAATCGTGAAATGAATATTAATAAGGTGAGTCGGAAATGTATATTTGACAGTGTTTTCACATATCTTGTTTGCATGAAGGCTAAATACAAATAAAAGGTGAACATTAATTTATTTGTGCTGTTTTTCCCCCCTAAAATATTATGTAGTTTTATAGGAGGAGTTCATAGACTTGGCAAATTCATTTTTCATAAGTTTGTAGGTACAGACATCTGTTGTGGGCATTCTTGGCAGTTTATAAGAGGCTTTTTTTAATAGTGTTAATATCAATATCGTAATTATATCGTATCGACCGAAATTAAGAAATATATCATGAAATAAATTTTGGCTGTATCGTCCAGCTCTAAACCAGGGTAAGTTGCAACTCTTCGCTGCCACTCACAATTCTTCTGCATCATGGGAAAATAAAATGGTCATCAGATGTGCACTTCAGAATATTTGTTGGAAATAGTAGGCAATCTGGGTTTAATTGTTTAATCAATGCTATAAATGAATACATACTGTTTTTCATCTCATGTAAAGTAGGCAGACTTTATAAATATATCACTGAAACATTTACTCAACCAATTTGTTCAAAACCCAGTGAATCATTTGGAAACCAAACACTGCTTTATTCCCTAAATCACCCAAAAATGAAATTGCTGTCATTAAGTACTCACCCTCATTTCATTCCAAACTTGTTCGACCTTCGTTCAATTTCTGAACACAAATTAAGATATTTTTTATCTCGGAAATCCGAGAGCTTTCTGACCCTGCATAGACAGTAATGCAACTACCACATTCAAGGCCCAGAAAGGTATTAAATACATTGTTAAAATAGTCCATGTGACATCAGTGGTTCAAATGTAATTTTATGAAGCTACAAGAATTCTTTGCAAAAACAAATAAAAAACAAATAACGACTTTATTCAACAATTTCTTCTCTTCAGTGTCAGTCTATAGGAGGAGCTTCTTCCCTCAGGCCATCAGGCTCCTAAACTTAAAGTCGGTCTAATAACATCAACATGACTCAATTTAATAAACAGTAAGATATTTACTATTCTCCATCATCCATATTGCTGCTATATATACACACTGTAAAAACTGTTTGCACATTCCTCTTGCACATCCCTGCTTATATTATTATTTATTAAGTCCACAGTGTACTGCACATTTTATTTTATAGCACATTTTATTCTTCTTTATTTTTTTCTTATTATTTTTTCGTTTTTGACCTATATTTATGTTTATTCTCTTGTGTTGTGTTACATATTTTGCAATGTCCATTGAGCGGACCTGACTTACATTTCACTGCTGATTATATTCTGTATAATTGAGTATGTGACGAATAAAACCTTGAATCCTTATGTCTCCCCCGCACTTTCAGGGACCACGACATGTAACAAATTGATAACATGTTATAAAAAAAGAAAATTTCCTAATGTGAGTGCAAAATATTTCATAATAAAAAAAAATATTTTATTTTATGTTATGTATTATTATTAATATTATTATTACATGGTTTCCTTTGAAAACACTTCCAAATAAAATAGAGCTAAAATATCATATAAAATATTGCCATCATTGTAATTCATTAAACACTGCTTCAGTCATAGACTCTTAGTGTGTTTTTTGTTTGGTTTTTGGTTTTTACCGTGTGTGAAAATGTTTATGAGCCAGTGAAACAAATTAAAAACATGCATCAAATCATTAAATCCCATAAACAAATATGAATGTAAAGCTCATTCATGTACTAAAATTCCCCTGGATCCATAATTGCTTTACCTTTTCACAAATCATGAGTTTGCCTCCCTGTAACGAAGACTTCTGGACTAACGAATAACTAACGATGATCCTGAATCAGTGGTAAAAACTTGTTCAACACACAAAGGGGCTTTGGGACACTTATGTATTCCTGTTTATTTACATATTTGCACATTGAACTGTCATATAAACAAGCACTCTTGCTTGTGTGATATTACTCTACGTTACTTTTAAAGTATTTATTGTTACCATTAAAGTATTTTTATAGGCAATCAATCCATAACAGAAATGATGATGACAACATGCCCTCTCCCCATCCCTTGTGTCAAAAAGGTCGACACATTGCTCAAGGGCATGTGGCTTTGATATTTCAGTATGCAATTATAGTACATGACTCAGCCTAGCTCTTCTTTGAAGAAACAAAAGTGTCATTCTCAGACTTCATTAACCTTTGGGTGAGCTGCACATTTACCTCATTACGAGCAACAAAGCATGACAGGTTCCTTTTCTGATGTTCTTTCTGAATGTCACTTTTTGTTTTTCCCAGTTCATTCAACTTGTTTAGTTTCCTAACGAAGGTAATTCCAACCTATTTTTGGTCACAAGTTCATAATTCAGATTCTGATTCTGTTTCAAATAACTTTCAGTCCAAACGAGAGCTACATTTTCTATTATTAATGAAGAGAAACTAAAACCAAGTGCAATAAAACTTTGAAATGGCCATTTCGAAATCATCTTAATAAGCTCTGGAGTCTTTTGTATCTTTCGCATGACCTCCAGGGACACATCACGTTGAGATCTACTGATCTTTGGCAACATGTGAACCAGCACAGGGGAAAAAAGCTCAGCATCCTCCTCTGCAGAGCTCAGAGAACAAACATACATACAAATCAACTCAACTCAAACCGAGACCCCAGGGACACATGAATCACGGGCAAACGGCTGCCCTGCCTAGTGTTTTCTCTATGCCTATGGCAATATTTGTGTGACTGAGTAAAAGTCTTATTTGTAGATCTATCATAACTTTATATAGCCTGTACATACAATCCTACTGCTCTTTTTGGAATTATAGCCATAACAAGTGGGTGTTGGCTTTTCCTTCCATGTCATAAAAGAAAACTGACCTGTATGCTGTACAATCACGGCTCGGCCCATAATGAGCTCTTCAGAGAACTGGCAGTATTGGAGCAGATTACGTTTTAAAGTCCTTACCTGGTGCAGTCATTTGCTAGGTATGATGGGATGCAGTGAAATGAGCTAAATAAGCATTGAGAAGCCGATACGGCACATTAGGTTTATAAATTGAAGGGCGGTAATGATGAACTGAGCTGAGGGCGTCTGATGGACAGTGATGGCTCCCCAGAGTGAAGGCTCTGCTGAGTTTTTGTTGGCATCTATGGCAGTGATTGAGAGTGTATCGGGCCCTTTGTTGTTAGAAGATCACATGGTGCATTGAGAGAATGGGAGCAGGGCTGAACATTGATAGCACTTAAGTAGCTTATCGCATCTGCGGAGCGTTTTAGCTGATGCACAGTGAAAGAAGGCCCCAAGAGCGAACACTTATCTCACGCTCCAGTGAAATATTGTCGTAGCTTCTTCACTCAAGGGCTTTCTTACAATTGATCACCCCAGTGCCCTCTTTTCATGGTGTTTGTAGTATTGACTGACTCTAATTTAATACGAACCTTGTCATAGAAATGTAGAACCATATTTATTTCGATCACAATGCCCAAATTGCTTTTAAAATTCAGTCCAGATTCAAAACTGCAGATCATTCTGAAATGTCTGTTATTTTATGAATGTACTAGAAATTAGCAATATGTCTAGTATGTAATTATATGCTGATTAAACTGGTTATTCTTTATTTAGTGAATAATTACTCAATGATTAGAAGGACATTTCTCCCAATGCAGCCTAGTGTTAAGTGCTTTACTTAAGGAAACAAAGGTGATCATAATCATAGGGTCATTCTGGGATCTGAACTTTTAGACTGCCATCTTTAACAACAACTCTGCCATCAGTATTGTATACTTGTAATGCGTCGCAGGGTTGTGCTACATTCAGGATTTAACTGAGATTGAGAATTTGAATTGATTTAATTAGATTTTTAATAGGGACTGAGAATCTGATTTTTTTATCAGTTTGCAGAATCAAATGTAAATGTAAGAAAGTGGAACAAAATTGTAATATTTCATTTTTTTTCAATATTAATGTACATATTATGAAAAAATTGTTTATTTGACATTGAGTTTTTTTTTAGTTAATGTTATTTCCAATTTACCTATGCATTATTCAAATCAAAAGTTGTATCTGTAAACATTTAATGGATTTTAATATTGTAAACATTTAAATATTGTAACAAATGTATTGGTCATTGTTAGTTATTGTTAGTTAATGCATTAACTAAAGTTAACTACTGGGAACTCACTGCACTTTCTAAACAAAAACTAAAATAAAGAAATGATTTTCACCGTAATTTCTTGTACATTTCAAAATTGAAACACATTGAATTAAACATGACATTTGTATTTTAATCAACATATTTTTATGCTTCGCTGAAGGCTGCAATACAAATTCATATCTGACACTAAGTGCCTTGTACAAGTGTTTGTTATAAATATAAAGATATCTGAAAACAATTTGGTAGACATTTCAAATTAATTATATATGTAAATGTAATAATTATCTTAGTAGGTTATTAATTAACTAAATTCTTCTTTCTAAATTCTGAATTAAAAGTGAACCAATTCTTAAATTATGTATTTTGTCCAACCATGGTACAGTGTGCATTATATAAAGCAGCATGTTTATGTCTTTCTTTACAAGTTTATAACTTTATGCTTTACTGAAACAACTGGTTTGAGAGTGCTTTGATAGATGTTTTAAAGACCAGAAGCCATTACAAGCATGTGTGCTGCATTTGCGCTGAACTGTGCATTTCAGAGTGATATAAAACAGCCTTAGTCCACCGCTTGTGTCCATGGACATCAGTCTTATTTGTATTTAAGAGCAGCTCGCTCTCATTTACTGTGACTCTAAGGAGCTGTGACTCAACCTCGACAGACAGCAGAGCTGACTTACTGTGAAAGTGGAAATGGCACTTGCGGGGCTTTGTGCAGTAATGGTATTTATACTGCAGTATCCTGCGCTGGGTTCATATGTTTGCGTCTTCCTTAGTGTCCGCTCATTTCATTGGCCCGCTTAA
Source organism: Ptychobarbus kaznakovi (assembly GCA_027422405.1). Taxonomy (NCBI): domain Eukaryota; kingdom Metazoa; phylum Chordata; class Actinopteri; order Cypriniformes; family Cyprinidae; genus Ptychobarbus; species Ptychobarbus kaznakovi. Next base: position 17,081,856 of record CM049794.1, on the reverse strand, counting down.
TGCAGGTAGGTGCATCCGTGCTCTGTTTATAATGTGGATTTTACTTCTGATAGATGTGTTATGCTTTGCAGTATCAACAAAGAGGGCAGTTTTACAGACTAGTGCACAGTACAAAAGCACAGTATGTTTCATGCTGCGCATTACAACAATGTTTAATGTGACGTCACTCCATTTTGCTTTCACTCTAATGCTATTTCAATGAATGGAGTATTTCAGTGTCCTTAAATTGTAAAGTGTCGACCAGACAGGCCATTTTTAAGACTTGATTGTAGCAGGAAAATCACTTGAATTTAAAGGAGTAATGAAATGGAGAATAAAAATGTTTTGTACACAAATAGGAAGTTAGTCTTCTGTAAAACATACTGCAAGTTTCAGAACTAACTCCCCGGTTTAAATATGAATTATTTTACCCTTCTGAAAGACCCAGATTTGAAATCAGGAGAAATGTGATGTCACAATTCTCATCATCATTATGTAATCAAGGATCAATGTTCTGAACAAATCATGCCTGTCCAGGTAAAGAAAGTTTGGCAAGGAAAGACCTGTTAGGTAAAGAAATAAATTTTTGGTGTTATAAAGCAATACATTTTTGGTGTTAGGTAAAGAAAGACTTTTTGGTGAAAATAACTTTAATCTTTCTTTTATAAACTAACATTGAAAAACACATATAAATATAAAAATGACCTGTGATGGCATGAAAAGTCTCAGAAACATTCTTGCATAAGAGAATCAAGCCAGTGACTAAACAATTAACTTTACACTGTTCCTGTTAATAGTGTGGTGAAAACATCTGTTTTCTATTTTGTGATTATTTTATATCTCTCTCTCAGGGTGCCATGCCGAAGGTGTTGGTGACCATGACTTGATACTGGACTCTCTCCTTGGTGGTTAACATCAGGACCGTGGTTGATGTATCCAACCATCTGCTCAAATTGTCAGTCAGTTTCTCCCTTTGTCGACCCCGGCTTCTCTTTCCCGCAGTCTTTCCTGTGGTGACCATATTCTCAAGCGCCTCATTTCTTAGGGCCCTATGAAATCCATTAATCTTTTTCCCAAATATACATATATATTTTTTTGAATTCTGTCATTTCTGTTTACATTTTTCTGGATTCCATTTTTTTTCCGTAAAATTTTTTCTGGACTCCTTTTTAATGGTCAAATAAAATTGTATTGAGCAAAAATCATGCCTAATTAATTACAATCATGAAACTTATACAATTTAACATTATTTTATTAAAAGTGTAACAAAAATGACATGTTTAGGGCTGTATGAAATGTTATCTTTTTTCTCACCTTATGCTTTATTGCTACCAAATTCTGTGTTTTAACATGTCTAATTATTTGAATGCATACAAACTATTTTTATTTATGTTTACAGTAGCCTTATTAAATGTTTTTTTTTGCCCCTCAGAAATTCTGTGTTGTGTATTTGTATTTAAACTGGTTATCAGATGAAGCCATAAAACATTTATTTAATTCATATTTTAATTAATGAAAATTAAACAATTACATTTTTGGCAAATAAAGGGGATTTACTATTAAAGTAAAATATTTTGTGATTATTTCGTAAAAAAATAACGTTTTATTATTTTTCAACAGTAGTAGTATTAGTTGAAGTATTACGTACATTCTACTAATTTATAGTAATATAGCCTATTTCTAGCACAATTTTTTTATCCGAAATGGCCCCCTATACCTTCAACTGGTGCACTATTTGAGGGGACAGCCATTTTAAGTGGTGTTCGAAACCATAGTGGATGTTCTGGAGAACACTCATTCAACCCCACAATGCACCGTAAAAATGAGTGTACAACCGACATACACTCAACGGCTAGAGAATCCCCATAATGCACTGTGAGTCGCCCGCCGAATGAATTCCCGTGTCTCGCCAGAAGATGGCATCCCCCGCAGCTGAATCATCCATTCATTTAGAAGCGCCCGTCCATGGCGTAATGCAGCGTAATACAACACAGGTACAAATTTATTGTAAATTGACTATTAGGGTTTATACATAATTTCTGTGACAGAGTTCAAGATAAATCCTTTAATCTTACTACTGGAGCTGCCCATTTCAAATGATTATTAAACAGCAAGCAAACTACGCAAAAGCGGCAGTCCTTCCGGTGCACTCAGTGTCCGAATTCACTCACTCGTTTTCATTCACTCCTTCAAGTGAACTGTGTGAATGTTCCTGTGGCTCGGTGGCTAGAGCATTGCATTAGCAGCGCAAAGGTTATGGGTTCAATTCCCAGGGAACACATACTAACAAAAAATGTATAGCCTGAATGCACTGTAAGTCTCTTTGGATAAAAGCGTCTGCTAAATGTATGAGTGGACTAATGTAGTGAATGATGGTATAGGGGCGATTTCGGATACAGCCAATGTCTTTAATAAGTTAAACCGAACTTTTATTTTGATGGGTTGCCGTGAATACCTTTAAAGTTCTGTGTATATGATATGACGCTAGTTTTACTCAAATTAAATTGTAAAATGCCCGTGAAGTGACTCTCAGATCAGTTCTGGAGATTTTGTTCACGCATTCCGTGTTAAACTGTAAATTCCGTTTTTATGACTGGATTTGACTGCTTTTGGACTGCTGAACAAAAACACCATGCGATTATAAAGCTTGGAAGAGCCAGGACTATTTTTTATATAACTCCAACTGGATTTGTCTGAAAGAAGAAAATCATATACACCTAGGATGCCTTGAGGGTGAGTAAAAAAATTGACCAATTTTCACTTTTGGGTGAACTAACTTTGTTCAGTTTTTTAATTTTTTTCCCTTTAATTCAGTGTAGAAAAGTACTATTTATATCTAAATTATGACGGTTTGCGAACATATTAAGATTATGAATGCACATCATGAAAAATAAAATAATTATTAAGATTATGAGTGCACAATGTATTTCATGTCTTTTTTCATACATTTCCCTGCAAGATTTTAGACACTGCATCTCAAGAAACGTTTTTTCATAACGTCTTCCTGCCAGGACTTTTTACTCCATCATAAACAGGCATGAATAATATTTGTGCATGTTCACAGAAATGAACTGCAGCTGAATTTAAAAAACTGCTATAATTCACTACTTTCCCCTTTCTTGGTTCTGTTAACAAGAATGTGAAAAGCTCTCAATTTTCTTGAGATAAAATGGGATACAGTATATTGGAAAAGTATTTCAAATAGAGCTAGCTGATGTAAATTCATATCTCGCCTCCATGTAAGCCACCCTTTTGAAGTTCTACAGCTTTAAGCATAATCAATGAAAAGGCTTCCTTTTGTACCAAAATGATACTTTCCTCTGGGGCGCCGCAGATACGCTGGGAGTTGTATTACCATTTTGCTTGAGAGTATAAATCATCCAACACTTGTACATTCTTTCCAATACTGCTGATGAATATTTCATGAATGAAATTGCACTTTCACTGATATTCAATTGTGCCAACCACCCCCCTCGCCACCCCATTGATCACATCCACTAGGACTGAAGAACACCTTCCTTCAGGCCAAGGCTAAACTCGTGTCCTTAAACTCGTGGCGAGTTTGCTGTTGTACATCACATTCGATAGTAATCAGAATCCGAAAACTTTATTCTCCATTTGCACATTTGTACCTTGCGGTCAGATCTGCTGACTGCTTTCTGCATGGTGTTTGTCATTAGTGTGGATGATAACTGCGGTGTCATCAGCGGTTTAGTGTGCTTCTGCGGAGTGTACGGTCATAAGAGTTAATACAGGCAGGGTGTTAAAAACCGCCTGGAGGATTTCGAGTATTTTGAATCACTACCATGAGACTTTATTACCCATTACCCATTTAGTAGCGCTTATGGGCTACCGGTCTGACAATCCTGTTTAAACGTTTAGACAGTATTGCGCACACTGAGATCTGAGTCTGGCGACGATTGCAGAGCCTGTGTTGGTGTTAAAAAAAGAACCACAGCCAACAACGAAATCCTGATATAGATGTGTCACTTACCGTGAGATGTTCACACAAGAGAGTTGACATTATCTGCAGATATCTCTGTGGAGAATAAAACCAAGAGTGAATACACTCTGACTAGAAACAGTAGTGGGAGGTCAGCTAGTGTGTCGGCTTGGGATGGATTTGAGTTGGAATTCGGCTCAAAATAAAGGATTTGTAAGATTTATGCAGTTGTGACTTTTGAGTCTTGTACCATTGAGCTCTAACCCCAGGAAACGACTCGCAGGTCTCTCCGGGTTTAAGGCAAAACAACCTTACAGTATAAGCAAGTCAAGCCACTCAACTCTGTAATGTCCTGTTGCCACAGTGATTCTGTGTCACATAAAAAACCCACGAGTCACCACTTTTCTGGATTTTGGATTTTTAGCCACATATGGCATCTAAACAATACTAAATTACTAAACATATTTTTTTATGATATAGTTTTCTGTGCCATGCCAAGAAAACATAAGCATTTAATGTAAACATGTGAACATAATAATAAACAAAACAAAAAATGACTTCTGGATGGGTTTCCTGAAGCTCTAATAGAAAGTTAGTAGTGTGTAAAAGGCTGGTCACACTATAATTATTGTTCCATTGACTTCCATTCATACACACACAATTGCAGGAGACAGGAAAGACAATCTCATGTGAATTTTGTTACATTTCAATTTTGGTACACTCTGTCTTGCAAATTCGTATCACGTGAATATGTATGACCAATAGAAGATTGATATGTCATGGATATGATATGTTACCTGAATTAAAATAATGCAAACCTTAAATCTGCAGGATTGCAACACTGCAGTAAAGTTAAGTAGACTGAATATTTGAACATTTTAAATGTATTCGGTTTTAAATTATAAAAAATAAAATACAAAAAAGATGCCAGAGACTGTGACATCATACTATGATCATGTTTCGCACACTCAAAGTCTAACACAGTTTAGGGTATATTTATTCTGGCACTTTTACAAGAGTAATAAATTAAAACGAACAACTTAAATAGATCATTCCATTTACTTTCACAATATATTGAGGAAAAAGGACACAAATAGATGATTAATGCACGTCAAAGTCATTGTCTGTGCATGCAATAGCATAGGCTTTAATTTATATTACAGAAAGGAAAAAGGGAAAAAGTTTATGGATGCCTACTTTGATAAGCATAAGTATAACACAGGGAAGATATTCTGGTTACACTTTATTTTAAGGTTCAATTCTCGCTATTAACAAACCATTAACTAGGACTTTTGCTTTTCTGCTTATTAATAGTTAGTAAGGTAGATATTAAAGCTGTAGTCTGTAACTTTTTGGTTTAAAAATGATCCAAAATCAATATTTGAGCAAGTACATAACCAGCCAGTGTTCAAAACTATCACCTTACTCTAGCCCGATTCACAACGGTTACTTTATACTAATGTTTTCTCATTTGAGTGGTACGGGTAGGTTTTCGCGGGAAATTTGAGCATGGCATTGCATCATTACGTCACGTCTGTAAACATGAAGAAGTTTTTCCGGCTAGTATGCTATCGCACGTGAGGATCCTGCAGGTGGCGGATCGTTTATAGCCTTTTCTCACAGCAGCTAGAATAATTAAATGTATAATTGTGATGGTGGATTGTAATCCAGAAAGGATTATGTGTTTATGAAACACGTGTGAATGAAATGAAATTATATTCCAGTTTTAAACGTGCTTCTGATTACAAATAACCTGGGATTACACAAGATTTGTATCCTTTGCTTTTGGGGTTAATTTCTTAATATGAAATTCAAATGGCATGACAATTAGATATTTGTAACGATACGTCTCCACAGGAGAACACAGGAAGTGGGAATTCCAGGAAAATGAGTTTTAATAATAAATAACAGAGTGAATCAACATATCCAAACCAAATTACATTTAAGACAGGACAAAGACTACAACGAAACGTAATGCTTATAAAGAACAGGGAACAAAGGTGTAAACGAGATGATTGATAAGCACAGGTGATAAGAATTAACGAAGATTAACTAATGACAGGAAAAAAATCAAAAAAGGACAAACAGGATTTCAAGCACGTGACAATATTAGACTATACAGAAATTGAAATCTACACGCTAATACACACTATACCCATAGTCACGCAATGCTGATGTTGTTAACATTAATAATTTGAGAATAAAGTATAACAATAATAATAATGTGCACGGTTTGATGTGATATGAGCAAACCAATCGTTATATTTAATCACCATTGGTAGCGGGGATTCAAGCGATTTAAGTCTGGTAGCGTGGCAGACTTGTTACTTACTTGTTCAAATGACTATATATGGTGAAAATTCTGATTTGGGTCATATGTTCCAAGACGTAGGCTAGAATCTGTGATTACCAGCGGTGGGACCAAGTCACAAGTAAGTCTTGAGTCTTTGCATTCAAGTTTCGAGTCAAGTCCCAAGTCAAGACAGACAAGACCTAAGTCAAGTCCTGAGTCAAGATGAGCAAGTCCAAGACGAGTTGCAAGTCCTCAACTTTAAGCTTCAAGTCCTAAACAAGTCAGTGCTATTTGAGTGTCTCTGTATTAATTACTACAGTAAATTTAAAGTCATTAATAGTCTATAGTAGGCTAAGTATAATTATAAAAAAATAATAATTAGTGGTGTTTCATTGAGGAATTAATCTAAATGAATAATTTATTTTAAGTCCACTGTTTCATTTGTTAACAATTTTGTGTTTTTTTGTGTTTGTTTCTAAATTGAGTCAAATATTTAACTTGATAATATGTAATACAGACGCTCATTTATCGTCACCTACTGACGTAGGTCTACAGAAATAGACAGCTTTATTGACATGATTGTTGGGTATTATATATAGTATTTACAAAATATTTATGGTACTTTAAGTCCTAAACTAATGCGTTAATACAAAGCGTTAATTAAGATATACATGAAATGAAGTGTAAAAGTAAATATATAACAAAATATGAATCCATCAATGAATAGGTTTAAAAGGCTGATTGGATGATCTTTTTTATAGCTCTATATTATCAATGTTCTTATATAGGCTACTAATTCAACAAATATTAACAATAATAAATCATTCAAATTTCATGCTGTCACAGAGACGAGTGCAATAATAGCCTAGTAACAGCCTAATCATGGCACTGCACTGTCTTTGTTATTCTTCATTCATTCAAAAAAAATATATATATTTAAATAATTCTAGGGGTTGAATTAATATGTGTTAAGTTTACGAGTTCTATGTCTCCTGGCCACAAGCTTAAACTGAACATGTCTGGCACCACACCGTTCACTGTAGCAGGTTTAAGAAATTATGCATGCAAAATTACTATTCATGGCAAAACAGTAGCTATTCAGATACTCAAATATATGCAAGTAAATGTATTTTGTGTTCTCAAGTCCAAGTCAAGTCTCGAGTCATTGTTGTCAAAGTCTAAGTCGAGTCGCAAGTCTTCTTTAATTATGTGAAGTCAAGTCAAATCACAAGTCCTCAAATTTGGGACTTGAGTCCGAGTCAAGTCTCGAGTCAAGTGACTCATGTTCACAACTCTGGTGATTACTATATGTGTTTGATAAAGATAATTCCACACCTGGCTGCAATACCAGGTTTTCAACGGAGATGGCGACAAAGAAGCAAATCTTACGGACTGAAGCTTTAAGTTTAGGCATTGGGTAGGATTAGGGATGTAGAAAATGGTCATGCAGAATATGTGCTTTATAAGTACTAATAAACATACAATATATTAATAATAGCCAATAAGCAACAATAGTTAAAATTGAGAATTTGTCCCTATATTAAGGTGTTACAGATATTCATAATAATAATATAATATCAATATATTAACACTTAATATAATTCCTATATAATATATTATATATATATATATTTCCCAACAATATGAGACCTTGCAACAGTTTTACTCCAACTCAGGTTTGAAATGATCAACATGGATGACATGCATTTATCTAGTGATATGCAGCATATATTTGAGCATTAACATTTCTGAAACCTAGTCTACCAAAATAATTTTCTTATTATATTCAGTACTAACAACTTGTCATAAAAAATGATGTGCAAGTTCCATGTTTAACAGATTTATTCTCTATTTCTGCATGATTTTTTTTTTGTATTTTCATTGAAGCCTTGTTTTTAGTTCAGGCCTGAAAGCTCCCGTATGCCTTTAAGTTATTAACAACGTTATTTAATTGTCGTTTTGGGGAAACAGTAAAATAACACACATCTTTAATGAAGATGATTTTAAGAGGAGTTGCAATGTTATCAAGAAACCCAGACTCAATTAACATATCTCTAATTAACATATGCCGCAACTCATTCTGCTTATTCGGTCACTTTCAGTGATAATGCCCCAATATATATTTTATAGCTACAATTAATGTCACTGCTAAATTGTGATTATTTATGAAGGAAAGTCTTACAAACTTATAAACTTAACAAAAGAGATTTGTGTTGTCACTGTATTCATTTTTCTGACATTATCACATATTGCATGATATTTATGTTGCGATATTGGTTCAGCATTGCCTCATCCTCAGTGTTGGACATTGATGTCCAAAGTACACAGCTAAACTTTCTGTACGTCCAGGTTTTGCTCCAGGTTTAAAAGTTTGGGTTAAAAATGCCCAGAGTGGCATAAACCTGCAGGGATATTTACAATAATCTGCCAGCGTTAAGAGCTTTCTTTCAGGTCTCATTTGGTCTGACAGATGCTCTTTTAATTCCTGTGGCTCTATCTCCTCAGAACAGAATGAATCCTTCTACTGCAGTCAGCGGCTTTGGCACCTCATTTCCACCTTGAACCCCCTGCAGTAAGTCTTGACGGGTCTCCATCCCGTCCACTCAGATAACTGACTCTCCAGCCATTGTCTACACATGAGGACTAACTGATTGCAAACATGAACGTCTAGGCTATGTGCACTGTAAATATTTCAGTCTCATCCAGGATGTGAGACTGATTGTATAGAAATACTTTTAATCTACATAATAGATGTTAGGAAATACAGTGCTTTTTGAGTCACAGAAATACTTTGAATCTACACTAAAATGTAGGTTATACCTAAATTTGTTCTATAAACAAAATGTTTCATTTATTTAATATTGATAATATAATATGTATTATAATAAAAATGTATTATATATATAATTTTATTTATTTATTTATTTATACATTAATACATACATACTGTTGAATGTGAGCTCCCAGTAAGTCCTGTAGCATGAATAGTCTAAATTATTGTTCTGCATTTTCCCAATGTCACCGTTAGCAATGTGTGTGTTGATTGCTGAGGTCATGTGTGCTTGTATCATAATGCATTTATGTTCTTTTCTTCAGAAACTGTGTTTATTTCTTATTAATTGTTTAGTGAAAATCAGTGTTGCTATGTGGTCATTATCTGAACTAGAAATATAGTTGTTGTGACAATAGTTTATGATGTTAACAAGACATTTTGCATTCAGTGAATAATCAAATTGGCTATGTACAAAGTAACATTAACAGAAGCAATTATTAAAACAGTTGAACTTATCATGCCTTGCTTTTTTATTTTAATTGTCTAAACAGAGGCACAACCTTTCAATTTCAGATTCAATATTTTATGCCTCCAGAAGAAATGAAGTCTTTTTATAAAAGTAGCGTTAGTATAAATATAAAATACTTTTTAAATGATTTACTTGTGATGGCCAAATTTTCAGCAACACTGTCTCCAGTATAGTAAAATAACAATGTGTTGCATAACCCTTTCTCATGCACTAATTTAGTTCCCTTTCAAGGGAACTCCGTTGCGTCGATTTGACGCTTTGGGGAACGCTTCGCGTGATGTCTTGAAACACATGTGAAATCCATCCAGGTGTAATGGGACGTCAGAGCGGATGACGTCACAAACCAGGAAACTATAAAGCCTGCCCAAACGAAAGCTGTCACTAGCTTTTTGTGTCTCCACAAGCGCTCTGTGTGTTACTGTCCTTGTCTTATTTGGTGTTGTCTGTCAGTATTTAATTACTCAGAAATGGCGAGCTAGCAACAACAAGCTTTTAGAATGTGCGTTCATCCCTGCCCGCATTATTTAACGGGTAGGGATACTGTCGTTCTTTGTGTTGCCTGTTTGGGAGAGGAGCATGCACGGTCAGCGCTCGGGAGCGCTTGCTGTGAGCACTGCGATGTGCTTCCCTTGCAGACACTCCGATCCCGCCTGGTGTTCTTTCACAATGAAGGCGCTCAGGCTCGCATTCCCCAGGGCTCTGGTCCCGCTTCTGCCGAGGCACTGCGAAGGCTGCAGTCCTGGGGTTCGCAAATGGATCTGACAGCGGAGTTAGAGATGGGCACAGCCTTTATCTCTGCCTTCACCTGACAGGTTCAGTGCCTCGTCTCAGGGTTGGGAAGCACACGCTGCGGTTTCTTCCACCACGATCGAGGCACAGACACTTCAACTATCTGATTCTGAGGAATTAGATGTTGTTAATGTCAATGCAAGAGAGACTGAGGATTCGCCACCTCAGTCTCGTGCTTATGAGGAGCTTGTTGAGGTTGTAACAAGAGCGGTCGATTGACCAGCAGAGAAGTAGGACGTTCATTCAAAAAAAAAAAAAAAAATGGACGAACGCTTCTTGCCTTCTCGTACACAACCTCAATGCCGGGGACTGACGTTTTTTTTTCTGATCTCCACACTGAGGTTTAGAGATTGTGGGAGAAACCGGTTCCCTAGTTTATAGTACATAAACATCTCACTATTCCTTTTATAATAAATAAAAAAAATCCCCGGTATTACCCATTAAACCAGTGAGAACAATATCAGCACTGGTGGGAAAGGCAGTGGCTGGTCAGGCAGCAGCGTGTTTACACACAATGTATCTGCTGCAAGCCTACCAGGCTGAATTTTTAGGAGATCACGATGAGGGCGGAGGTTGTGGTCCGAACGCAGTTTGTGAACTGCGTCGGGCCACAGATTTGTCTCTCAGGGTTATGGCAGCATCTGGTGGCCACTGAGAGACATTTATGTTTGAATCTGAGTAACATCAAGAGAAAAGATAAAAACTTTATTATGGATGCTTCTATTTTCCCTCTGGCTTCTTCGGCGATGCAGGTAAATCGGTTGTCGAGAGATTTCAGGGAATCAGCTAAACAAGCAGCTGCATTGCAGAAACTCCTCCCCCGCCGTACTGCTATCTCCGGGGCTGCCCCCAAACATCTAAACAGAGCGTGACTTATCGTGCTTAAGTGCATGAGGAGGTGACTAGGTCTCGGAGGGCACCTTTTTCCGCCCGAAACAGGCCTAGTGCCTCCTCCGTCCTCACCACCCTCGACGATGGAGCGGCCCAAGGGTATGTGGAGATCCCCCCAGTCGAGCGCGCTATTGCCATGCAGCTCTGTCCACAAGGCGCTGCCGCCTGCTGTCCAGGGCCTGTAAGTTCTCAACGGCCAAGGCTTACCTGCTGGACAGGCGCTTAATGGCCCTCCTGCAAGTCCACCAGTTAAAGCAGTTGCACAAGGGTGGTGCTGACCCAGGTGTGTTGCAGGAATTGCGCACAGCGACGGACCTCGCCCTGAGGGCGACGAAAGTCACAGCGCGGGGTCAGACGATGTCCACATTAGTGGTCCAGGAGCACCACCTTTGGCTGACCTTTGGCGCAGCTGCCTCCGCCCCTGCCAAGCCCGTGAAGTGCTAGGGCAAGCGGCGTCCCTGAGACGGGCGACCCGGAGCCTCTGGATCCTGCTCTTCAGGAGATGGTGACCGCACCACTCCTTCCCCCGGAGGAGGGCCGGGTGGAGAATCTTTTGTTTCCTTTTTGTTCTGTTCCCAAAACCTCAAAAAAAGAGCAGTGCCCAAGAGGGCGAGGATGGCAGTGCACGAGACCCCGTCTCTACACTCCCATCCCCCTCTCCCTTCGCCAGTGGGCAGCAGGATCCGGTCCGAGGACGCGATGCCTTCTCCTGCGCCCCCTGCCCAGCCATGGAGCCAGGTGAATGTCGCACCACACACTCAGACCCCACTTCGGGACAAACTGCCTTTCGAGTCGGGCCCCTGTGCTCCTCTTCGCTGCCCCACCGCGGGTACGTCGGTGACTCCCCTGGTCCTGCTTGTACGGTCTCTGGGGGCCTGGCTAGAGCTCCCCAGGTCGTCTTGCTGGCTCCTGAGTACCATCAGACTTGGCTACGCGATTCAGTTTTTCGGACGCCCGGCATCCTCCCAAGTTCAGGGGCGTTCGGTTCACCTCAGTGTTGAACAAGGATGCCCCTGTCTTGCATGCAGAAGTCGCGGTCTTGCTGGTGAAGGACGCGATAGAGCCGGACCGGCTCTCCAGCCGAGATGAAATCAGGGTTGTACAGCCCCTACTTCATCGTACCCAAGAAAGGCGGTGGGTTACGACCAATCTTGGACCTGCGCATTCTGAACCGGGCCCTTCACAAGCTCCCGTTCAGGATGTTGACGCAGAGACGCATCTTTCAATGCATCCGTCCTTTCGATTGGTTTGCAGCAATCGACCTGAAGGACGCCTACTTCCATGTCTCGATCCTCCCTCGACACAGACCGTTTCTCCACTTTGCGTTCGAAGGGCGAGCATACCAGTACAAGGCCCTCCCCTTCGGGCTATCCCTGTCGCCTCGTGTCTTCACCAAGGTTGTAGAGGCAGCCCTTGTCCCGCTAAGGGAAGCAGGCATTCGCGTTCTCAACTACCTCGATGACTGGCTCATACTGGCCCAGTCTCGAGCACTGTTGTGCGAACACAGGGATACAGTGCTCAGTCACCTCAGCCGGTTGGGGCTTCAGGTCAACTGGGAAAAGAGCAAACTCTCCCCTACGCAGAGGATCTCTTTTCTCGGCATGGAGTTGGACTCGGTCAACCTCACAGCACGTCTCAGCACGTCAAGAGGGCGGTTCCACTGAAACACTTTCAGAGGCTCCTGGGGCATATGGCATCTGCAGCCGCTGCCACGCTGCTCGGATTGATTCATATGAGACCGCTTCAGCATTGGCTTCATGACCGGGTCCCGAGATGGGCATGGCGCCACGGCACATACCAGGTCTCAGTCACCCCGTCATGCCACCACACCTTCAGCCCATGGTCGGACCTTGCTTTCCTTCGGTCAGGAGTTCCCCTAGCGCAAGTGTCCAGGCATGTTGTTGTATCGACAGATGCCTCTACCACGGGCTGGGGGCCATGTGCAATGGGCATGCAGCTGCGGGGCTCTGGACAGGGCCCCAGCTGCAGTGGCATATCAATTGCCTCGAGTTACTGGCAGTATGGCTTGCTCTGCGCCACATCAAAACGCTGCTACACGAGAGGCATGTACTGGTCCGTACGGACAACACTGCGACCGTTGCGTACATCAACCACCAAGGCAGTCTACGCTCCCGTCGCATGTCGCAACTCGCCCGCCATCTCCTCCTTTGGAGTCAGAACCATCTGAGGTCGCTTCGCGCCGTTCATGTCCCAGGCGAGGTCAATCGTGCAGCCGACGAGCTCTCACGTCAGCCCACCCTTCACGGAGAATGGCGACTCCACCCCGAGGTACTCCAGCTTATTTGGAGACGCTTCGGGGACGCTCAGGTAGACCTGTTTGCCTCCCCGGACACGTCCCACTGCCAGCTGTTTTACTCCCTGTCCGAGAGGACCCTTGGTACAGACGCGCTGGCACACAGCTGGCCTCGGGGCCTACGCAAATATGCATTTCCCCCAGTGAGCCTTCTCGCACAGACGAGGAGCAAGTCCTTTTGGTGGCGCCTTACTGGCCCAATCGGACTTGGTTCCCAGAACTGATGCTCCTCGCAACAGCCCCTCCTTGGCAAATTCCTCTGAGGAGGGATCTCCTTTATCAGAGAAGGGGCACCCTCTGGCACCCGCGTCCAGACTTGTGGAATCTCCACGTATGGTCCCTGGGTGGGACGCGGAGGTTCTAGGTGGGCTACCTCCAGCGGTAGTAAACACTATCACTTCTCCCAGGGCCCCATCTACAAGATACGCTTACAGGCTGAAGTGGAACCTGTTCATCGATTGGTGTTCTCCCCGCCGGGAGGACCCCCGTAGATGCCCGATCGCAGTCATGCTCTCTTTCCTGCAAGATGGATTGGAGCGAAGGCTGTCTCCCTCCACCCTCAAAGTGTATGTTGCCGCTATTGCCGCACATCACGATGCAGTAGACGGTAAATCTGTGGGGAAACACAACTTGGTCATCAGGTTCCTCAGAGGGGCGAGGAGGTTATATCCTCCGCGTCCTCATCTGGTACCCTCTTGGGATCTCCCCTCGGTCCTGTCGGCCTTGAAGGGGGACCCCTTCGAGCCTCTGCAGTCAGTAGAGCTTAAGTTCCTGTCATTGAAGACAGTGCTCCTCGCGGCATTGGCCACGGTCAAGAGGGTAGGGGACCTGCAAGCATTTTCGGTCGACAATTCGTGCCTAGAATTCGGACCGGGTAACTCTCACGTTGTCCTGAGACCCCGGCCTGGATATGTGCCCAAAGTTCCCACCACGCCCTTCAGGGATCAGGTGGTGAACTTGCAAGCGCTGCCTCAGGAGGAGGCAGACCCAGCCATTGCTCTGCTTCATCCCGTCCGTGCCTTGCGCATCTGCGTGGTCCGCACGCAGAGCTTCAGGACCTCAGACCAGCTCTTTGCCTGCTTCGGAGGACAGCAGAAGGGGAAAGCTGTCTCCAAACAAAGACTCGCCCACTGGATAGTGTAGACTATAGTCTTGGCCTATCTGGCCCGGTGCTTACCGTGCCCCTTGGTGTGAGAGCACACTCTACGAGAGGCGTTGCTTCCTCTTGGGCTTTGGCGCGGGGCGCCTTGATAGCAGACATTTGTAAAGCTGCTGGCTGGGCGACACCTAATACGTTTGTGAGATTTTATAATCTCCGTATAGAGCCGTTGTCCTCCCGTGTACTTGTCTCGGATGGCCAGTAACACTGGAACCTGCTCAGTGTCAATCATGCTTGCTGCGCCATTTCCCTCTACGGACCGGATACGTGCGCTTTGTTGCTTCTCAGTTCAGTTCCCCACGGTAAACCCTGTTGAAGTTCCTCCCGTACCCTCGGCAGTCAGGTGTGGCGGAGAGCCAGACGCCAGATCCAGCACTCGTGAGTTTCCCAAGGTCAGCCCTTGTGCTGAGCTAGGTGCCCGTGTGTAGTGATTCCCCTTCGGGTGATCCCACATGTGTATTCTTCCACAGTACGGCTCCCCTCACGGTGAGCCCGTGTTTTTCCCTGGCAGAGACCTTCTGCCCTCTCTGCTGTGTAGCTATCTCACCCCAGGCTGGCTGAGTCTACCTCAGAGACTCCCATATGTAGTACTGCCCTTGGCCAGTCCATATGTGTAATCTCCACATGGTACCTCCTTATGCAGGATGTGGCTGCCGTAGCGTTCACCTACTTGGAGTACGACTTTCCCAGTGTTATCCTACCCACTGTATGGAACAGCAGTGGCTGTCATCTCTGCCGTAAGTCCCTGTCCTATCTGCTCCATCCCAAATGGTGTGGTTCCCCCACGGCAAACCCTGTTGAAGTTCCTCCAGTACCCTCGGCAGTCAGGTGTGGCGGAGAGCCAGACGCCAGGTCCAGCACTCGTGTGTTGCCCAAGGTCAGCCCTTGTGCTGGGCTAGGTGCCCGTGTGTAGTGATTCCCCTTCGGGTGATCCCACATGTGTATTCTTCCACGGTACGGCTCCCCTCACGGTGAGCCCGTGTTTTTTCCCTGGCAGAGACCTTCTGCCCTCTCTGCTGTGTAGCTATCTCACCCCAGGCTGGCTGAGTCTACCTCAGAGACTCCCATATGTAGTACTGCCCTTGGCCAGTCCATATGTGTAATCTCCACATGGTACCTCCTTATGCAGGATGTGGCTCCGTAGCGTTCACCTACTTGGAGTACGCTTTCCCAGTGTTATCCTACCCACTGTATGGAACAGCAGTGGCTGTCATCTCTGCCTAAGCCCTGTCCTATCTTCCATCCCAACTGGTGTGGGGGGACTTGCCGGCTTCTGCAGGGCACTGGAGGGAGTCAGCAATAGTGTTTTCCAAGGGATCCCATTAGTCAGTCAGACTGTGTAACCCTCGTTCCCTGAAAGAGGGAACGGAGACGTAACGTCCCGTCGCCATAGTTGCTGTACCACCGCTGTTCGGCTGGGGCACACAGTCTCGGCTCCTCAGCGAAAAACTGTTGTGCGTTTGCACGTGCTCTCCTTTTATACCCTCACCGTGGGACAGGGTGCGCGTGGCGAAACACGCATGCCAACTGTCATTGGCTTGTTTTGTTAACACTTGAAGGTGATTTAGCTCTCGGGCGAGATCCCATTAGTCAGTCACACTGATGTTACGTCTCTGATCCCTCCTTCAGGGAACGAGGCTTACACAAGTAACCGAGACGTTACAGTCGTAACCGAACGTTCTCATGAGACCGTTCATATTGTTTTAACACAGCTGTGCTGCTTAATGAAGTGTGGAAATCACATACAATGCCCTTTTCAGCTGCTGAAGTACATCAAAAGTCAGATTTTGATTCCTAAAAAGGGACCAAACATTTTTTCTTTAATTTGTCACTTTTTTTTCTTTTAAGCAAGGTTGTTTTGCAAAGTATGCATATTCTGCCTTGAAAGAAGAAAGCAAATTGGATTCAATCAGGACAGCAAAATAAATGATTTACAACTTTAACCAGACAAATGCTTCAGGGTCTCTAGTTTGAGAAACAGATGCTAAGCAGGCAGAGCTAAACAGAGCACAACAAACATCAGCTTCATCTGCAAAAATCAAGAGACGACACTAAGAATCTGGCAAATAAGAAGAAAGGGGTTGGATGGGTTTGAAAATAAGATGGTACATGTTTAGAAAATAGTATTATTGATTGATAAATGTTTGAGGTGTCGAGTTGTTGTGGGAACCGTTTCGTTAAAGTCTGTGAAAATTGCCCAAAAAGGCAATCACACCTATGGGAAGTGCTGCGAAAAGCATGAGAAAGCATTCAACTGAACTTCTTAAAATGCCAGAATCTATGTGCTCTGCACAGCTGACATTACTGCACATGGAGAATAGCAACGAATAGTCATTTATTTTATATAATGTCTTTACAGTCATTTTAATCAATTTAATGCATCTTTTGTAAATACAAAGCTCCTTTAAAAAATATAATTCTTGTAGTGATTACAATATTAAAATTATTTCTGAAGGATCATGTGACACTGAAGTAATGATTCTAAAATCAGCTTTGAAATCACATGAATAAATTATATTTGAAAATATATTAAAATAGAAAGCAATTGTTTTAAATAGTAAACATATTTCACAATATTACTACTTTTGCTGTATTTTGGATCAAATGCAGGCTTGGTGAGCAGACGATAACTCTTTAAAAAAAACTAATTGTTCAAAAACTTTTGACTGGTGGTGTATGTTATCTGTTTCAGTGACACTTTAAAGCACTATGAAGTTAGATGGGATGATAAAACCCAATCTAATGAGAAACAACTATTTTAAAAGTTAGTGATTACAAATTAATTTCTATTTTTTTTATTTGTTCTGAAAAGATTTATAACATGAATATATATATATATATATATATATATACACATTTAATTTCAACTCATTAATACTTATGCAATAAACCAGAGAGACAACAATAACATTGCAGCTGTGATTAGATTGTAGGTTTTTGCAAAGTAAACAAAGACATAAACAAAATATCTATGTATCATTTCAAACATAAGACGCATCTAGAATAATTTCTGAACCATAGCTGAAAATAAAACAAGGGTGGTGGTTATAAATCATCACATAAAATCAGATTATGTCAGACCTACTTCTTGTAAAATGCCTTGATCTGACTCTTTAGTTTGGCAACACAAGTGAGCACAAACACAAATAACAGCATTGTATCGACTGATCCTGGCAAGCATTGGGTGTTCCAGAGTAAATCTGTGGGAAAGTAGTTTGTGAACAACCAAACAGTTATTGAGTGTGATAACCGAACGAGACAGTGGTGCAGTCTAGCTTATAGTGGATGTAAGTTACATCAGGGGACTAATGCTGGTCTACATTGATGCTCAGCTACAGTATACACAGTTATGAAAATGTATAGAGTATTCAAACAGACGCCTTCAGCAAATGGCACTGTGAATAAATAGCTCCAGTGGGTTGATCATCACTAAAAGCTTTTCAGAAATGCATCACGGTACAGCTTATTCAGATGATGAGAGAGAATGGCACGCTTCCTCAAAACGCCTTTCTGCAGCCCACATGTCTGGTTTTCTCTTACGCTGCTTGATTTAACTGGAGCTCAGCAGCTCTAGAGAATGAACAGTCAGTTGAATCTAAATGTTAGGTGACCGTCATATAACTGAGAATGTTTTAGGGGATAGGTTCCTCTGACCTAAGATATTTACTAGAAGTGCCATCTGAGATTTTAAGTTAATATTTGAATAATTTAACAAGATATTTTCTTGTTCAGTCTTTTATTTTCAATGTTTTTATTTTAAAATGATTTATTTGTACTTCTTGGTGATTTAATTAATGTATTATTAGCTTGCAAATTATTTAATTAATGAATTATTAACTTAATATATTTGTGAACCCCTTGCAGTTCCCCCACAAGGCATCAGGGAATTGCAAACCCCAATTTGGGAAGCTCTACATGAGCTTAAATAGTTCACCAAATTTGCTAAAAATGTATTAACCATCAGGTCATCCAAGATGTAGATGAGTTTCTTTCTCCATTGAAACAGATTTGCAGAAATTAAGCATCACTTGCACACCAATGGATCCTCTGCAGTGAATGGGTGCCATCAGAATGAGATTCCAAACAACTGATAAAATCATCCAACGTAGGCTCATTGGAAATACGTGCCTCCATCTACATTTCTGCGAAACTCAAAAAATGTAGTCTACCTATACATACGTATCACTGCAGTTTCCAGTTGAAATGAACACTAGAGCAGAAACAACTCTGACTACTATTATTCCTTTTCACACAAAATATGATTTGCAGGTCCACAGTTTCGATTAAGAAAGCCTCATTTTAGCACAATTACTTGAATAAAACTAATATGAATATTAAGTTAGGAATTCAAAACTGATACTTTTGAACGTTGTTGTCACATATACAGCTTCATATGCATGAGTTTTCTAATTCAGTAGATTTGTTCGTTAGCTCACATGATACGGCGTTGCACTTGAAGGATGAAGAGCTCTGGTACAAACCAAACAGCTCAAATCCGTAAAAGGAAGTTAAAATGGCACGGCTGTATAAAAAAGTGTTTTCTATCACTTTTGCATTTGTTTTCACTATCAGAAAGGTTTAGGGTTGGATTTGGTGTAGGAGATATTTTCAACACGATAGAGCATTAACTTTTAGCGACACTCATCAGATATTTGAATTATGAACCACCGCAACACGTACCTGAAGCAGTGTAATAAAAACAGCAATATGTGCCTATATCAACGTATCAAAAACATGCCAGGGTAAAGTAATGAACTCACGTTTTAACATTACTCACTGGACGTTTCAATCTGAAACTGCCACGAAAACGTGCTGTAAGGTACGTAATAATGGTGTTGCAGCAATGTATTTAGAGGCACGCATTTCAAATGAGCCTGTAACGTCACAATAATCCACAAATAGGGCAAATCCACACGACGCTGTGACGTTTACTGTGTCGATGAACAGGCATGAAGATGAAGGTTTAAGTCTTTAATTAATCCACACACAAAGGTAAATCCACACAGAGGAAATAATGGTGACACACATTGAAGTTAAAATCAGCATTAACAATACCTGACAAACTCAAACTGAAACCACAGGAACTTAAGTACACAGACCAAACTAGGAAAATTAACTAGACACACCTGAACTTAATGAACTCAAATCAGAAACCATGACTACTAACTAAACCGTGAGCAGCAGAGCAAACAAAGTCCAAACAATGCCATGGTGTGACAGACTCCAATCCATCAGTTAATGTCTTATAAAGAGAAAAGCTGTTTGTAAAAAAAAAAAAAAATATAACATTCTTCTAAACATTTCTTAAAATGTATTGTATTCTGATGAAGAAAAAAACTAATCTTGGATTGTGTTAGGGGGAAATATTCAGCAAATTTTCATTTTTGGGTAAATTAGTAGAGCATCGTTGGAAAAGTCAAATAGATGTATAGATAATACTTTGAAAAAATACAATAAATCTCCAATTCTTTGTAAAAAAAAAAAAAGTCAGGTTTCGAATTATCATGCAACAGTCTATTGATGTTGCAAGCAGGATGCAAAATTGAGTCTTCCCTGAGCAAATGTGGCAGCTTTTAAAGTGCTTTGTTAAGCAGCATGTGTGCAGAGATTCACAGTGACTCATTTTAATGAGTCAACCTGCCATAAGGAGATTTTTTATTTCTAGGTATTTGGGGTACGGTGTGTCACTACTGTAATGTTTTGCTCGTTGCCTCACACATGTTGGAAGTGTAATGATCAGAGAAAACTTTTGTGGCTTCTCCATCAAGTAATCATTGATTTTGTATAATTACATGGGAAGTCCTAGGTAGGTGTGCAGAACAGAATATTTAAATCTGTGTTATTAACACAGAGCCCTTTACATGATTTCAATAACTATGTATTTTCAAGAAATAACTGTGCACTGATACAGACAGTGGAACATTAATCCAGTGTTTTACTAAATATCAGTATTCTTGGAATGCGCTCAAGCAATCAGATTAAAGGAAACTAAATGGAACTGTTATATAACGTCTCCTTTTGATTAGTTCTAAAGAATATTAGAGATCTCTGTGGTTTAGTTAATTAGTCTTCACTGGAAGACATGATGATATTATATTGAGAATGACTGCTACATTTAAATGTTAATTTTGCACAAGGATGAATGAAATTAGAGATACCTATCATCTGATTCTTCCTAATGTTTCTCCCAATATTTTTTTTTAATTTACAGAATAGGTTGAGAATGATGGGTAATTCCTACCACGCAGTTCAATTATAATATATAGGATGAAATATTAAATGTATAAGCTTTACTACTTTGGTTTGAGCAGATGTTGAGTTTATTAAATAAAAGTTATGTCCTTAATGATATCATCTTCCAGGAAGTGACATCAATTTAAAACATCCATTGCGTTTGATAAAATTACAGAAATCATGTCTTAATACAAAAATTTCAAAGATGGTTAAAAGTGATAAGAATTAACTTCAAGTTGACGCCCTCATGTATTTTCTCAACCCTCGTCAAACAATTTTTAACTTTAGCTCTTTAATTCCACCCTGTTAATCCTTGTATTTTTCTGTCCAATTTGTAAATATTCAATTATAATTATATAATTGATAAAAGGTTTATAAGTAATATAAGATTTAAATGTAAGAGCTTGAACCAGATTTACATGCGGTGTTATTTTAGTATCATTGATATGCTTTTATACATTTTGATAATATTTTGAATTAGATTTTGTATTATTTATATAATCTCTGTTTTCATTTTATTTAAAGTTTTAGTATTTTTTGTGCTTTTGACATTATTTTAAATATGTTCATATAGTTTAAATTAAGTTTTAGTTTTATTTGTTTTAGTACTTCAACTTAAACTGAAAAATAGAAATATAAATAAAAAATGTACCGTGGTTGAAAAAGTTTAAGTTTTGTATTTATTTTATTTCAGACAATGTTTATTTAATTATATATATATATATATATATATATATATATAGTTAACGATAATAACCCTAGCTTGATCAGAGCATATTCAAATTCTGATATATGCACTTATATAATAATTCTCCCCTAAATTACAGAAGTTAATTCAAAACTCACTGCACAAAAGCAATGGTGCAAACAATGTTTAACATCTGTACACTGGAGTATCACTTCTGTTTCCATCTGGAATGTGTGCTGACATACTGTACAATGCAATACTGTAAAAATGTGTTAGATCAAGTGGAACATTATATAAGGGGAAAAACATGTCCAGTGGATGAGTTTTGCACAGTTAAGACATTTCATGTGGGCATTTCAGTGCCAGACAGGGGACTGAATCATTTATAGGTGTTATTGTGAGACCATAAAGGCTGTGTTTCAAAGGTAAATGCTTTTTGACGGAGAGAGCTTTGCGGGTAAGATTGTACAGACCCCATTACTGTGTTTTAATGGGTGACAGTGGTGCAATTAACTGCATTTTATTGTACCTCAACATTACAAGCAGTGAATCCCCACATCTCTGATCCTATTAAAACTGCTGGAGTGCAGTAGATTTAAACACAGCCGGCCAATCTGTTATTAATCTTTTTGATTAAATCTCAGCTTTGCTGTTTTCCTTTCCCTCCTCTGATCATCATGACATTTCTCCAATATATAACACATTATTCCATAACTATCCTGAACCCAAAGGTTGCTAGTCAGTGTCTAAAAAACTAGACCACAAATTAAAAGTGTAATGCTAGTCCTGAAAGGGAGAGCATTTTGAAAGTAATGTAAGCTCATAAAAATATAAATAAGTCAATAAAAATCCAATGTCAGCATTCTGAAGACACTAAAAATCCACATTACGGTTCTTTAGTCATACAATAATGATTTATTTGACCATTTTTCTTTTCTGTTTTATGTTCGATCGTGCAATTTTGTGTTCTATTTTATTTTCTGCTCACATTTCCCCATTTGCCTTGCTAACCTCAGCCATGTCAAATAAACCATATATAATGATCAAAAGTTGTGCTTTGCGTCATATGCAAATGATTGTGTTTATTGATGCCTTCATGCATTTTTAATGAATGTTATCTGCAAACGCTGCATGAAATATCTAAAAAGCCTGCATGTCTTCAGACTTGAACACTCACATCTCATTGTAGGATATATCGTAGCATAACGTTTTCCTCTCTCATTAGTGTCTGAGGCACTTTGAAGTAAACTTTGTCTTGTAATCTTCTCATCGTCAGATCTCATTGGTTCCCGTTAAGAGTGACCACATTAAAATGAAGCATTGGCTCGTACATCCGGCCCCTTGCTGTTGAGCAGTTTTAATTAGCTAAACACATTTTGGCAACTTTAGTGTTTGTTAATTTACTAGCGGTTGCTCTGTGAAAATCTGCTGCAAATACTTAAAGGAATAGTTCACCCAAAATTAAAATGTACAGAAATTTTACTCACCCTAAGGACATCCAAGATGTAGACGAGTTTGTTTTTTCATGGGAACAGATTTGGAGAAATGTAGCATTATATCACTTTCTCACCAATGGATCATCTGCAGTGAATGAGTCCAAACAGCTGATAAAAACATCACAATAATCCACAAGTAATCCGCATAACTCCAGTCCATCAATTAACACGTTAAGTGTAAATTTGTAAGAAACAAATCCATCAAGGCCTGTCATTCCGACGGCACCCATTCACTGCAGAGAATCCACTGGTGAGCAAGTGATAATGCTACTTTTCTGCAAATCTGTTCTGATTGAGGAAAAAAACCATCTAGGATTCCCTGAGGGGGGTGAACTATTCTTTTAAAATGTTTCTATTAATGAGATTTAGTTTCTTTAACTTGGACCTCATTTTTAGGTTTTAGTTATTTTTCGCTGGCACTTCTTCTTTTCAGCTATAATGGCCTTTATACTGACACCTACTGGCCTGGATGTATGAAGTTTATTTACTAACTTCTGCTGCTTCACTCAAAGTTATTTATCTCTGATTTTCTTCATTATTGTCTGTATTTCTCCATCACAAACTACATACATCTATAAAATGGTAATTCTTGAATTCAATCCCAACAAATATTTGCATATATAGTAGGTGGACTGTGCTGCTGTACGGCTTCTTCAGGCGGTCAGGGTTAGAATGGTATGGTTAGCCCAGCTTTTTCTAAAAGACCGATCGCATGTGTACAGCAAGGTTATTATCGTTAACTATAACTAAAAGTAAAACCTCAAAAAAATTATGTAATATTAATATTTCAGATAGTTGTCAAAACAGCATTTCTTATTTTCATTTAGTTGAGATATTAAATTAGCTCAAACTGAAAATGAAACTAAACTATACAGAAATAAAAAAGTATACAAAAAAATAATATAATAGAAAAAAAAAAAAAACAACTAAATAAAATAGAATTTAAAATATTAACAAACTATAATGTTTATATCAAGTAGTAATGATAATATATCACGGCTACTAAATTAAAACCGTTGTGGTTGGAAGGGAGGATATATTGGCCATGGGTTAAGAGTTTGTTCATGCTATTTATTAAGTTGTGGCTATGTTTTAGTTTCTCAAAAATGAGGCATATTTAACAAAACATTGTTTTCTGTTTTCTTTTAGCCTTCAGTGTATCCAAAAGCAGTGAAAGATGCACCACATGTGCTTGTCCATACTGTCAAGTACCTCATGAATACTGAATGAGCGATAAACAGTGATAGTAGACGTTCTCACTCCATTACCCAGTCGTGCTATGTAAGCTTATTAACATCATTCGGCTCTCATTATTTCTCTCATGGCTGAGAGTTTCCTTGTTCCTGCTGATGCCACAGCGTTCGCTCTGATTGGCTTGCTGACATGTGCGATCTCGCAGTCACTATCTTAAGTGTTGTAACAGGAAGTAATGACTTCTAACAGGCGTCTTTGCATAATTGCCTTTCTAGTGAGACAAATTAAGTTTCAGGACCAGGAGAGGAACAGAGGGACTGAGGTCCCTAAAGGATGTGAATGTTTCTGTAGGACGCTCTTAAATGTCACCCAGGCTCTAATCTAAAACCTTGTGAGTATTTTAAATGTCATAGGCACTCCTGATTTAAAGCTTATGGATGATGTCTTCTAGATACCAGATTCCGAGACATTATCATACATCTTTTGTAGAGGAGGAAATTCTGATGCACCGAAACAGCTTGTGAAAATGAAGTGCGCTTAATTGTATTGAATGTGCACATGCAGAGTACTTCAAAGCTTTTATATATATAAAACTGTGCTTGCTTATACTATAATATGAATGTACTTAAAGAGTTCACTTTCATGACTGTTTCTTAACTCGACTGCACTTTGTAATAGTCAATTTAAAAGTTTTACTTTAAAGTAAATTATATGTCATTATTTTTTAACAATAGTTTGTCATGCTTTAATGGAGAACACTTATTGTGATGCGTTAAGATACATATTAAAGTAAAGTTCTTGATTATATTTTTACTGTAATGTTATTTGATTTCGTTCTACATTTAAAGTTAATATTTTAAATGAACTAAATTGCACCTTCATAGTTGCAATTGTCTAATTGCAAATACAGTATATTGAAAAACATTACATACAAATTCGGACAGAAATGACATTAAAGCATTTTAGTTGAAATGCTTGTCAGTGTGTTCAGCAGTACACTTTAACCATATTCCAAACACAATAGAATTAAGAAATTACATATAAGGATGTTCTTAATTCCTACTTAATTCTTTGTGGCATAGATTCAACAAGGTGTTGGAAACATTCCTCAGAGATTTTGGTCCATATTGACATGATAGCATCACGCAGTTGCTGCAGATTTGTCGGCTGCACATCCATGATGCGAATCTCCCGTTCCACCACATCCCAAAGTGCTCTATTGGATTGAGATCTGGTGACTGTGGAGGCCATTTGAGTAAAGTGAACTCATTGTCATGTTCAAGAAACCAGTCTGAGATGATTTGAGCTTTGTGACACGGTGCATTATCCTGCAGGAAGTAGTCATCAGAAGATGGGTACACTGTAAAGTGTACACTGTAAAAAATCCAACTTTAGAAAAGTTCTACTAACCAATGTAAAAAAAGTAGCCTGAACAAAGAATTTTTAGATTCATTTTTTTGTGTGAACTGAACAAAAATACTCTAAACATGTCGCTAGCAAAAGTTGTTTTGTGTACCTTACTTAGATACAAGTATTTGTTCACAACATATCCAAATGTTCTCCCAACTTTTCAAATTGAGTAATTTGAACAAACAATTTTACATTTGTACAACTTTAATACATTTATATATCGGCATAAATGATTGTCTTTAGTTTCAAGAGGCAAATACTGCCTATATTATGTAGAAGGCTTTGAAAATAAACATAATTCTAAAAGAAAGAGGGTTGTTAAAAAAAATGAGCGTTGCTAAATGCCAAAAAATATTTGGTTGCTCAAACAGATCTTTTAACACTCAGTAGACTGACTTTTATTAATTAGATGAACTCGGTTACTAGCGTAACCTCGTTTCCCTGAGATACGGAACGAGTACTGTGTCTTATTTAAGACGCTAGGGGAAACTCCTTTTCTCCGATACTGAAGCCTTTTTTAATAACGCAGTGTAACTGCATGGCCATTGGTTTGTGCAGTGCGCGGAAAATGAGCCAATGGCTCGGCAGCGGAGCTCCTCAGGTTACTTCGACTGAAGCTACGAGTGAGTCGTGCAGCTGCATAGCATGGCAAAGTACGCAGTACTCGTTCCGTATCTCAGGGAACCGGGGTTACGTTAGTAACCGAGTACGTTCCCTATCGATACTACACTTCGTACTGCATCTTATTTAAGATGCTAGGAGAACCAGTATAATCCCGCCGTGTCTATGCTAGAGAAACGACCAACACTTGAACTTGACTTAGGCACCATGAGGGGCCCAGAGGGACCAAATATTGTACAGGGAAGCCCTGCAGAAGCAAATAGGGTCAAACTCATAGAGGTTGACCTGGGCTTGAGTAATCATCCTAAATAAGTATGTACAGCCTCAGAGCTCTATTGAGGGCCAAGAGCGTACAAGAAGAAGGCAAACGCCCATACTGGTTTGTCATATGACAAGAGTGAGCCCGTTATGCAGAAAGGACCCGGGCCTGTAAGGCTGTAACTTCCAGATTATAAAACCTGGCAAGGTTTTATAATGTGGACGGCGAGGCCCAGCTGGCTGCCGCATCATATCTCTGCAATGGACACACTGCTAGAACACGCCCAGGACGAGGCGATGCCTCTAGTCCAGCAGTCCTCAATTCCAGTCCTCGCAGTACGAATGCACATTAACTCTCATCGCTTCAGATGTTTGTTCTATTTCCCTTCGAAGTGGACAGGAGCCATGATTCCAGTTCGAAGAGAACGTAGTGCATACGAACGTAATTTAAATTGTATATAGGAGGGATGTCACACTTGTCCGTAAGACGTTGCGCAGCTCAGTTACACTGCATTATTAAAAAAGGCTTCAGTATCTGAGAAAAAGGAGTTTCCCTATCGTCTTTTTTATTTTTATTTCATTTATTTTTTAAATATTTTTATTTATGTATTTTATTTATGTATTTTATGTCTTAAATAAGACGCAGTACGAAGTGTAGTATCGATAGGGAACTAAAGTTATTAAGTTGTCGGTTGCTAGTTGAGTTAACTTATCTGAACTTAAAAAGTTGATTGTGATAGGTTGCCTTATTTTTTTTAGTTATGCCAACTTTTATTTTTTTACAGTGTAGTCATAAAGGGATGGACATGGTCAGCAACAATACTCAGGTAGGCTGTGGCGTTTAAACGATGCTCAATTGGTACTAAGGGGCCCAAAGTGAGCCAAGAAAATATCCCCCACACCATTACACCACCACCACCAGCCTGAACCGTTGAGACAAGGCAGGATGGATCCATGCTTTCATGTTCTTTACGCCAAATTCTGACCCTACCATCTGAATGTCGCAGCAGAAATCGAGACTCATCAGACCAGGCAATGTTTTTCCAGTCTTCTATTGTCTAATTTTGGTGAGCTGTGGGAATTGTAACCTCCGTTTCCTGTTCTTAGCTGACAGGAGCGACCCGGTGTGGTCTTCTGCTGCTGTAGCCCATCTGCTTCAGGGTTCGAACGTGTTGTGCGTTCAGAGATGGTATTCTGCATACCTTGGTTGTAACGAGTGGTTATTTGAGTTACTGTTGCCTTTCATCATCTAACCAGTCTGCCCATTCTCCTCTGATCTCTGACATCAACAAGGCATTTTCATCCACACAACTGCCGCTCACTGATATTTTCTCTTTTTTTCGGACCATTCTCTGTAAACCCTAGAGATGGTTGTGCATGAAAATCCAGTAGATCGCAGTTTTTTGAAATACTCAGACCAGCCCGTCTGGCACCAACAACCATTCCACGTTCAAAGTCACTTAAATCCCCTTTCTTCCCCGTTCTGATGCTCGGTTTGAACTTCAACAAGTCGTCTTCACCACATCTAGATGCCTAAATGCATTGAGTTGCTGCCATGTGATTGGCTGATTAGCAATTTGTGTTACCAAGCAATTGAACAGGTGTACCTAATAAAGTGGCCAGAGAGTGTATGCTAAAGTCTACTTCTTTTTCACAAGGAAAGGTCTTTCCATTTCCATAAACATCCATTTAAGGGATACTGTACCAAAAACATTGTCATAATATTTGTCACGTCATGTTGCTCCAAACATACATGTCTGAAAGAACACAAAAGAAGATATTTTGATGAATGAAGATTAAAAAACAGTTTAGTCCAAAAATGAAGGTTAGTGGGTTCCAAAATTGTCCCCATTGACCATCATTGTGTGGTGATACATTTTTCAAAATATCTTATGTGTTTCATAGGCAGCAGATAGACTGCAAGGCAGCTCAATAGAGTTCTATTTTGTTTTTATTTATTTATTTATTTACAGTCTGTCACAATTGTCACATCATAGATTTTTCATTTTTCGCAAGAGATTATATTTTGACATTTGTTTCCACTGGCTTTAAATAAAAATATATTAATATCTATTTATTCTAACCCATTATTAAAGGTGCATTCGTTTGGTGCTAAGTAAAATAAAATAAATAAATGCATACATACATACATACAACTATATATATATTGTTTTGGTTTAATATGTAGTTCCCCAATGATGGTGAGTAAGTATTAGTGAATTAACTAACAAAATATTAGCAAAAATAGTTAATTTATTATTGTGAAGACACTCAAATTTACTATCAGTGTAATTTACAATTTACATATGACAAGAGTAAATATCAAAGATGGCAACTTTCACAAGACCAGTTAGTCTTATTACAACTGACGGAGTCCAATTAAGACACAAGTTCATCTGTCAAACCTTACCGAAATTGTGGTTGTAAGCCCTCAAATTTTAAGACAGTCAGTTTGGTTATAAAATGTGGTTATCCTTGTTTATTATGTGTGAACCTAACTACATTTAGGACTCTAAAACAACACTGGCAACCATATTCTGCAGCTGTGTGAACAAATACAATATTCACCATGTTTTTCTCACTGAACTTGACAACTTGACACTTTTGTTTGAGAATAGTTATTTTAAAAGTCCTCTGTATATTAACAAAGCAACTCGGGAATCTTGAAATATGACACCTGTCACATTTTACCTCCTGTGAACTACGCGTTCATTATTAATAAAAAAACTCTTTAGCGTGTGTCCTCCACCTTCTTGTACACTCTGTGACGGCATCACTGCTCTCTGGAATAATTGGTAGACCAAACCTCATCTTCAGCAAGCCCTGGTGTTTTTATTTACAAGCTGATTTCTTCCTTTATTAAAGCTATGAGAGCTGCTGCGTCTAAATCTAATGGTGTCAGGGTTAGGGTCTATGTTTATGTTCGACGTGGGAAAACAGTGTTTTTGTTGACCGAAGAGAGGGTCATTGTGCATTGGTTCAGGATCACCTACTGCGGTACTTCCTAAAACACTTTAACTACAGCTTTATGTGTGGTAAACATGACCTCCTGTACCTCACGCTCCTATAGGGCTTTCACAGCATCTGTTCACGATGGATGGACTATGCGCTCAAAAGTTTCCTTAACCTTGGTGCTTTCTTTTTAGGCAGCTTGTGCATTGAAAGTGCTTTTAGATCGTATGTTACACTTTTGGGATTTTTACTTGTTTTAATAGCATCTATGAGAGCAAATACTCAAGCTTGACCGTGTATTTCCATAATATGATTGAGCAAACTGTTCAGCCAGATGTTAATATCACTCTTTTGTGGCATAAAAACTTCTGTGATTTCATGTTCTCATTTATCAGATCTAACAGAGATAGTCCATCAACAGTGTCAAACTATTTAGTGTCATGGAAAGAAAAATGAAGGCTGAAGTTTGAATGAAGACATAGGTAAGCATTACTCTCACTATTGCTAATACTGCATAGAAGTATTAAACGTTCATGAACTGTTTGTTCTAGTAAATGTGTTGGGAAAGCTACAAATAGATAACAGTGCACTGCTACTCTAGCATTCAAGAGTTTAGAAATCAGAAAATCTTTGAAATAAGTCTCTCCTCAATACAAGTACAAATGAATTAAAAAAACAAAACTTACTGTCTTACTGACTGTACATAGAGTAAGTTTGCTACACTGAAGTTACCTTTTTCTGTGTGATATATTAATAATTGTAAACAATTCTGTTCAAATGCCTGTTTATTGCCGTGTTAGTGAAATGCATTACTAAGTAATTCATAATTAATTACTATATTTATTTTTCCCATGAAAACGTAAAGTAAGGGGCTTCTCTTAACCTCTCTGTAATTTAATTAAAGTTGCTTATGATATAATTGCCGACTGTATATAATTATTTGGTTGCACTTTATTTTAAGGTTTCCTTGTTACAGTGTAATTCAAGGACTGAGTAATATTAATGAACTACATAAACTATATGGTTTGAGTTAGGATTGGGGTTTATAGGGTTACTTGCATTTAATAATGCATCATTTATTATGTACGTGCATGTAATGTTTAACAAGGACACCTTAAAATAAAGTGTTACCAACAAATCTATATGGAATAATATGGAATTTAGAGGAATGCACTACTTTTTAGACAAAGTAATTAGTACAGTAATATTCTTGCTCTATTGAAGATTTAATTAATAGCTAGTAATTAATTACCTTTTTAGAGTAATTTACATGTTTATTATAATAAGAAGAGTTTCTATTCTGAACTGAGTCAATTGAGTGAGTAATTTGTTAAAACTGACTCAAACTCAAAATAATTAGACTTGATTATTCATGCCTGGTTTTGAACAATTAATTGAAATGAACTGAATGAAAAGTGAGTAATTCATGCCATATCATACATTGCTCTGATTCTGATTGCTCTGATTCAAAACATCTGGGAGACTTGTTGAAGAGAGGTGTGTGAGAAGCTATTACTTCTCTAAAATAATAAACTTTTGAATGTAACCTTGCAGAGGGAAACAAACAAAATAATCCATTCACCAAGCACACATTTATCAATCTAATTTTAGTCCATCTACATCCTAAAAACATGCCTGTGGTAGTCAATTACATACATAACTGAGCAAAGAATATCACCAAAAGAACTGGAAATGGATGGAAATATTATTGACAAGGGTCAACAAAGTTGAATTTTATCATGTATAATTCAGGTGCACTGACCTTAGTGCTCACTGTGTTTCACTATGAACTTATATCTGCGTGTTACATCTTGAATCTGATAGCCTTGGACGAGACAATTAATTTTGACAAGGCCAAGGTCTACTGATGGGGGGGGGGGGGTAATCTTTTGTTGTTGTTTAGTGGGTTTCATTGCTCTACAGAGAAAGCAATTTTAGAAAGGATAAAAGAATAATCCGGCACGAAGCAGGGATTATCGCTGTGAATGACGTTTATTTCAGCAGTAAGCATTGGGTGCTTTTCAAGTGCTTTAGCCATGGAGTCATCTGATTATAGCTGGATGCCTATTTAATCTTGAGGAGCTTTGGATGGAAGAAGGACAATTCACCTGCAAAATCTGCATGAGATCAGATACTCACATGGCTAGAATAGCTGAATACAACTGAGGTCATTTTCACTCAGTAATTGCTAGTAAATTTCACAAACAATTTCAAAGAAATAACAAGTAACACACAAGTAAAAGTAGAAAGATATGTATCCTGTGTACTAATTATTTTCATAGAATATACACACTTTGTTACCCTATTAGCAAACTGTTTGTTGTTAAGCATAAACCTCATAACTTTCTTAACTTTAGTTTTGGGACCAATTCTTCATGATTAACTGACTTTTGCCTCAATAAATTATTAATTTGCTGCTTTTTAATAATTAGTAAGGTAGTTGTTGAGCTTTGGTATGATTAAAGGACCTAAAATATGGTCATGCAGAAAAAGGTTGTATGTGCACTATTATAATAAACAGTCAATAATATGAATGCTAAGCAACTACTTAATAGTGAGAATTGGTCCTTAAAGTGTTTTTTTTAAAAAGCCAATAGTACTTAAAAAAGCCAAAATACTTACAAAATGTATTTTAAGGCAACTTTTAAGATCTTCAAAATATTTGACATTTCTGTTTCTTATTTCTTTTTTTCAGTATGCAATGGTTCTTCTTTTTTTAAATATATTTCTCTCTTTTTGACTTTAGCTGTGACACTTATTCCAGCCTGACCGTGGAAACTGTAGGGTGGATTTACTGTTGACGGATTCCTTCTCCAATATCCAGCATATCCAGTTTGTTAGAGAAATGAGTCACCTCTAAGGGTAACAAGAACATTACAAAATTGCCCTGGACATTTCTTTGAAATTGGGATTTGTGATGAAGGGAAAATAATTTCTGTGACTTAAAAATAAATAAGTAAGGGCCGTAGCGGATATTTTGCCTTATTTCGGTTGTCATAGCCATCATTAAACTGCCATAAAGTAAAAGTCTAAGACACCGTAGCAGGCAGAGGTTACCATGACAGCTTGATATAGTAAATCTAGTATTTGTGCACTGAAACACAACATAATATATTTCATCCTGGACTCAGAAATTTAATTAACTATGAATTTATTTCTACTTCGGTACCATTTATGTCAAATTATATTGTATAGCTCTAAATTATAAACTGTACTCTCTACCTATGTCTCCAAGCTTTTTCAGTACAAGGACTCCCTGGTTTATAGGGAGATGGAGAAACATTGTATAAATTGAGTGCTGAATTTTAAGCTTATTGTATTTTATGATGCACTTTAATGTACACTGTTACTGTACATTCTGTACATCATATTTTAATTGTACTTTATTTTTATGTAAGAGAGACAGTGAAACATTTAGAAACTTTAGCATATATTAGTATATCTTTGGTTGAAAGTATTAGTTTAGTTTTATATACATTATTTTTTCACCCTCTTTTGAAGATTTCTGATCCATACACTATTATAAAAGTAAACAAATATGCATACCAATATATGCAAAAGATCTAAAACTGGCCAAGACTCAATGAGGTAGAGAGTAATTAGCTGTTTGTCCATTCAATATTCGAATAAACAATGATCAAGCTAATTACTGTACCTCATTGAGTCTTGGCCAGTGTGTTTTATATGTAGTAATCCTGATCTGCTGACCCTCTTATACAGGTTTTGGTTCTTCCCAGTCAAGTGGGATGTGTTCAGGCTCATCAGGATGTGCTTTAACACTTGCTCTAATTGTAGAGGTTGTGCCCTCAAAACCACTGTGTGTCTTTTAATTGGTTCGCCGCTGTATTGTGGAGGCGTGCAAAGTACAAGGTCAAAGGTCATAAGACACTCTCCATAAGAACGTGTGTCAGCTTATTACAAAGGAAAAATCTTTATCCACAACTCCTTTACGTGGATTTCTGATGCATACTTCCTAGTTGTGCTGGAATCACAAACTGCTAAATGCTAATAATGAAAAAATCTCTATTACAGTATATAGTAGGGAACAGGGAAATCGTGGCCTAATGGTTAGAGACTCATAATCGAAAGGTTGCGAGTTCGAGTCTCGGGTCAGCAGGAATTGTTGGTGGGGGGAGTGAATGTACAGCGCTCTCTCCTCCTCAATACCACGACTGAGGTGCCCTTGAGCAAGGCACCGAACCCCCAACTGCTCCCCGGGCGCCGCAGCATAAATGACTGCCCACTGCTCCAGGTGTGTGTTCACGGTGTGTGTGTGTTCACTGCTGTGTGCACTTTGGATCGGTAAATGCAGACCACGAATTCCGAGTATGGGTCACCATACTTGGCTGTATGTCACGTTACTTTCACTATAAAGCCAAAATGTCTCTATAAACTGAAAAATGTTTCTATAAATGATTTAAAAATAAGTTTTATTGCCCTGTGTGTTTCTGTGGTGAACACTGAAATAATTTAGGTTCATTGTGACAAAATGTGTCGTGATAGTCAACATTTCACTGTACCGTGCATGACAAGTATAGCAAAACATAGCAAATGTGGGAGTAAACATTTTCAGGTCTGAAGATACAAGGATGCACATTTTGCACAGAATATTCTATAACAAAACCAAAGTCTTTAGTATAAGCAATATTTCAGGCAGAATTAAATGCAAAAGAAAATGCAAAAAATACAAAATACAAAAAAAATATCTACAGATATGTATATATATATATATATATATATATACAGTGCAAGAACAGAAGAGCAGTTTAAAAATAAAAGTTTCTACAGTGGAATCTCTCAACTAAATATTTCTAAAAATATAAGTTATGCATGAAAAATACATGTCATACATCAATAGAAGGGCTCTCTTTCTCTCAGTAATAATAAATATGTTAGCGGGATTTCAAGCTGGATTGACATTACAATGGATTGCGGACCGGACATGATATATTATTAGGAACATGGATTTTGGAGGCAAAACAGAATTAGAAAATGTAAAAGATTTGCTGAGGACACCAAAAGTATATTGAAGGACTTGATCATACTCGAGTCTTATAGTTTCAATATGCTAATAAGGCAATCTCAGTACATTATTGATAACATAATCCCCTTATGGCGGTAGCTTGCATGCATTAAAACATATTTTTGCATATAGTGCAAGTAGAAAATTATGGGATCTAACCATTCAGTGTTGACCTTTCTCGCCGATTTCTTTCCCATGGCAGCGCCAATGTCATGTTTAATCAAATATGTGGTTAAACAGAAATATGTTTTTGTTGATATATTGACGAGTCAGAACATAATTGTTTTGTTTCATTGTGTCAGTATCTTGCTGAGAGGCGTGCAGAGAGGTTACGTGATTGCCCACACAAGCGAACATGTAACCGGAAATTGTGCTGTCAAGATCTCAGTTTTGTGACAGGCCATGAATTATTTATTTCTTCTTTAGCAGGAATAGTGAAAACATTACCTAATCCAACCGCAACCGTGCAATTCGCATTCATTCTAAGGTGCACAAACCTGATTGTTTTCTTGTTGGGATAAAAAAAAAGATTTGTTAAATTATTTGTTCATCCAACAATGTATATTCTGTCTTCATTTACTCACCATCAAATAAAGCTGTATGACTTATTTTTTTCTTCCATCACTGATATAAAACCTCTTGTGACATGTTTTGTCGTGCCATTTTTTTTAAATATGCTCAAATGTGAATGAGATTTAAAAGGTGCAGGAGATAATCAATGTCATATTGACTTAAATGTCATATTGTATTGAATACTTCGAATACCCTTGTGAAAAAGAAATGAGCTTAATTATAATAAATGTGCACTTG
This sequence comes from Ptychobarbus kaznakovi, assembly GCA_027422405.1. Taxonomy (NCBI): domain Eukaryota; kingdom Metazoa; phylum Chordata; class Actinopteri; order Cypriniformes; family Cyprinidae; genus Ptychobarbus; species Ptychobarbus kaznakovi. The sequence goes on along the minus strand of CM049794.1, from coordinate 17,046,500 downwards.
AAAAAAGTGTACTTCATATCTTAAAAGTACATTTAAAAATATATGTTTTCTTTAAAATTACATTTAATATGTTTTAAATGTGTTTAATTGCAACACTGAATTCTGAAATTACATAGAAAGATGTACTACTTAAGTGGGTCAAGAAACACTCTTAAATTTAAATAGATTTAATATAAATTTAAACTAAAACACATTTTATTTAATTGCAAAGAACATAATTAAGTGTCTATTACAAACCATTACAGTCAGTCAGCACTTAAGTATTCTTTTAAAGTATATCATTTCCATAGTACGTGCTTTTTAAAGTATGCTAAAGTGTACTTTTTCACAAGGGTATATACATATTATTGTCCTTTTTTGGAGCTTTGCAGTCCTTGGTAACCATTTATTTTTATTGTAAGAATAGAGCAGGATGAACATTCTACTAAATGTCTTAAAGTCAGTCGTACCAGTTTGAAACAGTACAACGCTGAGTAAATGATGGCATCATTTTCATGTTGGCCAGAACTATAACCTGTCATCACCCTTCATATTAACACTGTAAAGAAGTGGCTATTCACTCTGTAAAAAACATAGGCACATTCATGGCACATCTTACAAACGAACTTCTCGTTCTCATTGTAAAATAGTTTAAAAGTTCCTAAGGTTGAACCAGCATTAAGAAGTCACCGGGGCATGTCCGTTCACCTCCGTGGACACCCTGCGCTTGTACCCCGAGTACTCGCCGATGAATGACCCGTCTTCATTGAACTCGCAGTCATCGTCCTCCGACATCACAGAGCTGTCCTCGCTGCTATCATCCGCTTTGATGTCTGTGAACAATTGCTGGCTGCTCTTCAGCGGCTTCTTGTCATTGTCACTGTCAAACAGCAAGAAAAATGAGTCAAATTCAGCTCAGAGTGACCCGGATGATTATACTAGTCGAGGCTGGCAGACAAAGCGGGTGAAGAAGGGTGCAAGGGAAGGATGCAATCACAGTTTTCTGCTAATTACTAATTGCAAAGACTTCAAGGCCTGATGGCAATTCTCAAAATTGCAGAGCGCCGGTCATGCCAGCCAATGAGAGGACCGACTTAAGAGACGCTTTGTGTGCCTGTAGACAAACAGCCTGTCAGGTTACTTTAGTCCCTAAGGAATGATGGGACAAACCAAAATTAGCTGCCAATTTGAGAGCAGGCACACTGCCAGCAAGCAGGTGTCTGTAAGGAGACAGGGGGGTCACCTAGTAAGCTCCCAATTACTATGAGATGCCACAACATCTCGGATAGCGATCAAATAAAGCCAGACAGAACATTTATTAGGATAAACTGAAATTTGTCCTCTGAATTTTGGAAATAATAGTCCTGCTGACCACAAGATAACTATTCACAGTAGGGAATGTATTGCATCATCTCTCCAAAATATTTAGTGAGATGCAAATGAGATGCTTTTGCCGATCACCTGTCACCTGTTGTCATTAAATATATCTTATGTTCACCAAGGCTGCATTTATTTGATCAAAAATACAGCAAAAAATAGTAATATTGTGAAATATTACTACAATTTAAAATAACTCCTTTTAAAATAACTCCAATTTACAAAAACAAATCCTTTAAAAATTCTCATAATATGCTGATTTGCTGCTCAAGAAACATTTCTTACTATTAATATTATTAATATTGAAAACTGCTTCATATTTTTGTGAAAACCATTATACAGTCATAGTACTATTCAAAAGTTTTGTGTCATCAATATTTATTTATTTGTTTGTTTTAGTGCTGTCAAACGATTAATCGCGATTAATCGCATCCAATATAAAATATTTTGTTTACATAATATATGTGTGTGTGTGCTGTGTATATTTATTATGTATATATAAACACACACACACAGTATATATATTTAGAAAATATTTACATGTCTGTATTTATATTCATATAATGTATATTATAAATATTTAATATACATATATAATTATTTTCTGATATATATATACACACATGCATGTCTGTGTATTTATATATACATAATAAATATACACAGCACACATACTGTACATATATTGTGTAAACAAAAACTTTTCTTTTGGATGCGATTAATCATTTGACAACATCTAGTTTGTTTTTTATTTTTTTTTAAACCAATACTTGTGTTCAGCAAGGATGCATTAAATTGATCAGAAGTGACAGGAAATGGGTCATTCCACAAAATTAGTGCCTTTTCCACTTGAAAAAAATAAAATAAAAATAAGTTGAATCAACATTTTTTTTTAAATATCCATGAAATGAAGACACCTTAAACATTCATTGTGTCATCTCAGGCTATGTAATTTTATTATTTTACCTCCTGAGACCTGATAAAAAAGTTTTAGGAAATAATTAGTTCTTTATTACATTGTTAGAGCATTAAAAATCTCATTATCAGACAGTCTACAAATACTCTAATGACTGCTAGTTGACATGTAGTTGCAAAGTTACTTACTGTTAGTGGAAAGTCTAAAGTGGACTATCAAAATAAAGTGTTATCAATTAGGACATTTAAGTATTTTTTATAAACATGCTTAGAAAAACATTACTGGGTGCATCTGGAGACAAAACAAAGGCACTGACATGTTTTAAGGTCAGTCAGAGCAAGTTTATTTCAGTTGAAACAGCTCAGACGTACATTTAGTCTAGGACTAGGCTTAAGCCTTGTCTGTGAAACCAGAGGCTAATGTTTTAAGGGTACTGTAATTAGATAATGCATCCATCTGTTTGTCTGTGTCCCCTCACAGAACTTCAAATATACTGATCTGATTCAATTATTAGGCAAGGAAGAGGATCAGATCTTGGTCTTTCTGTGATCATCTGAAACCAGAACAAGATCTTGACTTTCTTGAACATTGCAAGACAGGGGTGAAGGTCTGCAGTCACCTTGCTGCTCTTGTTTGTAATTTAATTTACATGGATACATTATTGACAATGAGTTATGGAACGAAATTAGTTTTACTGATCATCCTATCCTGGTCATTAACAACAACAGTAATAGTAACAATGCTTATATGCCACTGAATGATATGGCTTAAAATTACACCCAGGATGACCTTTAAAAATCTTTGCATTTTACACAGACAAGTTTAAAAACAGGGTAACACCTAATCTATGTCATCCTTGTTACCCAAATATCACAACTTGTTATCCTGAAAAGTAACAGGGATGACAGTAACTGGTTGGACAATATCAAACGAATTTGCTAATTTCAAGCTAATAGTCAAGTTCACAAAAGCACATGTTGTAAACTTTGAAAGGATTTCACTTATAGATATTGATTATATTAAATGTAATAAATAATTGTTTAAATTTACATTTTAAAAATTGTAACAGTATTGACACTGCATGGTGCCCCCCCCCCCAGTCAAGCCTCATAAATAATCAAAAATAGAACATTGTAGAAGTGAGAGAGAAACATGCTTGTGTTTTAAGTGTAGGAATCCTGGTTGACAGATGATGTGAACTCCTAGAAGTGATATCAATTGAATGTACATTATTTTACAAGGGTTTTTGGATGACGGTAACAGGGCTGACATGAAATCAGGGGACACCAATACAAAATATAAAGATTTTATAGAAAAAATTGCATACTTGTGCCAAAAACATTGCTTAACAATTACAATATATTTAAAACGATAAGCAAATGTGATTTTTATATCACGTTACCATAATTTTATCACGTTACCATAATTTTGCAAATTAAATGTCCTGCTGAAAAAGAAAAATAATTGTGAGGGACAGGCCAAAAACCTTACCCTTCATAAATGATATTTAAATTATTTAAAATAGCATTTGAATTGATGTAATATTGATGAAAGAATGCCTAGTATCATTATGTTTTTTAATTGCAAATGTATTAATTGTTATTTTATATCTATGTTTGATTATGTCTTAGGGACACAAAAGGCACCGGTTTCGTGGAATGACACAAATGCATTTATGTTACAAAAGATTTATTTAAATAAATGCTGTTTATCAGAGTCGTAAAAAATAACACTGTTCCAAGAACAGTGTTCCTACAAAAATATTAAGCAAAAACATTTTCAACATTAATAATAATAAAAACCTTTATTAGTAACTAAGCATCAAATCAGCGAATCAGAATGATTTCTGATGGATCATGTGACAGTGAAGACTGGAGTAAGGATGCACTATATCATATTTCAGTGCATCAAATGAATATCACCAATGGTGTAACACAATAAAACCCGCTTTATTCCCAAAAGTGTAATAAATCAGTAGCCTCCTTGTGTAAGCCAGAGTAAAGCAGTTTTGAAAGCCTCTGAGGCTACCGTCATACTCCACAGCTGGTACGGGACGCACTTCCCGATCTGGTTTCTTCAGTTAGCAGATGTTTGAGTGTGTCTAGTGCTGTAACTCCCTAAACAAGGGTAGCATATAGAGCAGACTCCGAGCCTCTGCTGAAGCTGCATTTCTTTCCTGAGGGAGGAATAAAACGGGCATCTCTGTGTCTAAGTGTAATGAGATGGAAACACATTTATGGATTCAAGCTACTCAGTTTGCAAGTGTACAAGTTAACTGCACACAGCCCCCTTTTTGCTCGCCTCTTGGTCTGTTTTCCACACAGGTTTTGAATGTGTCACTTGTCACTTTGCACCTGGTTGGTTGTTGTTTTTCCAACATTAAGTACAGAAATTGTTTTATTTTTTATACAACAAATTTCCATCACATTTCCAGTCATTTCTGATTATTGGATAGTTTAAATGTGCATGTATCGGTCTGTCTGTCTGTCTATCTACAGTGTGTTTTTATGGATGGATGGATGTATTCATGTATGTTTGTACAAATATATATATATATATATATATATATATGAAAGAAGTCTCTTATGTTCACAAAGGCTTATTTAATTGAAAATACAATAAAAAACAGTAATATTGTGAAAAACTATTACAATTTCAAATAACCTTTCTATTGTTATATCTTGTAAAATGTAATTTATTCCTGTGATGCAAAGCTTAATTTTTAGCATCATTACAGTCTTCAGCGTCACGTGATTCTTCAGAAATCATTCTATTATGCTGATTCAATTCTCAAGAAACGTTTATTATTTTTATTATTATCAGTGTTGAAAATTGCTGTGCAGTTTAATATTTTTGTGGAACCTGTGATATTTTTTTTCAGGACTGTTTGATTAATAAAAGATTAAAAGAACAAGATTTGTTTGAAATATAATTTTTTTTTCTAATAAAGCAAGTCTTGTCGCTTTTGATCAGTTTAATGTGTCCTTGCTAAATCAAAGTATTTATTTCTTTATGAAAGTATACTGGCTCAAAATTGTAATATATCAACGGATTTCTATTTGTATGTCAGATACTAATCTTATAAAATAATAGCAATTAGCAAATAACAGACTCTGACTTAAACACTCAAAGAGCAAAGTTTTGCATATGTAATAAATATATATAAATGTACATATTCACTAGAAAGTTTCAATAACTTGCCTTGACGTGGAAGTAAATACAAAGTACAAAGTATTTTGTATTTATTTCCATAACTTTCCAGGCCTGGAAAAACATCTTACTGTAGATGTTTACTTCTGAAAATTGGCAGATATTTCAGCTATTTCTATGACTGAGGAACTATAAGTACTAATGGCTAAACACAATATAATAACTATCAACATACACCGCTACACTAAAAATCTTACTTATGCTAAAGAAAGCTGCTGTTCACTACCTGTGTGGTGGCTAGTGAGCACAGAGTCAGTTCAAGCTTGCAGAGCAATGCTTTCCATGTGGCTCCAAGTGAATGGCGTACATGTAGGGTTTATTTTCAGGAGATAAAGGCATTAAGACATGATTTTACAGGAACTCAGTGAGATGAAGAACTTGTGTCATGATCTATAACAGAACTAGTGTGGCTCTCTGACCTGTACTCGCAGGGAGATTCTTCATCCATTGCCTGAGCTTTGGGATCAGCGTCCTCCTTTTCCTTCACTGCAAAGAAAAAAATGCAAAGATGTTATTTATCATAAACTTTCACTATAATATTTTGGGAGATTTGATTGTAGTGAAAATGCAACATTCACAAAGGATGCTTTGTGTACCAGTTTCTCAGTTGCGTTTGAAATGTGTTGCCTTGATATCATTTCAAAAATTATAATATGATATCCATTTATTTTGAAAATCCTGAGCAAGCATTCAATACTTCATATTCTCCAAAATTGGGAGAATATTTTATGTTTTGCTGTGTGGAAGCACATCAAGGACACTGACTGCCTTTTAGATAAACTACTTTGTGCTGAACTTGAATGTAAGACATGGCTTTACTGGAGAAAACATGAATTATTTTTGGTAAGTTATAAAAAAACTATATGTAAAGTATAGCTAACAGCCACAGTGATGTAAGAACAAAGTGTTTAAAAGTATCTAGGAATGCCTTGGGCTTTATTCCATAAGCTCCATAAGGGTTCTTATGCATTTTAATGCATGCAAGTGTCTGCTGCAATAATCCAGTCAGGACATAATCTGTTCTTGAATGCATTTCATATTAGTTAAATGTGCATGTGAAGAACAAAGGGAGACCAGTAGGAGAAGGTGAGGACAGGCCAATAAAGCTCACTGATCTCAGGTTATCTGTCTGACACCGCTAGTATTAAGTCTATGGGTTGGTGCGACAGAGCCACACAACACAAAGCTAACTAAAGCACCAAGATAAGGTGTATACACTTTGACTACAGAGAACTGAGAGCTTGAACAGAGGTCTGTGTGACCTCTGAAGCTGTTTGTGTCTTACCTGTGTACTTGCCGCCTTTGTTCTTGAGCACAAAACAGCCGATGAGGACAAGCAGAGTTAGTAATGCCACCACGCACATCATCGCCACCAACCACTCCTGGGATGCCATGAGTTGTTTACTAGGCACTGAAAGGACAAGGGAGAGTTTGATTTTGAAAAAATGCTATTCATGTTGTCAACTTGAAAATACTGGAGTCTTTTGGGTTAGAAGAAATGTCAAATATGGTTATATTTAAATATGGTTCCTGTGCCAAATTCTGATCTGGTTTGTCAAATGATAACAATTAGAACACAAAGAGTATTTAAATGGATCATAAACATTTTTAATTACTTGAAGTTTACTCCTTATAGCAAAAATAGTTCACGTCTGAACATTTGATGTATTGAACACATTTGCCACCAATTCTCTAGCTGAAATGGCTCTTCTGTTTCGGAGGTTGTGGGTTTGCTGACTAAATGAAATGATCAGGAACCCAGTTGCAAATCAATTTCAGTCACTTGTCCGTCGGAAGCATATGCAGAGCTTTAGGTGCTACATCTAGAAGTCATACATATTTCAATGGCATTATCATTAGTTCTTCTGGTGTTTATGAATAACATTATCTACCCTACTTCCTCTGTATTACCTGTACCTCGCACTGAATAGATGGGCCAAGTTTCTGTCAAATACAGAGTAGGCATCATTGACGTGTAGATGTTGGTTGTTATGTCCAAAGGTCTGTCTGATATCAGAAAGTTGCAGGTAACAAGCTGTTTTACAGTCTTCCATGACCTTACAGTCTTCAGGTCATTTATTCTAGAGTGGAACTTGAGTTTTGAAAGGTACAAACTGTCTCATAGGTTAAGCTACTTGTGGTGAACTCTAATTCCTCATGTGTCTCTTTTACTGCCTCTATTATTACAGTGGTTATCAGTATATTATACAGATACAAAACAGAATAGAAGACTGTAATATTCAAGGGCTAGTTCAAAAATTGAAAAAAATGATGTCATTAATTACTCGCCCTCATGTCGTTCCAAACCCAAAAGACCTTCGTTCATCTTCAGAACACAAATTAAGATTTTTGATTAAGTCCGAGAGCTTTCTGACCCTGACTAGAAAGAAACGCAACTATCACGTTCAAGGCCCAGAAAGGTAGTAAGGACAAAGGCGTCATGCCTTTCATTCAAAGTGAACCCCCTCCCAATTTTGAGCCAAGTGGATTTTGAATGCAACTTACAAAACACAAAAAATAGCCAAATAATATTTTCTATATTTGATACAATCACACAGCGTGATTAAATCGTTCAGTGCGTCATATCATCAGCTGCAATATTCAAATCTGCGTTCGCTGGCTGGCACTGAGCCTGAGACAGACGCATTTGTAAAGCACTGCGCATTATAACCAATCACACACGGTGCTGTTGAGCTTATGAATGCAATGACCAATCAGAGGTGTTCAGATGAGTCATCACTAAAATGCATTGTTTTTTCCACTCGCTCGCTGAATACCTGAATACCTCTTTCTGGCAAATTCTCTCGTTAGAAACAACAAAGTGCAAATGTGTTTATGAATCTGTAAGTAAGATATTCATTTCACAGTGTAAACTGTGAAACTCTCTTTCTGTACAATGAAAGTGTTGTGATAGGTAGCCTAACTTACAATGTTTTTATTCATATTAACTTTCAGCATTAAATTCACATTAAATATAAAGTCAGTCGTATTAAAAATACGTTATAACATGACACCCATATTTGTTACTTAAGTAAACAGACAGGTTTTTATGATTAATAGACTACATTATTAGGCTAGTTTGACCATCGCCCACTATCAACTAACATAATCTATAAAGGTGAGAATCAAGATATTTTGTGATATAGTTAATGCGTTTGGGAATGTTTCGAATAAAAAGGAAAAAATCAATCAAACATAAGTGCTATTGTGGCTGCTGTGCAACCCCCCCCCCCCCACCCACTCGTGCCCCCTCAAAAATAATGAGTGCATGATGCCCCTGAGTAAGGGCAAGTCGTTATTTTTGTTTTCTTTGTGCACAAAAATAGCTTGATAACATTACAGTTGAACCACTCATGTCACAGACTATTTGGATGATGATCTTACTACCTTTCTGGGCCTTGAACGTGTCAGTTGCGTTGCTGTCTATGCAGGGTGAGAAAGCTCTTGGATTTAATCAAAAATACCTTAATTTGTGTTCACAAGATGAAAAAGGTCTTGGAACAACATGAGGGTAAGTTATTAATGACATAATTTTCATCTCCAGTGAACTATCCCTTTAACATTATATAAGTTATTAAAATATACAGTTTTTGTTACCATGATGTACTGTTGCAACTATTTTTGGGGGGATACAATTTTGGCAACCACAGCTGCTGTTTTTTTCCTCCTGTAAATTTCACAGCTATATTTTTTACAGCACATTCAATAAACCTATAATTGTGAAGTACAATATAAAAAAAAACAGCTTGTTCAATGGAATGGGAGACCTTTTTTTTTACATACTCCTAGTGCTAATGCACCCACAGAAAGACTATCACATACTATCCCATGTCAGTGATACCTCTAATGCTGTTCTACGGGCTACATTCTCTAACTTCTCACCTTTCCTGGTCTTGAAAACCTCTTCAAAAATGCTAGGGACATCAACCCTGTGTGAAGCCTGCAGCCGGACTGTGTACACAGTTCCTGGACTGAGTCCTTCAATGAGGTGGAAACCTTTAGATGTATTTAAAGCCTCTGAAAGCTGCCAGATACCATCACCTGAAGGAATAACCGCATAACCAGATAGCGTTAGCCCACAACCCAGCAGAAAGAGGTTTTATCTGTGATAGTGAAAAGCAACACTTTGAAAGTCTAGAACAGTTGACAGAGTAAGATTGATAAAAGGACTATAAATAAAGATCCACAATGAAAATAATAGAGAATTAATTTCATTATCAGTTGGTCTGGATTTTGGGCTGTTTTGCGAGTTTAAGGCAAACCGCAGATTTTGAAACTACCGAGTGAACTCTTTTAGTTCTTAAATAGTAAATTGTTAAGGATTTTGTGTATTAATTATGCATGGGTATTTTACACATATTTTGAATTATGTATTTCATTGCATTGTGTTTTAAATCCAACTGAAAAGGTATTGATACATTTCTGCTAAGACATTATCCATGTTCTACAGATTTTTCCTTACAGCGTATGTTTCTACAACACACAGCTCATTTAACCATAATTCATTAAAACAATCTTACATTTATTTAAAATCATTAAGTCAACATTATGGAAAAATATTTTCTTCAATATTATTCTGTTGGCAATTTAAACTTAATTTCAAATCAAAATGTTGCACATTGATCAAAATGTTGAAAAGCCAATTAATGTAAGAACTCATCAGATTAATCGATTTAAAATAGTTAAAAGTTTTTAATTGCAGCCCTCAATGATACTTTCCAAACTACGCTACAAATATGTCTACAATTTACACAATGCTGCAAACATTGGATCCTGTCAGATCAGTTGGAAGAGTGAGATCCTTACTGTGATTCATTACGGCAACATAGAGTTGTGAATCAGAACGTTCTCCTCTGCTTCTCCAGCTGATTCTTGCATTGGTGTCAGTTACAAAGGTGGATATATTGAGCACAACTGAGAGAAATACATAGAGATATAAGAAGATATAGAACAAAAGACAGAAATTTGAGTTCCTGCAAAAGAATCCAAGTCCACCCGTAACCACGAGAATGTGTTACAGAAATAATACAGTGATATAGAAATCTAAATGAAAACACTGTTAAAGTCAACATGAAACAGCTCTTTTGTGACATTTCAGAGTGAAACATTATAATGCAAGTTTTCATGGTGACTCTAAATGTTCATTTTACTTAAGTATGGAGTTATGAAAATGATTGTTTAGGTAGATGAATGGATGATTACCTAAGGTAGGAAAGGTGGTATTGACAAAAGGAGTGTCTGTATTAGATGAAGTGAAAGACAAAGGTTGCCCTGCAAGAGAGAGAGAGTTTAATCCACATTCATTTCCCTGTAGAATTGACTGCAGCAGTGGAACATTTTAATGTCCCTGTCCAGACTGTCCAGAAAAAAAAAACTTTTGGATAACATGAAATCATTATTTATGGTGTCAAATAAACGTGGAATGGAACTATTTAAATAGTTTATATCAGTTTATTTCTACCAGTGGGACTCAAAAATGACCCATGTGTCTGATAGGGTCATGGACAGCAGGGTCTACAATGCTAACAATGCTAAATGCAAATACTAAAATGCAACTATTCATTACCAGGAAAGCAAAATAAATGGGCCTAATGGGAAAAGTACTGTCAAAGCTTGACAGTTACTAAAAGTTTTTTGTTTTGTATTTGTACTACGAGTATACAGCTGGTCTTTACAAAATGAACACCATTGAGTGACGTGTTCCTGTCAGCAGCGAGACTGGTTTTGTCAACACTGATAAAGACAGCATGTATTTTCTATCTATAGCAGGGGTTCAGGGACAGTACTTCTGCCTCACAGAGGAGCTCTTAAAAGACAAAAGCAAATGCCAACAGCAACCAAACTGAAGTAAACTTGAACCAGCTGTCACTATGTGGATTTTTGATGGAAGACTATACTCATTTTACAGAATGTACCAAATTATCTCCTTCACCGATTATAGAGTTATGCTGGGCCTTTTGAATTTCAACAACAATAACTGATGCTATGTGACTAAAATTAGTGCTACAACTACTGACATTATTACTAGTATGACTAATGTTAAGACCTAAAGTTATTTGAGTCATTAGTTAATATACTAATTCAATTTTCAGTTTACAGAAATAGCTACAAATCTGCTGGTACATACTCAACTCGGAAGATGTCACCTCAGATGTTGACAGATCATCTTAAAAAGACAGTAAAGACATGTAAAATAAAACTAATATAATAATAAGATAAATCACTTCAGGTTTTATGTCCATAAGTTGACATATTTGACATAAATTAGCTTTAAATTGCATTTATCTCACTGAAAAGGGCAGAAGGCATTTGAAATGCTTCAAAATGTTACATTTTCGAAATAGAAACTACTACTATGTAAGCTGCAAAATGCTATAAATTACAGAATGTGATACATACAGCTCTCTGTCGAAGTTTCAGCTGAGACTGTAGAAACTTCAGGAAATGAATGTTCGGGCATTGTAACTAGTTCATGAGAAAGAGAGGTTGGTTGATAAGAAGACAGATCAGTTTAAACAAACCCATGGAGTATAAGAATATGAGCATAACAGAAAGAAATAGGCAATTCGTAACAAAATTGTGGCCTAGAGAAAAACAGTGACGATGATGCAAAATCAGTTATCCAGTAAGTAGAAACACATCAGTAGGCAATTGTTTTTACTAAGGCGCCTCATTGATTGGTCAATGTATTGGTCATTACACCCTTTTGTTAATCAGATCACTGTGAGTTTTGCATTTTAGCAATAATCTAATCATTCCCCTTTATGCAACAAGATCTTGCCGACAGCAACTCAGAGTTCCGTAACTGCTGCTTAATCACTTTCGAACACCTTGCGGCTGTGCTAATTAGAACACAACTAACTTTGCTTGTATCAGATGTTTGTGTCTCAGCATGGGCACTTCAATTCAGATTCTGATACCAGATCCATTATAACTCTTGGGACTCTGCTTATAGTTGCTGCCGGGCACACTTACACGCTTCAGAGACGGTGCCTCCTTCCTCACTGATGGCAGACCCGCAGCCCACCTGCGTGCACGCGCTCAGGTAGAACTTATACCAGTAGTCCTCCTGCAGATCACGCAAGACCCACTGTGTTGTATCTGGTGCACTGATGTTCACAGATTTCAGCTCACCCAGAGTCTCATTAACTACAAGAACAACAAGAAAGATATTGAGTTTTAAAAGATTTAAAACATTCAAAAGTGTGGGTCAGTAAGATGTTTTTAAAGAAAGTGATACTTTTATTCAGCAAGGATGCATTAAGTTAATCAAAAATGACATCATGATTTCTTTTTCAAATAAATGCATAGTTCAGTCAAGAAATTCTTCTGAGTAGTTCATTCGAGATTCAAGAAAGCATCGTCATGCTTGAAACTATGTTCTTCAAACGTTATGCTCATCAAGGAAATCTAAATAAAGACACTGTAGTATGTTTCCACTTAAGTTAAGCAGCACAACTTTTTTTTTTTTTTACCTGTGATTATAATAAAAAATTAACAAATCAGCATATTAGAATGATTTCTGAAATATCATGTTACTCTGAAAACTGGAGTAATGATGCTGAAAATTCAGCTTTGCCATCACAGGAAAAAATATAAATATATTATAATAGAAAACAGTTTTTTAAATTGTAGTATTATTTCACAATATTGCTGTTTTTGACTGGATTTTTTATATATAAATGCAGCCTTCGTGAACATAAAATTATTCTAAAAAAACAAAAGAACATCTATAAAAACATAACCAATGCTATTGACCCCAAACTTAAGTATATACACCAGAATATAGCACAGTTAAACAGTGATTATATAAAATTCAACTGAGACAGAGTATGTAACATGAGATACATCTGTGAGAGTCATACCTGTCTGATATTGCAGCAAGTATCCCGTGAGAAAGCCGTTGGTTTCATGCGGAGGTGCCCACACCAGCGTGATGGAGTCTTTCTGAAAGTTTGTGGCTCTCAGGATGGGAGGTGGCTCAGGAACTGTGGGAAGATGTCAAGCGCTACTGGTCAGTATTTACCTTAAATTAGGAAAAACTTTTTGGCGCTGTATTTCAGTGCAAAAAAAAAAACACTTAACCACCTACTTTAATAACTTTGCTTAATTAATAACCACCTAAATAACCTTAGTTCAACTGCTGAAATAGCATGGCATTGTTTTTCAATTAAGCCAATGTCATTCTTTTCACACCTCCTTTCTATGTAAATTAGTCTTATTGTGTTCAGCAGTACATTTGGGTGAATAACAAACCGTGTAAAATTCTACTGAATCTACACAAGAGCTTAGCAAATGCCCAAACCACTGAATTTCAAAACGTGTCTACTGTCGAAGCATTCTTGCCTCCCTGTGGAGTTGTGAAGGAGATGGGACTGCTGCTGGGCCCATTCCCTCTCCGGTTAAAGACGTTGACAGTCAGGCTATATTCAGAGAATGGCTTCAGTCCCGGCACCATGGTGTGATTCCTGTTTCCAGGGATGGTGAGAGACTGTCTCTCTGAGGGAACTCTCTTAGAGGTCAACAGACTTTGAGTTTGCCACCAGTGCACCTGGGAGCAAGAGACGGAAGAAAGAGAAAGAGGGTGTTGATGAGGATATATATATATGGAAAATAAACCAAGAGTGAAAATAGAGGCAGAGAGAGAAGGCAATAAGAAAACACACAGTGGAGTCTATTAAATGCTACAAACAGCTGGTTTGTTGCTTAATGATCATCAGCTTTTGTCCAGCACCACAGGACCTCTGAACCGGAGGGGTTGGGAACTCACAGTGTATCCTCCAGGATGCCCCCTCAAGGCGGATTGGGGCACCGGTGACCAGCTGACCCTCAGCAGCGTAGAGTTCAACACCTCCACAGATACGTTTTCGGGAGCCGCCAAGGGCACTGGAGAGGGTAACAGAATGCAGATCTGTTTAAGGCTAAACTTTCCCAACTGATGCAAGAGGGTAACAGCTCACAAATTCACACATACACAACCATTTCCTCAAGCAACTAGCCACCAAGGGAACAAAATGGACTGTAATTAGATGACACACTGACTGTTTCCAGGAAAAGTGCACATGCTAACATGAAGCTATCCACAGAGACATGTGGGTACAAAGGAAAGGCTCCTTCAGGGATGCAAACTCATCAGGCGTAAAAAAAAAGTGACAAAGATGCAACCCCCTTTAGCTTTAAAATGTGGATTTAAAGATATAGTTGATATGGGATATAGTGAAAAACTCAACCTAGACTCTTTTACTTCAGTTGTCTCAGGCCACATTCACACTGTTTTATGGAACCCATTTAATATTACTATACCACAATAATAATAATATAATTATTATTATTAATAATGATAATACAATTGAATCAAGAAATACATGTATTACTATTTTAATGGAAAATAAAAATGTTATATAATATTATTATTATTGTTGTTGTAATACTAAATTACAGTGCTAATTTATGTATGCCTTCATTTATTTGCTTTTAAACAAAACCTTTTTTTACCGAAAACTGCAGAGAGAACTTTTTGTTGATTTATAAACAGATTTATAAACTTATTTTAATAAAAAAATTAGGAAGATGGTCCCATGTATTGCATTTTAAACTCCCTCACTTGCAGAGATGTTCATGTGGGGCAGCATTTGCATTTTTAAGCACAGAAGTTACAGTTGGTCTTTTTTTTTGACAACACAAAAGTAGTGATTCTCATTTCATCCCAATTTCAGAAACTCGTTGGATTTACATGAATCACACAAAGGACCTACACTGGCAAAAAAAAATGAATACAACTGCTTGTTATTGGGACAGTACCCTCAAAGGGACACATTTGTACCTTCTTTACCCATAAAGGCTGCATAGTAGTACCTTAGTACAGTATGCACCCTTTAGGGGTAAAGAATGTGCTCCTTTAGGGGTAATATGCACCCTTTAGGGGTAAAGAAGGTACAAAGATGTGCCTTTGAGGATACTCCCTCAGTGACAAACTGTTGTAACCCTAAAGGTACAATTTTTTGCACAAAAAATTTCTGATAGTATTTTGGATTCAAAACAGAAATTATCACTGAAAAGTGTCAAGTTTGCATCCCTGCTCTTTGCAACAACTGGATGAAAACGGTCAAGATCTATCTACAGCTAAAGCAACCATGTTTCTGTGTATCTACAGTGATGCAGAAATAACAGGGACAAAAGTAGCACAACCTGTTGCATCATCCTCAAGACAATGCCAAATGTCGACTAGAGACAAGGGCATGAGATGGAAAAATATGAAAATGGAATAAAACAAAAGATAATCACATAAGTGCTTGGCAAAGAATGTGTCTGATCCATAGAAGCACAATGTAAAAGCTCTGCAGAAATGGCTGATCCTGGTAAAGAGTGGATTAGACCACTCTCCCAACTAATCTTCTAATCTTAAGTGTTTATTTTTGGCTAATCGTGGCAGTGTCACACGACTGTGAGATGAATTAACATTAACATGCTGTTTGACTCACTGTCTTCTCCAGAATAACCAGTTACCACTCTGGGCTCTGGTGCCCACCCGTGACGGTTGAAGGCCTGGATCTTGACCTCGTAGGGGACGAATGTTGGGGTGTCTCGCACCACAAATGAGTGTCTCTTCACCATCTGTTCTTTCCAACTGTCTTCAACACCCAGGAGCCTGTAGCTCAGTTTGTATTCCAGACCGGGACCGTTGTGCTCCACAGGCAAGAGCGGCTGGTGATTAAAGGGAAAAGTGGGTCAGTGCACTGCAAACGTTACTGAGAATTTGGAAAGAATGGAGGAGTTCGAGAGACATTTGCTGATGGGTTTGCGAAATCTGGCGTGGGAACCTAGTTTCTAGGGTGCCTTGCTTGGCTTTCTTTCAGACTTGCAATCTGAAGGAATTTTGACTCATAAATAGAGCATAAATTGGCTTGTGAAAGGAGATTTGCTCATACACTTGACTGCCAGTGCAAATTAAGTTGTTTCTGCTTTAAAACTACAAGACATCAAACTTCTTAGGTGCTCCAGTAGCATTTAGTTCCCAAGTCTCCTTGCGTCAGAGTATTTACTTCTAAACTATGCATATATGCATATGCATTAAGGTTGTTTGACAATGCTGTTTGCATTTTATTACCTCCCAGCTGATGTCCATCTGATGTGGCAGGTGACCCTCAATCTTAATGTTTTCTGGGTTCCTGTCAGGAGCTGTACAAATGTGAATATGAATTATTTAACATCTGTCTCAGTCAATAATACCATTGCCCTCTAACACTGCCAATGTGTATCACACATAATGACGAGCATGCAGTCATTGATAGTCTGAGGCAGCGCTCGCTTAAAACAGCATTAAAATTTATGGAGCTTTATAGACATCTGTATAATTTTCTCAGGGTAAATCCCCACAAAGACACGCTTCAAACAAATCCAAGGTGAACCAAGGACAGCCGAGACATTGGATGGTAACACATAACGAAAGCAAGTCTTCAAGGATCACAGGTATCCCTACCACAGGGAGGTGTCTTATATCTTTCGGAGGGCATGCTGGGACGGCTTCTCCCAATAGCATTGACAGCGATGACTCTGAACTGGTAGTTAATGTGGCCGTAGAGCGTCAAGGGGGCTGAGAACTGGCTGCCTGCGACTCGTAGAAGCTCCTTCCACTTCTCTGGCTCCCAGTGGTTCTCTTCATACTGGATGATGAACTCTAGTCATAGGAACAGAGCACAGCGGTCATTGAATATGCAGAGCGCACACTCTCAATACACTGTGGTTCGGCCCCTGTGGGAGCCCTCTTGAAATATTGTAGAGCAATGTTTGAGTACGAGTAACGTCTATGAAAACGACTTCATAGGAATCTGCTTAAAGCAAAAGCCAGCTACAGAAGCACTGAAAATGGGTACCATTACATATGAAGGGAACACTAATGGAAGCGTTTTGTATTTGTTCTGTAGCCCTGACAGTACGGTACTTTTATAAGATGTGTTTTACCTGTTATGGGACTGTTATGATCACTGGCGGCTGCCCAGTGAAGCCTCACACTGCGGTCTTTCAGATCAGTGAGTGTTAGTTGAACTGGTGGATCTGGGACATCTGTGTGACATTTAGGACACAAACACTATAAACAAGCTTCATATCATACATTTTTAAAGGGATAGTTCACCCAAAAATGAAAATTTTGTCATCATTTTGTCACCCTCGTGTTGTTTCAAACCTGTATGGGTTTCTTTCTTATGTTGAACATAAAAAAATATATTTTGAAGAATGCTGGTAACCAAATAGTTGATGGTCCCCATTGACTTTCATAGTATTTCTTTCTCTACTATGGAAGTAAATGGGGGCCAACAAATGTTTGGTTCTTCAATTTTTTTTTATTTTGCATTCAACATAAGATAGAAGCTTATATTGGTTTGGAAAGACTTGAGGGCGAGTAAATGATGACAATTTTCATTTTTCTGTGAACTATTCCTTTAAGACCATTAAAAAAAGAATCAGAATCACTTAAGGAAATAACTGGTGCAATAATGACCACAAAGCCTACACAATATGTGTTGTGTTTTCTGTACAATCTTTTGCATAGATTGCTAAACTATTAATTGAATATTTTTTTCCAAGCAAGTCTATTATTGTGGTATTAAAGTAATATATAAACATAACAACACAGTCTAGTTGGTATTCATTCTAGTCTCAAAAGGTCCTTCAATCGTACCTAACACAGTTATGTATACAGAAGCTGTATCTTTGTCCAGTGATGTTCGAACAACGCAGGTGTAATTCCCTTGATCACTGTGGCTCACATTGATAATCTGGAGAATTCCATCATCTGTGAAATATCTGCAAATAACCCAAAACCGGTACAATATAAAATAACAGTTAGTTGGTAGTTGATTGATAAAATGTTGTTAAATTAAAATTCATGAATTGCTAAACAAGACATCAGACTCACAAATACTTTGAACTTTGTGAAAGACATTTAGAGACTTGAAACTAGATGAACAAAGTATCTTACATTGTTTCAGATCTTGAATGAAAATAAGCAATATGCGTTCCAATAATATTTAATGGCAAGAAACAATAAGTGATTGACTAATAAGAGTGTCCAGGATGGAGAAAAAAAGTTGAAAAATATGTGCCAAGTTCTTAGAAATGTATTCTTCGTCTTTAATGTGTTTCTAAAAACTTTTACACCATTTTCAACTATATTTAAATGGAATGCCTCTAAATATTAATAATTGAATATAAAATATTTTCCTTACACTTTGAATTTGAGTGTACAATCATTGTTTTCAATGTAATCAGTATTTTTTTTATAAATATTATGAATTAATAATTAACAAATAATCAGTAGGTTCTGTGGGAGTCGCACCACATGACTACAACCTGCATTCTACAACATGATCGTACATTTTTACATCATAAAAAGTCTTATTGACTATGAATCACAGATGAACTTCAAAGCCAAAATTCAAAGCAATCAATTCCCGAATTCCCAGGCAGACCGGAAAAATAAAGTGGTTGAAGTTGCTATGCAGCCTTACAAAAATAGAAACCAGGCATCCGTCGAATGAAGCCACCACTTATAGTGCAGACAGCTCCATTGATTATAATAGAAGTGATCTAGTTTGTCTCAGGACGGTATAGGCACATTGTCACAGGCGGATCTGTGGCTTTTGTTAGGTTTGAAATGCCAAATAAAAGCTGTGTTAAATGTTGCCATGACAATCAATGCACATATCTTTTATGTTCATTAAGTGTTTGTCTCCAATTTTTTTAATTAATAAAAAATGATTTGCGGTTCGACTGGAAATAATCTTCAGCACATAACTGAATCATGGCCTGCTAATTGGTGACCTGAGGTAGAGATGCAAACATAATTTGCCTGGAAGCAAATAAATAACAGTCACAACAACAAAAGACACTGCATTTACACAAAAGATCATGTTGGACATCATATTCCAGCCAGTAGAAAAGAGGTTAAAGCTCCTGCTCATTAGCTGGAGTACCTTTTGATTTTCAAGAGAGACATTTCGCGCATAAGAGCTTACTATTACTGATAAAAGCTTACAATTACATCTATTTCGGCTCTGTTACACGACTACAAAGTGTAAGTACTTAATCCATGATTCCAGCACTGATAAAACTATAAATAAAATGTCTGCACTTCAAAAAATGTCATAGCTCATGCTAATCCTTCCTGTTTTGACAGCACAACCCTTTTTGAAATTCATTGAATTCAAAGTTGAACCATTAGGGACAATCTATCTCATTCTACTTCTTAGGGAAAACATCACCCACCCTTCAGAGAAGTTCGAGAGGATATTCATCCCATCTTTCATCCACAGGATCTCCAGCTCTCTTCTGAGGGTGGGATCGCACTCCACCTGGCACTCCAGCTCCGCCATTGATCCTCTTTTGACCTTCATGTCTTGAGGAGGTTCGACAATCCTCGTTGAATCTATCAACAGAAGACCTTTGGTTTCAGAAATGATCAGGAAGCAGAAGCTTTTTGATTAAGGAAGGTGGCTAACCTTTAATGAAAAGTTCAGTGGTAAGGCTCTCGGCGCCTTCGGAGTTGTTTGTCAAACATTTGTACTGGCCCATATCTTCCATCTCGACTTTGTGAATCTGCAGGGAGCCATTCTTCAGGAGAGAATATCTCTCTCCATCTAGAGAGCCCTCTGGGTCTTCTCTTCTCCTACAAAACAAACATTGAACCCTTCAGAGTTCTTCTGAAATAGAGGCCCATGGGAAGGGCCTTTACTGAAATGACTACAGATGCTCTGTTTATAAAACCGAATCCAATGTAGCCCAGTTTTTTTTTTTTTTTTTTTCTTACCAAGACTTTCAAAATTGACCAAAGGTTTTTGAAAGGAAACTTTTCAAAGAAGAAAAGAGTATAAATACGAGTGCAAAAGGAGGATCCCCTAGAGAGAACAGACATTTCAAAAGGCCTATAGATCTTGCAGTGTCTTTTCTCAATGTTTTGGCCCTTATCTTTCACTTAATTCACTTGACCCTAGTGGGTCTCTGCACTGCTGTTATCAGGCACTCTGTGCCCAACAACTATCATTCACCCATAACCTGAGACCAGCTACAGTAAAACCATGCTAAAAAACCCTGTCAAAATCATTTATTATACTTCTAATAAAATATTAAGGTATTTTAAGGTGTCTATAATACAGAGTAATTACCTAGTTAAGTACTAAGTTATATGGTAAGTACATTTTGTTTCATGTAAGTATAACGACTACTACTAAGTTATGGAACAGCCTGTACTTACAGCTTGTAATTATGTAGATGTAATCGGCTAGCTACTGTTACACATATATACAGACCGAGTCTATTACACAGCTGTTATGTAACCAAAAGATTGTTACATATGTGTTGCAGACTTTATACAATGTAATTATAAATGTAAGAACACAGACATAAGCTACTTAAAATAAAGTGTATCAAGATTGTACATAAGTGTACTTCATGTGTATCTATACTGTACACCGTATCCAGCTGCACCTAGTTTGATTTAACCCACCAGTACACAGCTTAAATACATGCAATACCTCTATAATTACATTAAAATACATAATATTACACAGGCATAAGCTACTTAAAATAAAGTGTATCAAGATTTGACTTAAGTGTAAAAGCTATGTAACAGACTCAGTAGCTGCCTATTACATCTGCATAGTTACAAACTGTAAGTACAGGCTGTTCCATAACTTAGTTATGGTAAGTACATTTTGTTTCATGCAAGTACAACAGCTACTAATAAGTACTTAATTAAGTAATTACTCTGTATTATGACACCTTAAAATAAAGTGTTACTAATATGAATTAATTATTCTATGGATGTTTAGCTAGATTTACTGTACAATAATACAGACAACAAACATTTTATTTTATTTTAGCCTTGTAGGCAGTTAAAAAAATTATTATGTTTATTAAAACAAAATGGAAATGAAAAATCATGGTAACCATTCTGTACATTATCATTAAGTGATGAATACATTAGCCCCTCCTATAGATTTTGGTAGATGTCTCATGCCTTATCCTACGTTCTTTCAATTGTTCTTAAACCCATCCCTCAAACAATGAATAATGGCAAAGTTTTCATATAAAAAAAATTATTACAATCCCTTAGAATTATCATAAATCTATGTGAAAAAAGTGTGAAAACTTTTGAATTGAATTTAACTTATTAAATAATGTATTAACTTATTTACTTTTAAACATGAAAATGTTTTAAATATGGTTAGCTGTGGAACAAACCAGACTCAGTTTGCATTTATGTAATTAGTGTACATATACATTTGTATTCTTGATTTGTCAATTATAAATTTATAAACCTGGTAACTGTGCATTTAAAACACTTTCAGTTTATTTCATTTAACTTGGCAAATATGCATCACAATATGTTTATATTAGGTTAAAACAATGTAATGCAAATAAATTGATATTTTATATCCAATTAAAATACATACATTTAAAATATAGGCCAAAGTATTTTTATAAATTGATGGATAGGTACCATAAATGAACACATAATTAACATTCATACACCGTGTCCTAACCAGGCGTGATGTGACAAGACCCCTGTGACAAGAAACTGAGCGTGAAAATGGTGCGTGATGCAACACAACCAAGCACAAAACAGCCAATCAGAGGCGTTATCTCTGTTTCACATGCACAACGCACTGAGCGAAAGAGCATAAAACTACATTCAGTATCTTGTATTTTCAGACGGCATTCTTTTAATGGTTTACATTTAATTTGTCTTATAGTCACTGATTCTTTTACAATTAGTTTCTACTCGTCCAATTTTCAGTCCAATGAGACTTCAGTGTGTACAAATAAAGAAACCAAGCGACCGACAAAATGTAGCATCGCTCGTTACTTGTCGCGCAGACTAAAACTCTGATTAACAGAAAAGAGACAGCTCACTTGTGGCTTATCATGTTGCGTCTGGTTATGACACGGTGTTAAAATCGCAATGCTTGTTAGCAAACTCACCAGTTAATGGTAGCAGGTGGTGAACTAAAGACTTTGCAGTCCATAATCACACTCTTGCCTAACATGGTTGCGTACTCCAGATAATTTTGTGTCAGAATCAAAGGGGGATGATCTGAGGGAAAGCCAGACCATTAGTCAAAACATTCGTGCACACAGACAAACATCAAACAGCCAGCACAGCATATGGCTCACTTTCTGCGCTGTAGTTTAAAACCGCAGCACACTCCCGAAATCACAATTAAACTGTAAAAAGCTATTAGCATATAAAAGAGCTCACTTCTTCTGCCAGCTACAAACAGGAAACAGTAACCGAAGTAGTTCATAGACACACACTCATGCACACGTTTCATGTTTTTCTTCTACGTCAATTACGAAGCAACAGCTGCTTAACCCTTAAGCCATTACATGTCAGCAAGAGCATCATATCATAATCAGAAGGCAAGAGAATTTAAATGAGGTCCACAAGCCTCTCTAGGTGCTATGGTTAATTGATGCATGTAAATTAGGTGGGTTGCGCATCAGTAGCACTGACCTATTATTGGGCTCTGAAAATCACAATTTGATATTCATCTTCTTCCAATTTACACAGGTAAGTGGAAGTACTCACTCATGACAAGCACGTTAGTGTTGACAAGCAGGGTCCCGTGCTTGTTGGAGACCACACATTGGTACACGGCAGTGTCTCTCTGCTCCGCTCTGAGGATGATTATTCTGTCATCAAGCACTTTGTAATTGGTAGAAGGAAAATCTGGGGAGAAAACAAACTTGTATTGGCACCCAAAGTGTTTCAGAGAGACTGGGGTCAGTTGTCACATGGGTTTTGACAGTACACTACCATTCAAAAGTTTCGGGTCAGTAAGATTTGTAATGTTTTTGAATGCTTTTTTTTTTTTTGCTTTATTTGGTCAGAAATACAGTAATATTTTTTAAATATATTTGCAGTTTAAAAGAACTGTTTTCTATTTGAATATATTTTCAAACTTAATTTATTCTTGTGATGCAAAACTGAATTTTCGGCATCATTACTCCAGTCTTCAGGGTTGCATGATTCTTCAGAAATCATTATAAAATACTGATTTGCTGCTCAAGAAACATGTCTTATTATTATCCATGAAAAAGTTGAAATAATTTTTTTTGTACCATTATAATTTTTTTTTTGTAATTTAACGCATCCTTGCTGAATTAATTTTAAATAGTAATTAAATAAATTACATTAATTAGCATTAAATCTTAATAAAAATCTTACTGTTCACGTGAAATCACAAAAAGTTAAGACGCATCTAATGAACTTTTTTTGAGGAGCAATAACAGTGGAAATGTTCAACTCCCAAGACTAGAAATTATGGATCTATACACAAACTGACATATTTAGAAGATACATAATTTACTTTTTTCATCTGCTACTGATATATCATTTTACCAGAGCATGTAAATTATGCATAAATACAGAGGTGGCCACATATCCACTGCTGTTTACAAAGTCTAACGGAAAGGAACAACAGACTGTTCTCACAGCCAGTAATTGCACATTTGGCAGTGGCTTTGAGCCGACAAATTCAGTCAAATGAGCATGAGTGGAAGGGGTTTAACACACCATCAAGAGGCTGGCCATTTCTCTTCCAGGTGATTGTGGGTTGTGGTTTTCCTCTAGCAGAACACTTGATGTGGATGTCAGATCCAATCTCTGCTAACTGACTCTTCACAGGCTCCTCCTGCCAGCTGGGTGGCTCTGAGACACACAACATATGAATTGAATATGGATTAAAGCAACTTCCTCTCTAGAGCAATACTGCCCCCCTCTGTTTATAAGTTACATGACTTTACATTTAGCTAAATATGCAGAACAAGGCATTAATTTGTGCTTTGTAAGTACTAACAAACAGCCAATATTCTAGAAATATACACAATTATAAATAAGCTTCATATAAAATTAGTTCAGTTAAGTAACTTTAATTAATGCCTTAACTATACAGAAATGATCTAACAATGAGCAATATGTTTGTCACAGTATTTATAATCTATTAGTTATTAAAAAAACAGTTGTTTACTGTTAGCCAGTGTTATCTCAGGTCATTAAATAATATTGACGTACAACTTGTGATTATAATAATCATTAGTAAATGCTGAAATAAATGTTTTAACTAAGATAAATAAATGCTTTAGAGGTATATTTCCTTGTTTCAGTGTTAGTTCATTGTTAGTAGTATGTGTAAATAATGTTAACAAATGAAAGTAACACCTTGAAGTGTTACCAATTATTCTTGTCAAACAGAATTACTAACTAGACTAAATGGGAATCGTCAAATACTCAAATAAACTTCAGGCTTAAGACCTTGTAAATGTTTGCATACCCTCCACAACAACTTGGAAATGATGCAGAGCTTCACCAAGATCATTCTTGGCTTCGCACATGTATTTCCCTTCATCCTGATCTGTGATGTTTGGTATAGTCAGAAGCTTTCCATAGTTCTTGATTTGTGTACGCTTCGGTAAGCTGTCCCCCATCTTGATCCATTCTATCGCCGGTGTAGGCCTGAGAAAAGACCAAAATAAACCGCTGTCACTCTCTCTCTCCGTCAGTGGAAATGCATTGCCGCCATATAGCGTTTATAAACCCTGCATGGTTATAGAGAAGTGAACGCACAGTCCTTCTGCGATACACTCCAGCTGCAGCTCTTCTCCTTTTTTTAGGTATGTTGTTGAATGACTGGAGGGCACCAAAATGCTCGGCTTCCTCTTCTGAACTGAATGGGGACAAATGATGGTAAATGGCCTCAACATGGATAAAAACAGAAACGTACTTTCATGTCTGAACAAGAATAGACCAAAGCCTGAATAAAAATGCAAGATATATCCTCAGAGAACAGGCCATTATCTCACACAATTTTGAAAGTGACAGTAAGAAGTTACGTAGTCACATTTTAATGATTCTTATAAAAGCACACAGCTCAATAAACTGAAGAAAACTCCAGAATTAGCTGACAAACTAGCAAGTGCTAAAGCCTAACAAAGGTTTAAACTTCGTGTGGCACAAAATAAAGCCCTTACATAAAATCATGGTAATAAAAGCCACGAAGAGGTTAATTGAAGGTTTTTGCTTATTTAAACAGCATATTTGATCAAATATGTTACTCTGTGACTCACCACTCGTCATGTCATCATCCCCCTGGCCTGAAAAAAATAAGAAAAAATAAGAAATTGAAAGAATTTAATTTTCAGCACATTTAAATAGTAATACATTGCATATAAACAGTACATATATAGCACATAAACAAGAAATACTATGTAACTGTACTAAGGATAAGTCAGGGTGGTCAACTATTCATTAAACAACTGAAATGATTAGTTAGGTTTAGATTTTTTTGTAAATGTTAATATATATTTTTATATTAATATTATGGTCACACTTTATTTTAAGGTCCAATCCTCACTATTAACAAACTGCGAAGTTTTCCTCAATAAACTCCTGATTTGCGGCTTATTAATAGTTAGTAAGGTAAATATTAAGTTTAGGTATTGGGTAGAATTAGGGATGCAGAATATGGTCATGCAGAATATGTGCTTTATAAGCACTAATAAACAGACAATATGTTAAAAAAGGCAGGCTAATAAGTAACTAGTTAATAGTGAGAATTGGTACCTAAACTAAAGTGTTACCAATATTGTATTTATTAATAATAATATTGGTAATACTTTAACTTTTAACTATTTGCTTATTAGCATTTATATTTCTAGGATATTGGCTTTTTATAAGTACTTAAGTACTGTTAATGCTTTATACTGCATGACCATATTTTAGATCCCTCAATCACACCTCAGTTAAATTTAATAACTACCTTATTATTAATAAGCAGCAAATTAGGAGTTTACTGTGGGAAAAGTACTAGTTAATAGTGAATGTGTGTTGCCTTTTTTATAACGTGAACTGATCAATTATAAGACCAGGAATGTTTATGAAAGTAAACAGATGTTATGATGATTTTAAAGAGGATTACATTAAAGACAGTTACTGTTAAATTATTAGCATGCTGACAATACACTAAAACCAATCTATAAATGACATCCACTTTAATGAATCACCACTTGAGCGTTGGTGTTGGAAGTAATCTAATACATTCAAAAATGTAGACAATTACAAAATAAAATAAAAATGTAATTGTCAAACTGTATACTTTGTTTATCCATTGTTGTGCATCTTAGTTTTTTTCACAGTTTTATGACACTGTCAAGCTAAAAATACTTTTAAAAACAATCTTGTCACATTCTGCTTTTCTTTTGTCCAGCTGTTCATGAAAGCAATAATGTGTCCTACGTCACCCAAAACCAGCAGAACAGGTCTTCATTGATATGGTGATTAATAGGTTAGTTGTGAAGATTTGTATATTCACACACTACAGATAACAATTCATTTTGAACTGTTTGGGGTCAGTAAGTTTGTTTTAAGAAATGAATACATTTATTCAGAAAGGATGCAATAAATTGATCAAAAGTGATAGTAAATAAATGTTTAATATTGCATGAATGCTGCTCTTTTGAATCCTGAAATATCGTTCCACAGAAATCTTAAGCAGCACAACTGTTTTCAGTATTGATAATAAAAAATGTTTCTTAAGCATCAAATCGGTATATTATAATGATTTCTGAAAGATCATGTGACACTGAAGACTGGAGTATTGATGGTGGCAATAAAGCTTTGCATCACAGAAATAAATTACTTGTTAACATATACTACAATAGAAAACAGTTATTTTAAATTATTTTAATATTTCACAATATTTTGACTGTATTTTTGATCAAATAAATGAAGCCTCGGTCAGCATAAGAGACTTATTTCAAAAGCACTGAAAGATCTTACCGACCCCAAACCTTTGAAGGTTACTGGGGAAAAACAATGTTCTGTTTCATTTGCTTTAAATGCTATCATGTTTATGAGATTCTTGCCACATACTTGGCTTGACCCTCAGGACCATGCTGGGTTTCTGAACGATTGTGCGTATCCTGGAAAAGGAGGCAAAACAGCAGTAGTCATCCAGGCTATCTTCCACCAGTGTATTAGAGAAGTAGAGATTCCCATTGAGGCCCATGGACACCCTCTCATTCTGCTCAATGTGTCGAAGATCTGAGAACAATACAGAGAGGAGGGTTAGATTAACCCAAGCAACAGGACATCGGAGAGGGCAACCATCCAAACAGTCCCATCTGACAGACTGCACAGCAGATAACAGGCATCATGGGTAGAGCTTTGAATGCTCTGGCGTTCTTGTTCCTCTCGAGAAGTGTAGGTGGCTCCACATCATTAAGCCGCCTCTTCAGCTCAAGAAGTGAAGACATGTACAATAATAATGCTCATTGCTTTTTTTAATCAACTGTCTTGCTATCCAGTATAAATATCTAAAACAAGGTACATTTACTTGAGAAGAAAAATTACATACAGTAAGTCTTTCCTTCACAGAAAGTTAATGAAATTTACAGAGGTTCATGCTTATAACAAGAAAAAATATATTTGAGGTTAAAAAATTCATTCAAACAGACAATTCAAGTTTGTTTCTTACCCTCACTAAACCCAAGTTATACGTTTTTAGTTTTGTTTTTAAATAAACAAAAAAAAAGTAAAAGTATAACTTTTTTATTACTTTGAATTGTCTTTGAATAATTTTTTATGTCTAATAATTTATATAAATTAATAAAAATTTATTAAGGGATGGTTTAACCAACAAAAATAAAATAAATAAAACTGCGTTCAGTCATCCTCAAGTTGTTTACCAACATTCTTCAAAATATGGCATCTCAGCTCATAACTCATTCAGGTTTGGAACAACATGAGGGTGAGTAAATGATGATAGAATTTTCATTTTGGGTAAACTATACCTTTAATAATAAAAAATTCAAAAAACATTTAGAAACCAAAATTCTCACTTCAGAATTCTGCGTATTATTGGGCCTATATGCATATTATTGCATTTTTTATAAATTGTAATGTTTGGTTTTAATGGCATGTTGTTTACTTTTAACGTTTTGTTCTGTTTTCAGGTGTGAGCTTTTGAGATTGACAGATTTATTGTTTTACTGGCTTGATGGAAAGAATCTAATTCTTCAAATGTCACATATTCCCAGCGATCTTTACAAATTGCAACATGTAACGTTTATCATCAGAAGCCTGTTATTAGCAGAGGCGGTAGAATCCAGTCTGGCGCCAGCAAAGATAGTTATTTACAGTTGGTTGAAATATATGCACGCATCTGTTTATCCGTTTAGCCAAAAACAAGGAGATGACTGACATATCACAAATAATAATGTTTGCTGTAACAGCTGAGGAAATCTGAAGCTGTGATATTTTTGAATCATTAATATACTGTTATATTTTCGAATTAGATTTTGTTTTTAGAGTTTTCATTTTCACTTAAGTTTTGTTAATTTAGTTGTATTTTAGTAACTTTTTATGGCTTTAATTTTAGTTTTGGTTAACAATAATAACCCATATCTGAAGGAGTGATATTCAGAATAAAAAAATTAAAGGTGCAGTGTGTAGTTTTTAGCGGCATTAGCGGTTGAGTTTGCAATTGCAACCAACGGCTGATCTTTAGAGAAGCTACGGTGGCCGATACCCTCTACGCGCTTGTAGCAGTTTGTCCAATGTAGAAACATATGTGTGAGGGGACCGCGGTATATGTAGTTAAAATCGCTCATTCTAAGGTATAAAAACATTAAAGTAAGTCTTTATACTCCTCTGAACTACCGTTGATTATCCTAAATATTACACAGTCATTTAATTCCAGTATTTAGCAAATGTTATGTGCAGGAAACTGATTTAAAGTGTCTTGAACTACCGTTGGTCATCCAGTACAGCTGCCAAGGTGGAGTTCCTTGTGGCGGGTTACACTCCAAAACCACCGAATCGCCCTCTGTGACCACCACTGGCTCGGTCTTCTCCTTGGGAAACTTGGGTACCACTGTGAGCAAGCACAAAAACAACACAAATAAACTCCTTTAAATTCATAGCAGCCACTTTTTTACTAAAGCGCAAGATAGATAGCCTACCAGTGAAACTGTCAGTAAGACACAATTAAGATTAAAAACCAGTTGAGCAGCTTCATTTTGGACGTGCTTAAGAGGTTACATGGAATATGCAAATTTCTTGGAACAGATCTGAGGAAATTCTCAACACTAGAATTTCTACAATTCTGCTATATTCATTTCATGATCAGCAGCCGAGATAATGTGTAACCGGGGATGTATGAACTGTGACTTACAAGGCACAATGAATTCTGATTCGACTGATATTGCAGTTCCGAGCTTGTTTGAGGCATAACATCTGTACTTTCCCTGGTATTTCACTTTCTCTTTAGTGTTGGGTATCGCAAAGGTCCCACTACTTTCTTCTTTAATGAGCCGAGGGTCTTTGTGCGGGTCGAAATCCATCCCATCTTTCGTCCAGCGGTACCTGTTCAATTAAAACACACAACAGACGCCTATTAGGCATGCACATAAAAAAAGAAAAGAAAAAAAAGTGAGAGAACAGTTTCATGCATGTCAAAGTGTCTTCATGGAACCATCGATGCCATAGAAAACCTTATTTTCATTTTGAATTTTCGCATGATGCACAAATAAATGACTATGCTTCTTTCAGCCCATTAAAGGCAATTTAATTTGGATATTTCTTCAGTTTTTTGACATCCTTAAGTGCCGGACATCTCACTCACGTAGGTCTTGGGTTGCCTTTGGCTTCACACTTAAACAGGAAGTTCACATCATATGGCAAGGTAATGAGAGAGCCTGAGGTCTGAGCGGTGATGGTCGGCAGCTGCTCCACTACAGGAAACATATAACAGGATAAAAGAGCTGTTGAGATGGTCATCTGTGCTAAAAACGATTCTTGTTTCTGGAAGAGTTTACTGGATAATAACATGTAATACTGTGGAATAATGACCATAGCCTCAAGTTGAAGTTGCATTAATAAGAACAAACACCTGAGAACAATTTGACTGTCTTGGCACTTACATTGAGGAGGGAAATAAAGACCAAGGGCAGTGGAGAAGAAGGCCGACAGAAGCCCGACAATAAGGCTCCTGAGCCCCCTCATCCCAGCCGGAAGATAAGGACAAAGGTGAAGGAAATGCAGAAAACCCCCTCAGAGTTGTTCTTTTAGCAAGAGCTCTTCACTGACTCCTCCAAGGGAAAGATCTAAAGAGACATAAAAGAGTACAACAGTAAGAACAGAGAACAAACTGTAATAAATCCTTTTACAGCAAAATTGAGAGGGGATTTGAAGAGCTGTTCGCTTTGAACCGGTAGTCTTAGGTGTTTTACAACATTTTGGATTTATAGCAGGCGAGATGCTTTTAGAACATTTTCACCTCAAGTAAAAGCAAAATTATATTGATGCACATCATCAACAAAATCTGCAATAAGTAGGTAAACATTTATTTATATAGCACCTTTCAAAACAAAGTTACAAAGTGCTTTACAATAAAAAGATCAGTACAGTAACAACATACAGAAAATGCCATCAAAATGAAGAAAAAGCCATACAATAAATATGAGTTTTAAGAAGAGACTTAAAAGAGGATACAGTAGTAGCATGCCTGATATCCCCAGGCAGAGAGTTCCACAGCTTAGGCGCACGGATAGAAAAAGCACGGTCACCTTTGGTGACAAGTCGAGATTTTGGAACCATTAATAGAGCCCTACCGGAGGATCTCAAGCAGCGATCAGGCTCATAACAAATTAATAAATCACAAATATAGACAGGAGCCTGACAATAAAATATAGGAACTGGGTCAATGATGTAAAACTATTTTCCCTCTTGCTATTAAATACATTAAACTTGCACTTCATACATACAGTGACTAGAGTACACCTTTTCTATGATGAATGTTTTTAATTTCTGTATTAAAACTGATTTTGATATTTTGGGGGTACTTAAAGCCAATTTTTTTTTCAAAGAAAAAAAAAAAATTTTTTTTTGCCAAACTGCTTCACTGTTAATCACTGCTATTTATTCATATTAAAATGCATTTGTCTGCACAATCATGCAAAATCAAGTCATGTGGTGCAAAAAAAATCTACAGAAAAATACTAGCAGGAAATAATATCATAAGGACCCATTCAGACCTTCATTAATCATTAGAGTCAATAAGTTCCTAAAATATCAGAGAATTTGACCTTTTTAGGACAGGATGAGGTTAGTTCAGGTTATAAAATGTCATGTGGTGCAGACAGTCACTTGCTCCATTTCGAAATGAATCACCCAATTGAAGGAATCGGCTAAATGAATGACTCAGTGACTCAATCATGACTGACTCACTCAAGACAGTTACAAGCTGCCAGCTACTGTCCGTTTTCATTTTTAAAGCACAATTTCATTTTTTTTAGCATTTCATGTTTACATATTCAACATGTTATGCGATTATAATTGCAGTGTAAGTGTATTCATGCATTACAGAGTCTGTGCAAACCTAAACACTTCGGCAGTGCAAAAATGTATTAAGCTGATACTAATTTCATTTGATTGGTAACAGCTCTATAATGTCTTATTATTACAATTGAATTTATTGAAAAAAATGTGCACATCTAATAAGGTTACACAGAAAATAAAGAATATGAAAAGTTTTGGGTGTCAGCTGTCCATGACATGCCTAAACCAGCCAAGGTACGAGCTGAAAAACAAACTCAACAAAACACTGCCTAATTATCATAATTAACAAACTCCCAGAAAATAGCAAGATATAATTATTTATAGTCACATGTAATCAAGGCGTATGGAAAATATGGTAGAATATTTCATGTGCGCTGCTTAAAAAAAAACTAAAAGTAAAAAGCTTCAGAAAAAAAAGTCAAGACACAAAGGTTGCAAGGTTAAAATGAAAGCCATCAGTTGAGAAAAGAATTTGACGTTGTTTATTTCGCTGACTCGTGTGCGTTGTTTGCCTTCACGCCTCCGTGAAGGTTGATGAACCGTGAGCGCGCTCGTACTGCAGGCTCATTCCACACATAATCGTTTACACTCACAAGCTGCAAAGAGTCAAGCCGCCTCCACAAATTACCAGCATCAACCTCAGATTAACTCTCCTCATCCAAGAGTGGCCAGATGTGATAGATTGTCTCACTCTCACCCCTAGCTCATAATTTGTAGGCTGGGTGGATAAGTCTCCCCCTGTCTCACGAAGAGCAATCAAAACACCTGGGTGGACTCGAGGAATCAGCACAATAATTGCACTGATAACTGTGATGCCCTGAAATACTGAGATTTTGCAGAAGAGGTATTTTGACAGACTTGTGATAGTGGTTCTGTGGAAAAATGTAAAAGGGCCAAGTGAAGCCAAATAAAACTGTGTTGGTTGATATAGAGAATGATGAATGAGAATTATAGTCAAAGATAGTCATCCATCTGGTGCATGTTTACATAGAAACCAAGTAAACAAACGCAGAGAGACTAGGGGTCCGTTCTTCGTATCTCGCTTAATACATCTGAGATGATTTGAGAGATGCCAGATCTTCTAATCCTGATAACTGATCTCTGGCTAATTTGGATTAAAATATCTGGATTAAGTCTAAGATTACTGCGTGTTCTAGTGTTCCCCGAAAAGAGCAGATCAGCAATGCAGCAATTTACTGGTGGCAAGACAGCAACGTAATGACATCATATCATTAAAAAAGACAGACAAAACTAAGGAAACAGCCAAGCAAACAAAACTACATAAATGTGTATAGATATAAATAGATAAATGAGATGTAAATAGATAAATTAAATGAGTACTGTTTTTAATTTTATTTGTAATTTTTTACATGATACTCAATTATTATTTTTTTTTTATTGATTTGCCATTTTTTACATGTTTCCCAATTATTTATTTGTATGATTTCTAGCATTGTACAGGCTACATTTTTTTTTAAATGTTGTAATTAGCAATGCATTTAATTTTATCTTTGAAACAGTTTTGTTACGTGACAGCATTAAAGTTTCTTTAAGATCATGTTATCTGCATCTCCTGCGCTCCATCAAGCCCCTCCCATAATATCTGTCATCACTCAAATTAATGCTTATAATAAAGTAGCGGTGGCTGTGACAGATTTTAAGTATCAATTCTGCTTAAAAAGATGCAATCTAATCCTGTTTACATGAAATAAGCCTGCTCCCGAGCAGGTTTAAACTTACGGAGCTGTTGCTATGAAAGCAACTCCAGGATGAGCTTCGAAGAACCAAATGATCCAAGATCAAGCGAAATCGGCAACAATCAAATCCAGCTAACAGAGTTAGCGACGTATGAAGAATGGACCGCTGGTCCTGCGTGAATGGCCCTTATGAGCTCAGTTGAATATTTATAAAATACTGTATTAAATTACTATGCAGTAACATGTATTTGTAAGTCATACTAATGTAGTTATCTGTTTTAAAAAAGTTTTAGATGTTTTAGTAACTTTCATAAATTAAAATATATTATTTGGGATATAAAGTCCATGTTGGAGGGATGGAATTCAAAATGCTGG
This sequence comes from Ptychobarbus kaznakovi, assembly GCA_027422405.1. NCBI lineage: Eukaryota > Metazoa > Chordata > Actinopteri > Cypriniformes > Cyprinidae > Ptychobarbus > Ptychobarbus kaznakovi. The sequence continues at coordinate 17,012,551 of CM049794.1, read as the reverse complement.
GGTTGGAAAGATTTATATATATATATATATATATATATATATATATATATATATATATATATATATATATATACAGTATATATATTTGAGAGAAGTCCCTTATGCTTATCAAGGCTACATTAATTTGACCGAAATACAGTAAAAAAGCAATACTATGAAAAATTATAATTTAAACTATTATTATTATATTAGAATATATTTTAAATGTCAACTATCCCATGATGGCAAAGAATTTTCTGCATCATTGCTTCAGTCTTCAGTGTCACCTGATCCTTCAGAAATAATTATAATATGATGACTTGCTGCTCAAGAAACACATAATATTATTATCAATGTTAAAGTATGTTCTCATATCAACATGGGAGTACACTTCTGACACCATTCACAAACCCAAAACCACTGAGATCTTTAATTCTGGCAAATAAATGTCACATTTCTCAACTGTAACAGCATAACTGAACCAAATACATCCATTTCAAATGATACTGTAATTATTTACAGATCTATTTCAAATGAACACATTAAAAACAACACGCGCAGCAAGTTAATCAAACAATGTGCCCGAGGAAGACAAACTCACTGAAGCACATGACTGCATATTTCATCCAATAATCCTAGAGGATGAGTTCAGAAAGATACCACAGACTAACATCAGAGAAAAACTGCTGAGGCTTGCAGGTACACCTTTCTCATTTGCTTCACTGTCACCAAACACTTTAACCATTAAATAAACCGCCAACTAAACAGAACAAGGAAACTCTGCTTACTTACAAGTACACACTCACACACACACGCAGCCAAGACAGTAATTCCCAGAGGTGGCAGTGATAGTATTAAACAGCATTCAGACTGAGCATCCAAACTCTCAGCATGCTCTTCAAATTCCTACAGAGAGAGAGAGAGAGATCAAGAGAGAGAGTCCCAAAACATGCCCCGGCACTCCAGCAAAGCGCTAAAGGAGATCCAGTGAGGAGACATATGTCGGCAAAGCCTCTCACCGGGACAGGAGGCTCGCTAAACCTTTGACAAAGATTCAAATAAAGCCTGATCCGCCGAGCTATTCACAAATCATTAAAGAATAGTTCTGCCTACACAACTCAATGCATCAGAACAACCTCGACATGAAAACACAGGAGTCTGGAGAGACTTTGCCGCTGAGTGATTTGACTGAAAAAACAAACCTTGGAATCATTTTATCCATCTATAATCATTCATAAACAGAAACCAAGTAGGAAACTGCTTTGATTTGTGATAGTAGCATGCAGTGTGTCAACAGTGAAAATCCTCTTAGTATAATGAAGACTATTGTCTTAATTCCTAATGCCGTCTTATAGGGTCGGCATACACACCGAATGCATTGTGCCGAGACACAACACACAATTGCTTGTTGATAAAACACAGCTTGTGTTGAAATCACAATCATATAAGGCGATTTTTATGTTTATGCTCAATTTGATGACTAACGAGTGGAGTATAATGATTTTTTTGTGCTTTGTGTCATTTAGTGGTCTGCTCGACCTGCCTATTGTACTTAATGCTTTATACCACCATATGGCATGTAGAAAGTACAAACAAAGCCTTAATAACAGAGTGAAGGACACATTCACTTTACAGTATGTCTCGGTACAGCTGAACACACATAATGCAACAACACATGATTCCAGACTGAGACATATACACACAAAGCAGGCAAAGTATAGACAGTGGACGCAAAGTTCTATACGTTTTGCATATAATGTGTACACCGCAATGTAAACGTTATACAAAAATACACGTTATAACTAGCAATGCTGACATAAGCTGTTTGAGTAACAAGGAGGGGAAACGATTGTCTGGTATTGCTTTGAGTTCAATAAACAAAAAGTTAATATAGAGTAGCCTAACTTATGATTTAGATACAAAATTGCCAGTTACTTTGTTTTTGCACTCGGTGAACATTGTTCAAAACGGAGCAACGGTGGAAATGTTGCATAGCATAGTAGTGGTGTTTAATTTCTAAATGATTCAGTGTTTTTTAACAAATCAGTCAAATAAGTGATTCAATCATATAATTCTATGCTTTTTGGATGGATGGATTGACTAAGTTTTACCTCATTTAGATTTATAGATGTTGCCTCCAACATGACATAATTTAATAATGAGCAGATGCTCAAGATCATCAAATAATGAGTCAAACATACCTAAATTAGGACATGTCTCTCATTAAGTGGCCAGAAAGCCTATATTGTACCAAGACACTGTCCCTGAATTCCAAAGATTTGTCAACTTTAACATGTTCAAAGCATGCCAGTGTCACTGCAAACAAAACACAGCCTGCTGTGACAGCTGCCTTTTGACCTTTGTCTGGAGCAAACATACTCATTAATTCTTCACGATACTACAAATGTAACTCTTTATCTTTACACCGGAGGTTTTACGACATCATTCAAATATTTAGACAACACTAACAAAGCTTTAAAAATGCCAGAGAGGAAGTAAGGACAATTCAAGCGGCCAAGAAAGACAACTAATAAGCCCTGACACAGTAACATACATTCACACTAGATGCCACAACATAAAAGCACCTGTAATTAGAAGCCCACAGATGACATGTACGCAAGTCTTACAACCACAGTGTCAGAGTTACTTTAGGACACCTGTCACATAAGAAACCAATTTTGTGAGATTTGTCATGTTATGGTTTTTTGTGTTGGCTGGTTTCGCATGTGAAATATTTGAGACTTTTGGACAAGTCACAACTCATACACACATTCCCACTCTCTCTCTCTTTTCCATTTCCTTTCTTTCTATTTCTTACTAATATACAATATATGAACAAGCTACAATTAAAAATGTACACTACTGTTCAAAAATTGGGGGCAGTTTTTTAAGTTTTAAAGTTTGCTCACCAAGGTTGCATTTATTTGATCAAAAATACAGTAAAAACTGTAAGAATGTGAAATATTGTTGCAATTTAAAATAACTGTTTTGTATTTGATTATATATATGTATATACAGTATGTTTATATATATAGTATATATATATATATATGTGAGCCAAGGCTGAATATACCTGTGAGCCTGTGAGCTGAATTTTCAGCATCATTACTTTAGTCTTCAGTGTCACATGATTCTTCAGAAATCATTATAATATGATTCTGCTGCTCAAGAAACATGAACATTTAAGAAGAACAGATTTTATATAATATTTTGTAACATTATGTTTTTACTGTCATATCGATCAATCTAATGCTTCCTTGCTGAATAAAATTACTAATTTATTTATTTTAAATCATATTGACTCAGATTTTTGAATACTGTTTATGAATGGCATTGCAATAGATACATAATTATATATATATATATATATATATATATATATATATAAGATAAGCATGCTTTTCAATCAAAACATTTTACCAAAAATATTGAAATGCTAACAAAAAACACTGTTTAATATGAACACATATAATACTGTAACATTTTCCAATGTAAAAACATTAATGGATCATGTTATCATATGCCTTACATATTCAAATACTTTTGAGGCTACTGTATGCACACAAATGCAAACAATCAAAACTAATTATCCGACCTTACAGATATCAGTCATCAAATATCAAAGCAGATCAGTCACGAATCCTGCATGCAGCTCAAAATTGAACAGCATTCCTTCAGAGACAGAACAGTGTTGAAATGCACACATGTGTATATGTGCATAAAACATGTGATTTGCATGTTGAAACATGCAAATTACTTCTATGTCAGCTTCCAAGCATTTTTTAGTTCAAAGTTTTTACATTCTTTTCCGTCAATATATTCAGCATGAGGATGTTTGCTACCAAAATTCCAAAGTTACACTGTCATATCATAAATGTAATAGCATGCTCATCATAAAGGAAGAAATTACACCAAAATAGACGCTTTCTGTATAGTAAGAAGAAAAATAACAGTTCCACAAAATGCATAAGATGCAAAACAGACAGATCCAATTACCTTTGGATATCCTCGTTCTCTCACAGGCTATCGTCCCTCTGACCTGCACCGATACAGTCAGACCAAACAAGCATGAACTCCACTCGCTGGAGCACAAGCACTCATGTACATTATAACAAACCTCTGACAGGAAAGCTAGAACCAGTAATACCAGAAGTAGGGAGGTGACCCCAGTGCTAAACAAACACAGAGGCATGGCAAGTCAATGGGAAGCGTGTGGCTGCCTATCCTGTTTCTAGAAAACCCATTTCAAAAGAATATAATTGAATCAAGATAAGCTATAGTAGCTTATATAACAGGGAAGCATTTGGACTACATGTCCATTTAATTCATTTTAATTCAGTCTGACATGACCAATGGGACTTTATACAAAGACATTAATGTCTGTCTTCATCTTATAATGGAGTTAATGTTTTAAATGTCGGGATAGGAGACCAAACATCCTAATTTCATGAGGTGTGTCCCATTATCCAGTCAAATCACTAAACCCATTTATTATTAAACATTTTACAGATGTTAGGCTCACTAACCTACTCGCTGTTCTTGTTAATATAACAATATTGCAGAGAACACAGTAAAGTAATAAATAATTAATATATGAAAGTTACATCAACTTACAGACATACAGGTTTATATCATCACAATTAAAAGAACCAAAGACTCAAACTATTAAATTTCAGTCTGTGTGCATTGAATTTATTTTTGGCTCAATACACGAGTAAACTTCACAATTTGAGTGTTGACATGAATCAGCTACTGAAATGCAAATTTTCATGAACTTTTCCACAGGCTACACAATTCTGGGGAAGACTTTATTGTCCAGATGCACCTGTATTTAACAAAACAAATAAAAAATGTAGTTAAAAAAGTAAAAGGAATAAAATAATAACATATGAACATAATTGTATACATTTTATTTGTATTATTATATTGGTATAGTTTACAAAATGGTGACATTTATGCCTAACATGAAAAAAAAATGGACATTGCAGGTTGGAACCTGCCATACTCCCATGAGCACCACAGCAAAATGTGTCTTAAGCATATGAATGAAAAAACAAAATGCTGATGTCAATGTGGCTGAGTGCCATTTACTCACACTCATAGACCATGAACAAAACAATGCCAGATAACAGAAGAATGTTCCATGAACCATGATCTTACAGTAAATGCCGGTTCACTTGAATGACAGCTTGTGAGGACCACAGTGTGTTTTTGGGTTCAATTATTGGCTGCTGAGAGTCAACAGAACTGAAAATATTTAGAAGCCATTTAAAAATGCATTTATCAGATTTTATCTATGTCATCGCATTTAAATCTATACATTATTAATAAAGAAATCCTATAATATAATAAAAAATATAAATTGAATTCAAATTCAATCAAACAAAAAAACATGTATAAATGTAATAATTATTTTTATACTTTTTAATAAATGTAAAAAGTCTATGTTTCATTTTAAGGACTTTCTACACAAACATATCCTAGTACTGTGTTAAATGTGGATACTAAAGCAAAACGCTTTTGATAACCTCAAGGCTACGTTACAGTTCCAACAGCACAATTAAAACCGCCTCTAAGGGTCTGTATTACTTCATGTGTTATTTCTCCCAAATGGCCAGACCTGCTGCCATGTTTGCACATCTTTCCATTCACATACAGTTTAGTCAACACAGCATTTTAATCCTGACTGCAAATTTTTGTGAAATGCATCAAACATTTATATCAGCAAGCAGTCATTTAGGATGGCAGGATGGAGAGAGATGATGGGGGCGAGAGAGAAGGAGAGAGGAGGGGAAGGAGCTCTTAATCTGTGCCTCACAGCAACGCAGTGAAAGTTGGGAAGTATCTGGGACAGACAGGAAGAGAGTGATGGAACCTCCCATTCATCTCCCTACCATTCAGAAACATCCTGGGCTGTCAGCACTCCAGCACAGCACCTTGTCTGCTTTAATCATTTTAATAACACACAGTCAGGGAAGAGAAGGCTCTCTTATGCAACTACTGCCACATTTACATACTGTATGCAAGCCCACATTAAGATGCAGAGATATTGTAATCTCAGTCTTGGTAAAGGAAAAAAAGACACCTAAAAATGAGATACTACCCTGAGGTAGGGCAATGTTAAGTCTGATTTTATTCATAAGTTAAATGATGTTAGTTTATGAAATGTGTGGTAATATAAAATCCTTACTACAAAATACATGTAATTCATTGATATTATAGACCTTGCCCAAATGCACAAAACTGCAAAAAACTAAGGTTTGCTTTAAGAGATTTGGAAGGACTATTTAAAGGAATAGTTCACCCCAAACTTTTAACTTCAAACCCTTGCTTCTGGACAAAATATGAGTCCATAGTACATAATAATTCTTCTTACAGTGAAAAGTCCATGCACTGTTGTCCTCTCACATCACAATCCACCAACATATTTGTTTAGAACTGATTTAGACTGTTTTTGCTTTTAAATGGTGCTTGATATGTGCATACTTCTCTCCCGATTCAGATTAGATTACTTTTTCATTGGAGAAAGCAATATAATGGATAGACGTGTTTCTCACAAACACACAGCTTTTCGACTTCACAAGATGTTATTTTAATGACCTGGAGTGGTGTGGATTACTTGTGATGTTTTATCAGCAGTTTTGGACTCTCGTTCTGACGGCACCCATTCACTGCAGGGCATCCATTGGTAAACAAGTGATATAATGTTAAATTTCACCAAATCTGTTCTGATGAAGAAACAAACTCATCTATATTTTGGCCTAAGAGGGAGTACATTTTCATCAAATTTTAATGTTTGGGTGAACTATCCTTTTAAAAATCAACAACAAAATCTTCATTTATAATATAAATATGAATATATTAATGACAAGCACTTTTCACGTTCCTGAGGATACATTCACTACGAGGTGGAAGTTTTCCAGATATAATATTTTTCAATCTGATTTGGTCTATTTCCAAATATCAGATTTAGTCAGATTAAATATGTAAATAAATAAACAGAATAAGACTACTGCTTTCATGTAGCTTCTAAAAAACAATGAGTATGTGAAGAAATCACAAGAAAGGAACTTTAATTAATGATGGGCCAGATACTTTGATTTGATGATAGACACACGTTACTTAGAGACAAGAATGCGAACTGTGAAAGCAGAAATGTCAGATCTGGCTTGAGGTTTTGAAACCTGACTCTTTAAAGGAAACTCTTAGTTTCATTTCTTCATTTGATGGGTCACTCTGCACTGTGTCTGTGTACACAAAACAAGACTATGACTGAGAAATGAACGTTTTATCTGGATCAGGAGGCCAGAATTAGATCTCATAGACCTTTGGTTCCTTTCTCACATGTAAAGAAGCACGGGTGATAAGAATGGGTCTTTCAAAGGATCTTCCAGGACTGAGTTCCAGAGAAGCTGTTCAGTGCTGCCAAATAGATGCTTAGGTGCTGCTGTGTTTCAGATAAGAGTACTATATGCATAGAGAACAAAGATAACTTGATGGTAGCTTTGAACTCAAATCTCCTTGTTCGGTGATGGAATTAAGATCATCGGCTGTAAAAATCTGAATGCCAGCATTCTGCCCCAACTTGCTGAGCATTTCGTTCTTGATTCACAACCCAAACAAAAATTGTTTTTAAATTATTCTCTTCACAACATGTTATGACGAAACCCTGCAGCAGATAAACAGGAAACCACTGCCTATCAATCAAATTCATGCAAGACTCAAGAGTTAAAACCAGATGTGTCTCCACAACACAAGATTCAAAATTTATTCAAGATTTGTATTCGTCACATACACAATTATACAGAATATAACCAGCAGTGAAATGTCAGCAGTGACACTGAAGAGAACGATAAATTCAGAACATAAAATATTTTGGTATATGGTATGCATTATGTTCTAGCCAGGGAATTGCCACTTTTTTATATTAAATAGCTCCAATAACAACAATAAAAGTCTTATCAAAATAGAAATATGATAATATAGAAAAAAGAATGTTGTAAATAAAGCAAAGATAACTGAAGTATAGGGTGTCAAAATTTCACTTCAAATTAGAATTTTTAATTGAATGTGTTACTTGCTGTGTCTTTGTAATTATCACATTACATGGAGTATTTTAAATAATAATAAAAATGTCTGCTCTAATTAAAGAATAATAATTTTATGATATTATATATTCAAACATGTAGAATTAAATTATTAAAAACTCAATATTAAAATCATTAATACTGTGCATTCTTTTTCTTGGCCTCTCAGTAGAATATAAAAATGTTTCATCATAACAATTAAATTATCATAATTGTGTTTAAATGCATAATTATATATAATTTTATAAAACGCTTGGAAATTAATAAATAACTGCATTAATATATTTATGCCACATAATCAAATTCCCATTTTTGTTTAGAATTGACACATGAGTTGCTATATAGTAATTTCATATAAATTCCAGAAATACCTTAAGTGTCTTTAAAATACCTATAATGACCAAAAAATAGCATATTATTGTAGCCCTTACAACAATGCATTTTGATGTAGTTTCTCTGACTAGAAGAGAAGGAAATTATGTGTTACAACTGTAAAGGGTTAATGCTGGTTAACCACCAGATTATCATTTAGTGACTTCTCTACTAAAAGCAAGTAGTAAAAACTCCTTGCACCAATATAACCTTCAAGCCCTTAAGAAATAGAGCTGCATTTCCTTGTCTCTGCCAAAGGCGTTTAGGTTCCTGTTTACCAGGGGCCACTAGGGCCAGTCTATGTCAGGGCCTTGTTGGCCACTGGCTGCCTGCACTAATGGCTGTCTATGTGAGGAATTACACCATGCCATGACATGGGAACTCCTTGAAAATGTGTCGGGAACCAGCTGCATTAGCATTTTGGAAACGCATGAATGAGTGTGTTTGTTCTAGTCTGGGTGGTTTGCTGAAAGACCCCATTAACAGCAGGTCTAGAAGTCCAGAATTAGTTTTGGTCATCTTTATTTCCTACGAATACAAAAGCGACATTTATTATTTTGATTTTAAAATTCTTCCGATACTTGACCATCTCCTCTGCCTTCTTGCTGTCGACTGAGTACAAGTCAGTAGTTAATTTCATTACTCTAATTAAGAAATATAACAGGTTGGATTAGAGAATATTTAATTATGTGAAAAGAGTGTTAGACTGTTAGTTAGCAAGAGCTGCAGTGCACTGAAATAGACACTGAATGATATGTAATGTCAAATGTTTGTAAAGTAACTTAGCCTACACCCATGAACCTTTTATGCTTAACGCTTTACCCTGATTGAATTGTGTTTTTATACTTCATTTTTAGCTGCTGCCACGTTATTGTTTAATTTTTCTTTTTCCTTGTTTTTTGCCATGGGATACCATTAAAATGAATATTAGTTCAATAATTTAAAATGTTCTCCTCTGATATTATAACAGTTACTAAGTTATTAACAGTTAATTTAAGAATTAAAGTTACATATTGACGTGGATGCGGACGTCTTTTTGTCGGGTGCTGTTGCCATGGTTAATCGTAATTTCGGCGCTCCGCTGATCACGACTTTTCATAGTCATGAAGCGGTGCGCTAAACTGAAACCGAAAACTCTGAGGTGCCCATCTCACGGTAAGTCAACTCAGAGTTCAAGTTTAAACTCAGAGTTGGTTGAACCTCCTTATTGAAACGGGCCCCAGGTCTCCCAATCAAGAGAGCCGCCATATTGAGATCACATGAACAATCATGCCAAGCAACAGTCCAAATTACTAATAAATAATTCTTATTTTTATCAAAATAGGTTCAGATTGAATCCAAGAAATGTCCACATGAATGTGTGTAATATGGAGAAAAACAAAGATGAAAAGGAACTAAACCGAAGACAAACAAACAGCTTCAGTGTGAAGAGGCATATGTTAGTAATATATATATATATACTGATGTTTTATTTATTTTTGTATTTGTTTTTAATTGTAAATCTTATTCTTTGCACTGATACAGGATTGCACACAATTTCGTTGCGCTTTGTATAATGACAATAAAGATTCTGTGATTCTGATTCTAGTAAACAAAGTTCATGCATCCAGGCCAGTAGATGTCAGTATACACTTCAAAACCTCTGATATGAAGAGAAGCAAACTAAATATGAGCAAAAACTCATTTCAGAAGGTAATTAATAAATATGGTTAGAACTTTTATTATGGTCCAAACCCGAGAAGTCAGGGTGGGGAACAGGGAAGAAATCCTCTTAATTATCATGAGCATTCACAACTACACCTGGAATCTTTCTTTCATTTTGTCACAGAAACTTGCCTTTGAATAGCATAGTTCAGTGACAATTCTGCTCAAACAATAGAAAAATATATGTTACACACTCCAACTCAAAAGGTATTTCTATACCTTTGTCTCAAAATATATTCTGAACGCACGTGTGTTCCAGCGTGTATCTGCATGCATTGTAAATGTGAAGGGTGTGTTTCTGCGTGCGTGAATCAGACTCTGTGGGAGAGAATGAGAGTGATGAGTTATCAGAAATCCCTGAGGCTTCACACAGTGTTATCATTTTTGCCACATGTAACAGCTTGTCGAGGAAAACACCCAGCCCAGCAACCATGTTCCCAAACAACATCCACACTTCACCTACTTAATCTTTCGAGAGGCAAGGTCTGTGCCGAAACAAATCTACACTCATTGTGTAATGTTGTTCCCATAAGTGCTGCGGTGTGCTATGATTCAAAAACAAATATGCAGTGTTTATTAGGAAGGTTAAATTGAATGGAATAATTATAATAGTAAATTGGAATAATTACAATACCAAATAAGTAAAACATGTTTAATTGGTTTAATGAGTAGCTAAACTATGAAAAGGCCCAGTGTTGTGGTAAGTCCAGTCTTTCATCTAATTCTATACCTTCAGGATATATTGATTTTAATGGCTAAAAAAGCTTTAGACAGAGAGTCAAAATAAAATTTTAAGTTGATTGAATTTCATCGTCTTTTCTGAGTACTGAATTAAGCATGTGAATTTCATGCATATTAGCATATTGAATATCTGTATTCAGAAGGTTAAAAGGTCAAATTATCAACTTGGATGAGCCATGTTTGAAGTTAAATAGGCTACATTATTCAGAAGGGTTTATGTTTTTTATGTTTTTGAAAGAAAATCATCTTATGTTGCATTTATTTGATATAAAATACAGGTAAAATTAGTAATACTGTGAAACATTATTACCATTTCAAATAATCAATTTATGTTTGAATACATTTTAAAATTTTATTTATTCATGTGATGGAAAAGCTGAATTTTCAGAAAAAAAAATCCTAATATTTTTGTGGATAACTAAAATGTTAAACTACGATGCATTACTGTACCATCCCAAAGAGGCACAAAATCACTTTCACAGACTTTTTCAGTTCCCATCTGAATGACCTAACTCAATCCGAGCAGCTGAATCCTTACCCATCTTCAAGAAACGGCTACACATCTCTTCCATCTTTATTTGACCCTCTAACTCTAGCACTCTCTATTCTAATTTTATTTTATATAATCTGTCTTCTTTTTATTTAAAAAACACACACATTTGACCCTCTATCAATTGCATATTTCTCTAACAGCTTTTCTTGTAAAACTAACACTAATTGTTTTCATTCCTACGTTAGTAACCAGGACTTGTAATTTGCATGTTATTGCTCTTTTGTTGGTTTTGATTGCTTCTATAATGTCCTCATTTGTAAGTCGCTTTGGATAAAAGCGTCTGCTAAATGACTAAATAAATAAATAAACTGATAACATTTTTAGTTAAAAATCAGCGTTCACTTAATATAAAATAATATTTTATAACAACGATTGTCTTTTCTTTCACTTTTCATCAATTTAATGCATCCTTGTTTGCATATCACCTGAATTATATTTTAATGTGGCTTACTTATTTAATTATTTTAGTGCTGACAATCTATTAAAAAATTAACTAATTAATCGCACATTTTTCTTTTATTAATCTCGTTTAATCACAATTAATTCCACCTAACATTAAAGTTTTTAAATATACTTTTATATTGCAATGATTTTAAATTCAATCTTAAAATTAATGTACAAACAACAAAGACAGTATATTTTAATATTTATTATTTTTTATTGTTTTTATGACTGAAGGCCAGTATACCAATACTACTGATGTCTCTTTAAAATGTTGTTCCCCTAATATTTAACCATTGACTATAGCCATTCAACATTACAGTATAATTGAGATATGAATTTTAACATTTATTAAACTTGAAAAAAATTGCTTCTAATTTAAGTGAACTTAAAACAATCTTCACATAAGCCCATATAATAAATTGCATATTTACCTGTGCCCTTCAGGAGAAATATACAGAAATTGAAATTGAAGTTATTAGACACTAAATCGTAAACTAAATATAGATGAATCCTTACAGCTAGAAAAGTCATTGATTTCCTCTTTTTTTTGGATGAACAGACATCACAGAAGCTGGTTATTAGGTTATTTTGGCTGTTATTTCTTTAAGAGCTGCCGCTGCTGAACGTGATGTGGATCTGACATGCATTGTATTTTCTCTCAACTCTCTTTACCTTTTCTGACCCACTTCAGGTCTTAAAGTCTCTACTAATGAGCTTACTGGTTGAATCGGGTGTGTTAGATGAGGCAGACAGTGCTGGGCTGCTCCGGGACAGTTTTGAAAACCATTTCAGAGACTTGTTCTTAAATGTGACACACTATATAATATATAACATGCCCGCACAGTTTTAAGGCAGTTTTAATCACCCTTTTGGTACAAAAGACTTAACTGACCACGACATTGCATGCAAGTAGTTTCATTCACGCTTTGATATGAAAAGGTACTTTGTGTGTGCAATTGAAGAGCTCGCACTATGAGCACAGTTTCCGCGCTCGTTTAACTCGCACCTGGCGCTGAAGTGAATTTGGGTGTGTCTGAAACATCTCCAATTTGATGTGGTCGTAAAAACGTTCTGTGACTGAATAAATGCACGTCTTGACAAGAAAAAAAGAGATTGAAGCAGCAGTTGTGAGTGGGGTGGTCAACCCTAACCCCGCCCCTGTGTTAATTGCGTTAAATGATTTTAACGCGTTAAACTGAAAAAAATAATTGCCTGCATTAACTGCATTAATGCACAAATTTTGACAGCACTTATTTATTGTTTTATTTATTTGTTTTCTTGTATTGTGCCAAAGACCAGCACTTAACCATGGTGAAAATCACAGTAAACATCCTCTCCTGCTTCAATTTAGATATTAATATATTTTGTTTGGAATTTTAAGCAGTAGAACACAAAGGCATTTATCCAAACATTTCTGTTGAATATTTTTTTTTTTTACATTGCTAGGTGTAAATTTGCTCTAACTGACTTTTCTCATCACATAATGTGGTCTGTTATGCGACAGGAAAGTGAATACAGGTGTTAAGGGGCTATGAGCGACACACACACTTCAGGAGGTGCTAGTGAGATTAGATTGAGAAGAGGGACCCCAAGAGAGGGGCCTCATTAGCATATGAATATTATTCAGCTCGATATAAAAGGAACAGATCTGGGGAACAGACCTGAAATGATAAAAAGATTCACGAATGGAAAAAAAGGTAGTCAGAAATCTAAGCAACATTTGGCTCCTTTCACACACAAAAACATCAATGCGTTGTGAAGCTTTTTTGATCCAATATAAACCAGGTCACGGCTAACATAACCCACAGTGACCTGTAAAAACGTCTCTTAGTAGCAGCCACATTCTTTACTTTCCTATTCTGTGACGAACTGACATCTTTTGTTGCTCCTGTTGGGCAATATGTTAGATAACTAGCATCTGAGTCCACAGTCTTTCATTTGAACCAGAGTGTGACTATCAAATTATCGTCTCTGTACCCTCAATGGATTTGAGTCATATGAATCATGCCAAAAGAGAAGAATGTCTTAGGGACGAACGGAAAACTTATTTACTTCATGTTCCAGCGTAAGAGGAACATTGTCAATATAGGGAGGTAGGCGGTCGGGGAAAATGTTATTATTTTGAAAGTGTCATGTGTGGCCTCAGAGGGAAGTGTGAGCAAGAAAGGTTATTCTATATCGGGACACACAGTGAGAGCTTCTGTTGAGCTGTGTGAGACAGACTGAATTGGACTGAAGTACACTAGAAGTGCCAGCAAACCATGTCCATACGCACTTAGGAGGAATGTGGGCCATTGTGCCTGTCAATAGGGAGGACGTTTCCAAGTGGGTTGCAATGAGTGTACAGGACATTGGAAGTGGGTGTCTTTTGTACGTGTGTGTATTTGTATTTGCGTGTGTGTTTGGAGACAGAGCAGCCCAGATCTCGCTCAATGGGTGGCATCGTTATAGAATATTGTTTCCTCTCCTCAGAAGTGCCATGGAAAGCCATGGAAACCATGTGAGATGGTAATTACATTAGCTACGGCCAGCGGGAGAAGTCACGACCCCATTTCCATCTACTCACTTTGATGACAGAAAATCAGTATAATGCTTACTCCAAAGAGATTCAAAGAAAAAATATTTTGGTATCTAATAAATGAAATACTATTAGAAGTCCTAGGAATTTGTATGAGATGTTTACATGTATATTGATGTACCTTAGGATAGACAATGAAAACTGTGATTAGGTCATGATGGTTGACTAGTCATTGACTAATATGGGTTTTATCTTACATATTGTATTTAAATGCTTTTTGAGCATCCTGTCAAGTTAAAAACAGATATATGTAAATCCCATTGATAGGCCATTACTGCACCTACTGACATTGACCAATAACAGAAGTGTTTATCTCCCAACCCTGTTGAAAAAACCCAGCATATGTTGGATAGGTATGTTTTGAAGCATGGCAGCTGGTTTGAAGCTAATAGGACAAGCACACGACCAGCTTAAACCAGCTCATGACCAGCTAGGGACCAGTTTTAACCAGCTCAAGCCAGCTGTCCTGCTTTAAAAACACACCAATCCAGCATATGCTGGGTTTTTCAACAGAGAGCTTCTTGACTAGTTCTGCTGACAATGGATAGTAAACAATAGATAGTTTCACAACACTTTAAAAGTGAAATGTCCAGTGAATGATGGTAAAATAATATTTTAAATCAGAAACAGATTAATTTTGCAACATTGTATTATGTTCCAAGTTTATTAATGCTCCAGTTTGGGAATCAAATGTCCGGTAAGTGGCACTACAAGGTTATTTAAGGGGAAAATATTATATCACCTAAACTAAACTAAACCCTACCCTAAACCTAACCAGTAGTGTTAACAAAAGCAAACATGAGTCGGAAACAATCATGTAGCCTACTTAAGCAATCATGTCATTTTAGCTCTTTTATTGTGACTTGTGTTTCACAGGACTCATGCATGCACTTCAAACTGCTCTATCAGGTGAGCTACTGAGCATATTTACTACATTAGAAAAACTGATTACGTGAAGCAAACATCAAAATGTTGCAGTCTAAAAGTCATGCACTATGGTACAAGTGTTTTGAGATCATGCAGTCCTTACACAATACATTATTATCAATTTGTTATGTAGTCTTTATTAATAATTAATCTGAAATCATAATTTGAATGCAAAAAAATATATTTTCTGTTGTTTCCAGTTACTACTATAGAAGTTCACCCAACTATGATGACTTCTGCTTTTGAGAACCCCGGAAATGTAAAAAGGGACTATGAGCCATTCTTAAGAAATAATGCTTTCTATTCCGTTCCATTGTGTGCATCTTTGAATGGAAGAACAAATCTTATGGGTAGAAATATGTCCAAACATATCAAACCATGAATGCAGTATTCCATGAAGATCAATGGATTCATTAACATTTGTACATCTCTAATGTTATTCATTTTCACAAATATGGGGATTGTGTGGATACACCAGGCTGCACAAGGAGGTTAGAATCAGTTTAGAAAGAAAGCATGTTTTATGGCCTCAGATGTGAAGAGAGAATGCTGCAAAACCAGTCTTCAGAATGCCCAACAGTACCCAGAAAATATAATTGACATCCAACGTATCCAAAATTTCAAAAGCAGAGATCGACAGTAAATTCAGACCACGCCAAATCACTAGTTCCACCAGATCTCAAGATAACAACCCCTTTCACAAACAGTTTGTTAGAGAGGCTCAGTAATGATTCATTTTCATCTGAAGAATGAAAATACAGAACCTCTTTATTGTTACTCACTGTCCTGTGGGGAAGAGTTCCCTAATAGGCCCCAGCGGACAGAGCTCTGACTGTGAACCCCACAGCAGGACACTGTCAGCACTATACAGCAGACCTGTCTGAGAGAAAGCCATATGTAAAAGCGTGCTTTTGCTCAAAAATCCTAAAAAGACTCCCTCTTTTTTACTAACTTTGGAATAATAACAAGATAGAATACTTGCACTGTCTGATGATCAACAAGCTAGGACTTTCCTTCGTTAATGTGTCACCACAACACATTTACAGTAGCTTAGAGGAAACTCTTTTGGTTTATATACAAATCAAGGACATTTTGAGCCTGATTTTACGCTTAAACAAAGCTAACTTTTTTTTAAATATAAGAAAATATTGTGTACAAATTAAAGGGGTAGTTCACACACAAATTTTACTTTTGTCATCATTTACTCACCCACATGTCGTTCCAAACCTGTATGAGTTTTGTTCTCATGTTGAACATAAAAGAAGATATTTTGAAGAATGCTGGTAATCAAACGTTGATGGTCCCAATTGACATCCATAGTGTTTTTTCCCCTACTATGGAAGTCAATGGAGACCAACTGTTTGTTCTTCAAAATATCTTCTTTTATATTCAACATAAGAAAGAAACTCATAAAGGTTTGGAACAACATGAGGGTGAGTAAATGATGACAACATTTACATTTCTGGGTGATTCCTTTAAGATGACCAGATTTCTAAAACGAAAATAGGGGACATTTCCTAGTTTAGTGGTCAAAATGTAATAGAAATGTAACTTTTTGTCTATTTATAAAATAGGCATATATTTGTATTGTTTATTTGATTTTTTTAAAGTAAGGGATAATGTATGTTATCTAATGATTGGAGTTTAAATATTTCTTTAGCTCAAGGAAAACAAATTTGATGGATAATGATAATGTGCAGCCATACCACATATTACACAGTTTTTCACCAAATAAATAATTACATGGACAGACATGAAGTATTGATTTGTTTTAAAATCCTACCCATTATTATGTTACAATCCCTCAAACAACTACTAACACCCTCAAAACCTCTCCCAACACCCAATAACATGTCATAATAATGTACTAAAAACACCCACAACGTCTACGCAACTGCATAGCAACTACTCTGTCAACCCAAATGTCACAAAAATTCCAGTCTTTTTATAAATATAGGTTGTAAATGCTTAAAAATTTAATTACAAAAGAGACAAAAAGATATTTATCAATGTACTTAAAGACAGTAAGGTCTACAATGAACAGCCTGTGCACTTGGAGACTGGCTAAATGTTAAATGGCCAATAAGTGGGCACTCAGCCCCAGTGCCTCGTGGGATTAACTCTGTGTTTACGGAGAACAGCACAGTCTCCACTGCCCACTGACTTTTAGAAAATCACCACAAATCCATTCTCACCACAGCAGGAATCACAAAAGAAGTTTATCCCTAAGACGGTGCAAGAATGCAAACACAGACATTACCTAGGAGAAAAATCTGCCGGTGGCGGCAGACGTAAGGAGACGTGTGGAGTTCAGATAGAGGTTGATAAATTGGATTACAGGTTTATATGGTATTTATTTGCATCAGACTCCAGCAGCTGAAAGGTTTCAGGACATAATGATAGAGATTAATCATGACTGAACCCAATGTACCTCTTTAAGGATTGTCAGGATTTTGATGCAGAGTAGTTTCTTCACATTTTGTATGGTCAAAGCACGTTTTCTATCAGAACTGTTTTTGTATGCCATGTAAGCGTTTATTGCTGTCTTGTCTTTAGAGGGTTATTCTGTTAAAGGGTTAGTTCACCCAAAATGGAAATTCAGTCATCATTTTCTCATCCTTGCACTGCGTTCATATTATGATCATATCATTTGAATTATTGTCACACAATAAAATATTGAATAACATATTTACTGGGTCAATTACTGAGACATTCTTCAAAATAAATTATTTTGTGTTCCACAGAAGAAATGAAGTCATACAGGTTTTCAAAAACATGAGTGTAAATTACTTCAGAATCAAAACACACACACACACACACACACACACACACACACACACACACACACACACACACACACACACACACACACACACACACACACACTGAACTTGATATTCAATTTACATTTGTACCATCTGAAGCACATTTTAGGTTGATGAACAAAACATTTTTCACTGTGAAAATGCTGATAAAATGCTGATAAAAACGGCATCATTCTCCAATGTTTGGTGTACTACTGAATTAAAAGAACTGTTATAGATACATTTGTATTTCAGCATGTTTGTGGTGTTGATGTAAAGTGTTTGATACTAGGGTCTCAGCAGAGTATTTGAGTATTTCTGGATTTGCCAATTACCCATTCCCAGTCAAGTTGGGTCACAATGAAAGAGGTTCGACCTATTTCTCAGTGAAAAGCTGCAGCAGCCTGAATAGACAGACTTCAGAAAACAAACTACAGCCCCTGTCCTAAGCGACCTCCTCTTTCTCATGTGCATGAGAAGAGCCCCAAGCTTCACAATACATGCCTTGCTCCTCCATCCAGCCTGGTTAACACACTAAAATTACATTTGACTATAAATGCCTGGATTACTAATAAATAAATAGGCGTACATAGGCTATATAAATAATAAATAGGCTAAGACTAAGCAGGTGTTTTGCAGTTACGTAACTTCAAGTGCACATGCATGTTTCTTTTTGTAAAAGTTATTAATTAGAATAAACAAATGAGGTTTCTCGAGTCATGACTTAACATGATATCAGTTAACTCTGAATTAAACTCATGCCCATGTGTGATGGATGAGAGTTAGAGAAAGTGACACGCACTTTGAGATCTGAAGAATTGCGTAGCAAATGATCGATCCTTTGCATTATTCATTCCCCCACCTGTTAATTAAAAGTGCCTTACCTGATTTCAGTCGGCGTTAAGCTCCAGCGGGCTCCTGTCACAAGAGATGAGCAGGATGACACCAACACGCGAGCCGCACAAACTTTTTCACGCACTCCGTGACTGAGCGCATCCCTCCCGCGCGCGCCCCATCAGCGTGCACTGACAGGAGCGCTGCGCCAAGAACTACAACGACCGTCGACCACTATAAAAACAGACTTTGTGAGAGGATTTTATTACTTTTTTGAAAGGATAACTCTAATAACACGAAATATCTGTACGTTACATTATACATATATACATACATAAAAACATACAGCCTAAATAAATAAATAAAACACAATACAATACAATACAATAAACATTTTATATAAACTATACTGACAACCAAGTGTTAAAGGGATAGTTCACCAATAAATAAATAAATACAATTTTGTAAAAATTTAATAAAAAAAATACACATTTTGTCAACATTTACACACCCTTAAATAGTTACAAACCCGTTTCTTTCTTTTGTTAAACACAAAATAAAATATTTTGAAGAATGTGGGTAGCCAAACAGTTGAAGGTAGCCACTGACTTCCATAGTATGGCTATTGTCAACTGTTTGGTTACCCACATTCTTCAGAATAGCTTATTTTATATAACTTGACTTGTATTATTATGGGGGGGGGGGGTTAACAATACTGTAAAAGTATATATATTTGTTGTATAGACAGACAGACAGATAGACAGACATATTTTTTATTATTCTATTTATTTCTTTATATTATATCTTGTTTCCTATTTTACAGCATTTTAGGTCAACATAACATGATTTTTAAAATAATATTGGCTTGGTTCGATAACATCCAACACTGTCAATCTAAGCATTGGATGCCAAACTGAAGTGAGTTCCAGTAATTTCCACAGCTTTCCAAACTCATAACTGTAGCTGCAGCCGTTCAGGTCCCTCTGAGTGCTCACTTAAAGCTGTTTAAACCAAGTCTATTTAAACTGCAGGGTCCGCAGGACACCAGCGAGTACACGGCTGCAAAGTACTTATCCCACTGGCTCAGAATTCAGAGGCCTTGATGCGTTTGTACGCCCATGTTAGGGATTTCATGCTTGCTTTTGCAGGCAGGGGTTGGAGGTGCTGTTCACGTTCATGTTTTCAGACTTTTTCCTCCACCAGCAGGAAGGTTATGGTCGAGAGCTCCCTAAGAGATGTGTAATTTACTTTGCTTACCCAGGCTGAACATAAACTAGCAGAGGTCAACACTGTGAGTCTAAGAGGGTTTTTCTGAGTGTCCCTCTGTATTATCTTCCCTGAATTGCCTTTATAAGTGAATATGAATGTCCTTAGAGTTTCAGGAACCACTAATCAGAGTTCAAAATGAACTCTACTATACGTAACATGCTGTAATTGCTTTTTAATCTCAGTGCAAGAGGGCAGTTAATGTCCAGCCATGCACATAATTGGTCCTTCTGCTTTCTTTTAGTTATTACATGCAATGGCTGGACAGCCCTGTTTGAATCCTATTACAGAAATGTTGTCATTATTCATAATGTGCAATTACAATGCTTTAAATGATGATCTGCTTCAATATAACACTACATTTATTCAAGTGCAAAGTGTTTCATCAACTTTGGTATAAGTAGTGATTGAAAGTCAAGAAAAGAATATACATGGCTTGGTAAATTCACTCTCTTCCAAACATTTTTGTCCCCTTATTCCACCCACCACCAAAAAAACTATACCCCTGTAATTATAGATAATGCAAATGTGTTTCATTCCTCTGGGGTTTAGACGCCCTCTTTGGGGATTATGGTGTGTGGAAAGCCAGTTTTGCATTAGAAGGATCAGAGTGCACACGAGGGACGTTCTGAAACCTCATTCACTGCCTAGGCCACTATTGTCCTAAAAGATGCCTTTTGTTGTCATGGTGATGCGGACTATGTGGAATGCACAAAGCCACTTAATGAGCTGCGCCGTTCGGCTCGTTCCATTGTAAATCATGTCTGATGTGTGTATTTTAAGCTGGCACTCGGACAAATATATATAGTAGTTAAAACACATCAATCACATCATTCAGGAAAAAAGGTCTCTACTACGTTTAACAAAACCTTTTGTCCTTAGATATTTCTGCATTTGGAGTATCTCTCAGATGTTGCAGTGAGACTAGCAAGGGCTGTTTGGCATTTCTCTGAACTTTGACCTCCAGTTCACTACTTTGCTGCTTTTTAGTAAAGCACAAAGACCAAAAATATGCATTGTTTTAATAGTTAACGAAATGAAAAAAAATAGTGGTTTCATTTTAATTATATAATGAAAGATTATTTTATAAGCCAACTAAACAGATGCCACCGGGTAGGATTATTTTTGAAAGTCAATTTCTGTAGACATGTCATAGTATATGGGCATAACTTAAACAGCAGAACAATTATAAAACAATTAATGAAATAGCAAAAAATGTAAATAAAAACATACTAAAATGACAAAAAACACACATTATATATATATATATATATATATATATATATATATATATATAATTGTAATTAGTACATGTAGAACATTTAAAACACATTTGCCATTTTGCCCAAAAATTGTGTCAACTTGCCCCAATCTATGGAAGCATGTTCCACCACTGAATAAAAGTTAATTGCGAATTAGTATTTCACATTTATGACTTTTTTCTCGCAATTGTATGTTTGCATCTTGCAACCATTTTTTTCTCAGGATTGTGTGATACAAACTTGCAATTCTGTCTTTTTTTCTCAGAATTGTGATATATAAACTCGAAATTGTGAGTTATAAAGTCATAATTGTGTGACATAAACTCGCAACTGCGAGAAATAAAATAAATGGGCCTGAAGGGTTTATATCTCACCACTCTGTGGGGAAAAAAGTCACAATTGCGAGATATAAACTATCAAACAAAAGTCCAAAGTGTGAATTTAACACCCAACACCTATGTAGCTTTTCAGCTACATCTAATTGTTTTGATAATATAGATATTTTTTAGACAATATATTTCAATATGGTGTCACTATATAAATGTATCAAATTGATTTATTTAGTCTTATTTAGTTGTGTATTATGTTAGGTTCTGAACTTTATTTGAACTTTTTTTAATAGTATGTAAGCGTGCAAATTGGCTTGTAGATACATAGAGTTTTAGGCAGTGGCTGTGTCTGACTGAGACAAGAAAATCATGTAATATGAGAGATGTAGTCATTGAATATATTTTGTTCCAAAAGCAATGAAAATCTGTTGTGCTCACTATTTGAAGAAGAGGTTTGGAAAAAGTGACCAAAACATTGAGAAATTGGTCCTAGGGATTTTAAAAAGTGTAAATGAATGCCTTGCCTCCAGTAATATAGTATTGCCCTCTAGTGTAAGTGTAAGAATCAAACCACACAAGTGGCATGGGAGCACTTGAGCATGTACAGCACATCCCAGACGCAGAACTTACATTCAGCATCAACAATCACACACGCCTCCAACATACTAGAACTGCTCAAGGCTTTAGTAAGAGCAGGCTGCTGTTAGAGATAACACAGTCAGGAGACTCACGACGCCTGCAGAGTTTCTGATGGCGCTTGGCACGTCTCACTCACTCATGTAGAGAAGGACAGAGAGCTGAATGTGGGTTTAGACAAGCTTTTAAAACCTCTGTCACTCTGATGAGAGAGAGAATTGGAAAACAGTATAAACAAGGTAATATTCAAAGTGTACTCATTGTACTGATAATAAATAGCAGGCCTTTCTGAATTTTTTTTTTTTTATATAATGTGCACTCATGAGATGCAAGACATGAAAGAAATTAAATTTGTTACTGATCACTTTAGCTCAAAGAATAGATTGATAGATTAATACAATTACACTTTTTTAGTGCAAAAATCCTTGCAAACATTATAAACTAACTTCAAGAAACTTTGAAACTGCATTTCATGACCCAAGCAATCAAATTCAAGTAACCAAGACAGCTTTAGTCTGAGCTGTCTTTAACGGTCATCTACCTCCATCTCTGACGCTCCTTGGATCATGCTAAAGAAGCTTCACAGATAAATTGAATTCCAGGCAACCTGTTCATGTGAATTCCGAGCTGTCAATAACACAGAACTCGACTCACAGGCAACATAAGCAAAGATACTGCACACTAGAGGGCACTCACTTGCTTTGAGATGGTCTTTGACAGTCTTGTGCCTACAGTTAAAAGAAAATCTAATATATTCAAGCAAATCCAGAACTTACCAAATATAAGAGAAAATGTGACCCAACGTGAAGGTTTAATGAAGGAATGCTGCATAATTTAGTTTGCCGTTTGTTATGCAAGTTAATGATATTAAACTTAAATGTCCAGCCCAAAACCTTCTAGACAATTTAGACTTGATTTGTTTTCTTGTCAATTTTGACAAGAAGTAAAATAATTTGTTACTGTTCTACATAATACAGTATGATGGGAAGTAAATAAATTGTTTCTTCATTTTCTCAATATTTAAAAATATTGTTCATCATTCTGAACCATTTAATCCTGTTACTCAAGGTAGTATATAAAATATTTATGTTTAATGCTACAAAGGTAAAATTACATTTATTTTTTAATAAGTGCTTTTGAACTGTCCCAACATTTCGTTGCAGGGTTCCTTAATATTTTCAGGCCATATTTTGTCTTCCTGTTCATGGAATATATCTGCTATTGTGTGCTCAGACAAATTCTTTGTTACACTGTTAAGGACTTAGTTAAATCAATGAAAAACAATGACTCATTATGAAACTCTGTGGTCAAATAAAAATAAAAATCTTTTGTCTGTCTTATCTGAATCAATACTCATATTTCTATAGAGCAAGTCTTCTAAGGAAAAAAAGTTATTGTTCTGTTAACCATTTATTTATTTACATATTTAAGTATTATACATACTGTATGTGACTGATGGATCTACATTTTTTTGTATAGTACGATCATTTTCTGAATGATAATTAAACCTCATGCTTAACCTCATGCATACCTCATGCATACACACACACACAGTTTTAAGTATTATTCACTACTGAGCAAGACAAACATACAGTCAGGCAGATCTGTCAGGTTTAATATGTTATTTAATGTAGGATTTTGTGAGTTAATAATTAATGTACAATTAAACAATAGCAAATGAACATTGAAGCCGGCCAGTGTGCAGACCTCAGCCAGCTCCTTCTGAAAGGCGCTAAAGCATTTAAGATTGGCTACAGAGCATTCTTATTAGCAGCATGCTGATGAAACAAAGGCAATCCCGGAGAGTGGTCTCTGATCTGCCTTTCCGCTATTGTGTTTTTGCTGTACAGGACCACCAACGCTGCTTATTTTAAGAATTGCTTAATTAATTAGTTCGAATGTTCTAATTTTAAACATTCAGAGGCCCAGAAATCATCAGAAATGACTGACTGTGCTCAACACTCCACATCCTCCACATCTTCACCTGAAATATTCGTAACCCCCTCTGAAACAGCAAAGAGTAAGAAGAGAATGATTGTTTTACTGATGAAAATAGATTATATTACTGCCGTAAATCTCACTGATGGCACTAGCTCCGTCATTGTGTATCTGCCTTGAATTATTAGCAACCTTCAGATTTGTGGCAATAAAATGTTTGATCCATGCCATATGTTGCTTAAAAGACTTACAATTCGTTATTGGTTTAATTCATTGCACTTAAGGGAAGAAACCATGGTAACAAAAGTTTAGGTGGCAATTACGATTATCTCTTCTGCACTGCATTATATACTATTCATTGCATGAAAAGGGGTTCTCTTTCATAAGTTCACTCGACGCTGCGTAAAAAGCTTACACGCTTTGGGAATGCCTCTGGGCGTGCCGATTATCTGAAATCCATATAGAATCAGGCCAATTCATTGGCTGATGGGGCGGATGCCGCCCTCAACGTTCTCACGTCATATCTTATACTGGTGAGCGCGCCATCTGCTCCTCAGATTTATCTGCCTTCATGAAGCGGCCATATTAGCCCTTCTTGTTGCAACTCTTCTGGCCCGATTTCGATAGATTTTCTTGGATTCCTTTCCATTTTACTTCGGTGACTGCAGTAGCGGTAGCGGTGCTCTGTTCTTCTTGCGGTGAAGTGCCATGGAGTATCATCGCTGGCAACCGCCGTGTACTCGCTTTATTGTGTG
Organism: Ptychobarbus kaznakovi; assembly: GCA_027422405.1. Lineage (NCBI taxonomy): Eukaryota > Metazoa > Chordata > Actinopteri > Cypriniformes > Cyprinidae > Ptychobarbus > Ptychobarbus kaznakovi. Next base: position 16,987,342 of record CM049794.1, on the reverse strand, counting down.
CGACGATCCGCACAGTAAGTGTGTTAAGTTTATGGGTTTTTTGCATGCACGCGAGGCGGTTTATGGGGCGTCAAAATTTAAATTTTGTGAGAACCTCCGTCTCAAAACCCTCCGCTCTAGGCTTGAGGTTTTTTAAAGGGAGTCGTCCGTGTTTCCCCGTCGCGCCCCGGAGGCCTCCGCGGCCTTCCGTGAATCCGCAACCTGGGGTTCGGATGTGGAGCTCGAGGCAATGGAGACCGAGCAGACGGGCCTTGTCCTTTCTCTCACCTGAGCACGTCCGAGATCGCCGGTTGAATTCGCACACATTATCTCAATAAGTGTGTTAAGTGTATGGGTTTTGTCCTGAGCACGCGAGGCGTGTTTATGGGGCGTCAAAATTAAATTTTTGTGAGAACCTCGGTCTCAAAACTCCTCCGTTCGAGGTTTTTTTTAAAGGGATCCCATGTTTCCCCGTCGCGCCCCGGAGGCCTACGCCTTCCCTGACTCCGCAACCTGGGGTCGGTGTGGACTTTGAGGCATGGAGACCGAGCAGACGGGCCTTGTCCTTTCTCTCACCTGAGCACGTGCGCGCGAGTTCGCCGGTTGAATTCGCGCACGATTATTTATATCCTAGCCCGGAGGCACACGACACCGTTTCCTTCGGGCTAGAGGATGTGTTATTTACAGCAGCCTCCGACCCTGAGGATTTCGGGCCTGCTTTAACCGACACTCTCCTGCCTAGTGGCCAGGAAGCGGGGCCTTCCGCGGCCTACTCTGAGCTAGTGGACATGCTTTCACGCGCCACTGAGAAGCTCTCTATAGATTGGCCCGATGAGCCCTGCGAGTCTTAATCGTCCAAACTCGACGAGCGGTTCCTTAGCGGCCTAAATTCTAGGCCTGAATGGAGGAAATTACAATTTCTGCGATCTGCATCACGAGTTCTCCAGATCCTGGAAACAGCCTTTTTCCTCCCGCCTTACTAACGCGGCAGCCGCTGACTTCACCAACCTAGTGGGTTCTGTCGAGCAGGTCGTTGAGAAATTTTGCGCAGCTAAATCGCAGTTGGCAGCTCTCAAGCAGTTCATGCCCAGGAGGATGAGGGACCCCTCAAACACTACCTCCCTCTCCTTGTCCAGAGAGCGCTCCTTACCTAGGAAGGAGCCAACCAGCAGGAGCTGCGCCCCGGCTCATCCCCCCCGACCACGGTCTGGGGAGCCCGCGACCGGCCTTTTCCCCACCGATGACCCTGCAGATGGGTGGACCTGAAGCGCCTGACAGGCCTGCCACTTCAACTCCTCCGAGTCATCCCTGACCCTCAGGTCGGGACGAGGAGAGCGTCTTCAAAAACCTGAGGCAGGGCCAGACCAGTCAAATGTTTCTGCCTGCCTCCAACATGCTCTGCTCACTCAGGTCTGTAAAACCCACCCCATGGGTTTTGGTGTGCAGAAAGAGTCCATCAGCATCAGCCTCTTTCAGTGTGGAGACGCATCAGGCTTTCTCCCCCTACCCCCTGTTCCTTCACCGCCAGCGGCCCGCGTGATAGGAGACACTCCCGGTTCTCTTCTACAGCGTACGGGCCCCACACCGGCCACTTTTCAGTCAAGTGCTTCACTCTCCATCATCCTGAACAAGGATGCCAACGGCTTTCCTTCGTGGTGAAGGACGTCGCTTCCCCCAGACCTTCTCGACAACCCAACACAGGTATTTATTCTGCATCACAACACTCCGCTTCCTCTATCGCATTTCTTTCACGAATGGGAGCATCTACCAGGGGTATTGCTTTGGGTTCTCTGCACAGTTCTCTCAAGCTACATACTTAAGTTTGGACAAAACCCCCCTCGCTTCGACGGGGTTCACCTGACAGTAGTTAACAGCGCCTTGAAGGCTTCTGTGCTACAGCAGGAACTTTCCTCCCTCCTACTAAAGGGAGCAATAGAGGAAGTACCTCAGTCGGACCTGGAGCGAGGCTTTTTCAGCCGCTACTTTCTTGTACCAAAGAGGGATTCTGGATTCCCATTCTGGACCTGCGTCGTCTGAACCGTTCCCTTTAAAAAGGGAAGTTCAAGATGTTGACGACAAATAAGGGTATTGTCTAGTGAAACAATCGGTCATTTAAAAATAAATAAATAAATGTATATGCTTTATAAACAAAGAAATGCTTGCCTGTTTTCGAAGTGCGTCCCAGACTTCACTTAATATGTAATAATGTTGAAAAGGTCACGCTTGACGTAGGTGGAAGTACCGAGTCAGTGTTTACAAGCTGAACATGCAAATACGAAGTCAAACACCATTTACAAAAAAGGGAGTTATAACTCATCGAGTTTTCAAGGTAAAACAACGATGTTGGACGATTTTGAACGTGGAGGAGAAGATGAGATGGAGTCTACGTCAAGCGTGACTTTCCAACGTCATTTCATCTTACGTGAAGTCTGGGATGCGCATTGCAGACCAGGTGAGCATTTGTGTGTTTATAAAGCATATACAATTTTTTTTTTTTGAATGACCGATCGTCTCGCTAGATAAGACCCTTATTCCTCGTCTGGTATCATTTATAGCCCTTTGAAGCTGCACTGAAACTGTAATTTTGACTTTCAACCATTTGAAGTTCATTGAAACTAACTATATGGAGATAATTCGTGGAATGTTTTCATCAAAACCCTTAATTTCTTTTTGACTGAAGAAAGAAATACATAAACATCTTGGATGACATGGGGGTGGTAAATTATAAGGAAATTTTAATTTGAAAGTGAACCAATCCTATAAAGACTCAGCTGCTTGGATTTAGTTGGGCAGGTCATTCCACCAATAGGTAACATTTAATGTAAAAGTCCATGAAAGTTTTATCATAGGTAGAATGCAAAATGTTTCAATACAAGCATTTCAGTCAAATGAAATGTATGTTTTATTACATTATATACTATTAATTGCATGAAAAGGGTTTCTCTTTCATAGGTTCACTCGACGCTGCGTAAAGCTTACACACTTTGGGAATGCCTCTGGGTGTGCCGATTGTCTGAGGCCCGTATAGAATCTCTCCAATTCATTGGCTGATGGCGCGGATGCCGTCTTCGACTTTCTTACATCGCCATCCTTGTACTGGCGAACGCGCCATCTGCTCCTCAGATTTCTCTGCCTTCACAAAGTGGCCATATCAGCCCTTCTGTTGAGGTTTTTCTGGCCCAATATTCAGACTTTTTTCGCTAAGCTTCTTCATTTGCACTTCGGCAACTGCGATAGTGGAACGATGTTCTCCTCGCGATGTAGTGCATGGATTTTCGTCGCTGCCAGCCATGTTCTCGTTCTTTGCGAGCTACGACCCGCACGATAAAGCCCCGTTCTCACCGCCAGCTTTTTTTTTTTTTCGCTGTATGTCGCTAGACTCTGTACTGTGAAGACGCTTGTGGGCGTTCCTACTGCTGTCACTCTAATGTTATTGGTAGACTGCACGTCTGGACATATCTTTACAAAATACAATCACAAACTATATGTATAGATGTTAAAACTGAGATATCATTTTAATCTGACTAGGAATTAGACTTAAAAGAAATAAAAGTAGCATTCTGCTGTTGGAGAGTGTTGTTAAACTACAGCAGTGCTCAGTGCATTAAATCATTAACCGGTGCTGAACTTCTCACTTCATCATATAATTAACAACACATGACTCAAACTCACTTTAGACTGCCAACAGTTTATTTTCCACGCATAATTTTTATGTCGTTACAGTAAAATCATTTAAAACGGTGAGATCACTATGGAAATCTGTCCTGTCTTGCACGCACTCGAGACGGTGACGTGTGAGCGCCACTGACAGATTCTTCACTCCTATCGGTTGTCGTTCGCGAAATCTGCTGTTCATTTGCATAAAGTTGAGCAATCCTTAACTTTTGTCGCTTGACCCGCATCGCTTGACACACCCACATTCTGTCACCAATGGCCACTGTCGCTCTTGTTCCCGGAAGTCTCCAGCTCTCCATTGAATATGAATGTGATCATGTCGCCCTGTCGCTGTGTGTCGCTGGCGGTGTGAACGGGGCATAAGCGTGTTAACTTTGTTTGGTGTTAACATAAGCGTGCTAACTTTTCACACACAGCCAATCAGATTCGAAGACCAGAAAGAACTGTTGTATAGATGAAGATAATGTATGTCAAACCATTCCAATTAAAAAATATAAGATTATATTATAAGGGTCAGATTATTATTGGGTTTGTGAATTCTGTATCATCAAGAAAAAAAAGGAAAAAATGTTTTACTGCTGCTTATATCAAATGTATTTCCAGGATGTTTCATACATTAAAATGTAACAGGAGGAACTTGCATTGTGACAGCAGAGTTGTTGTTTTTGGAAAGCTTTCCAGAGGAAGTCCACTCAAAATATACTGTACAAGAAAATTATAAATCTATTTGAAAGAATCAGTTGCAATACAGTCTGGTCTTTTTTTGCACCAGTATCACAACCTTGCAGCTCTCCCTGAGCCCTGGGGTCATTTAATATGGAGATTATTCATGTAATTAAGCTCAACTAGAATTGTGTGTATCGGGTTACTCAAAGTTGCATCACACTAAAATTGCGGGCGATAGACTTTTGCACCAGACAATACACAATTTCCAGCTGTGAATGCTTTTTTGAAACAAAAACTCCAAAGCTAGATTCAGCTCCAGTGAATGCAGTCTGTGAGGCCTGTTATTGTTGCAGCACATTAGCATATTGATCCCATGGTCTCAACACTTTGCGCTCTACAGCCTCATTGTTTCGCTGTTTAGAAATGCAACCACAAACATCCTTCCTCAGCAACGAAGCAGAGAAAAGAGCAGTCTGGTGAAAATAAGTGCTGAAATATTTATTCGAGATGCATATTCAGCTTTTTTTTACCACAATTTGACTGTGATCCATCTCCATGAGGAGGCAAATTAATAATTGAACCCCAGTTAAATAACTGACAAATGAGATGGCCATGTGAACAAGGAAAAAAAATGGAGAATGAGGTGAGACAAGAGAAAGAGAAAAGCTGGTTTGAAAACAGGACATGATTGCCAACATTGGTTGCATCCAAAACGAACCAGCATTTATACCCCAAAATGTGTTTTTCACACTTTTTTTAATGTGACACAGAAGCACAGGAAACAACGAATCAGCTAGATGATTTCTGTTGGCCTTATCGCCCATATTGATTTCATGCTATTCAGCCAGTGACTCAAATGAGAAACTCGGGTTGCAGTTTAAGTCTGAATACGTTTTGTTTTTAATGAAAATTGAGATTTGACATGTTATATATTATATTATTTTACCAAAATAAGGATTATACAAAATGCATGTTATTATTTATTTAGTACCATCCTGAATAAGATATTTTACTTTAAAAAGGTTTACATATAGTCCAAAAGACAAGATAATAGCTGAACTTCTAAAAATAACCACATTCAAAGGTTGACTTTTCCAGCATCTTCTTTAGCATTTTTGAACACTTTCCATCAGTGACTGTATGATTTTGAGATCCATCTTTTCACATTGACGACAACTGAGGGACTCATATGCAATAAGTTCCTAGAACTATACTGGCGGAAGCTCCTGCTTTTTGGCATGTTCGCACTGCATGAACTAGGTATGTATTTAGTTCTAGGAACTCTGTTTGGGGAAACTACATTTTATACTGTGATGGCACAGCTGAATTTTCAGCATCATTACTCCAGTTTTCAGTGTCACATGATAGTGTGATAATATGCTGATATTACTCAGGAAACATTTCCTATTATCAGTTATGAAAACAGCTGTGCTGTTCAATATTTTTGTGGAAACCGTGATAAACAATTTTTATAAATACAAAGAACAGCATTAATTAGCTTTTTTTCAGAAGTCTTTACTCTTTATTTCACTTTTGATCAATTTAATGCAACATTTCATTAAAAAAAGAATATATATATATATATATATATACATTGTATTCTATTTTATATTTTTTTTATTATTTTAGACTATCTAACAATGATGTGAATTCCTGCCACCTTGTTTCACCATTGTTTTACTTAGTAAAACACTGCAGCACATAATGGTAGAAAACTGTTCTGGTCTCTTGTCTTTTGTCACAAAACCACGACACCAGGTCGGACTTAAACAGTGTTTGGAGAAAAGATTTCAATTAAATCGGTTTGATTAAATCTAAATTTACTGGAGTCAACGAAGCTTTGCCTGACTCCCACTCATGTTGTGACTTGAATCTCAAGGCCAGATTGACATTTGGAAGTGTTTAGACCCGCCACCTGCTCCCGTCCCATTTCCCTCCCCATAACGGGAACGCAGGCACAGACGGAGCCGCGGTCTGTCTGGGATAAGTTATCGCTGTCATGTGCCTCCGAGGGCCACGTGGTCCGATTGTCATCCCGCATCCCACCAACTCCACAGACCAACCCAATAAGGATTTACGTCTAGGATGCTGTCCTCTCATTAAAGAGTCCACCATGGGCTCTCTTGGAGAAGGTAAATTCAACCTGCTCAGGCGTAATAGACCTCTCCACCATTGCACGGCAGTGCGCAATGAGAGGCAGAGAGAGCCATTAGTCTTATGCGGCCTGACTAGCAGCAGGCAGGATAATGAACTAAGGAGAGGGTTAGGGCACCCAGAGGAAATAAGGCTCACACTGCAGAGGTAAATTCACCATAAGAGACAAATACTGTGAAGAGGACAGGTCTCAAACTGACAAGGAGGGATATAAAAAAGTTTTTAGTGCTTATTGAGTGGACATACATTTTCACATATTTATTTATTTGTTTGCTTATTCCTTCATTTACCAGAATTGCAGATGCTTTAACAGGGAAAAAGTCTTGTCTTGAGAGCATATTTTCATTTAAGAGTGTAGCCTCAAGGCAAGGCAAAGCAAAATGCTGTGACGGGAGTTTTAAATTGCAACACCTCTACAGTGTGTAAAGTGTCTTGCTCGGTTTGTTTATGAATGTGCATTATATCACCACTTAAAACCAAAAGTTGCACCTTTGAGTTTTTTTTGCGCATTTGGGAATGTTATTAAATTGCTGTCATTTTTAATAGGGTAGGATGTGATATGGGGGCGCTCATCCGGCTTCATCAGATTGAATGCATATTACATCCCGAGAAAATGAGCTAAATCTTTTACTGTGAAAATAAAGAACAGTGATAAAGCAAGACACTGGAATTTAGGAATATATTCACACTGTACTAAATATGATGCATGATGCATTTCCATTAGACAAAACCGTCTGTGGAAGGAATATGACTACAGTCAAACAGCAATTCAAAACACAAATTACCATTTTCAGAATACACATCCGCCCTCGGCGAGTACAAATATATAGTTGTGGGCTCCATGAGTAATTGTCCTCCTATGGTCATCACCTCTGAGAACAATAACAAAAATGAGATGTATGGTCAGTGTTGCGCGGTGATGGTCTTGCGTGCATTTCCTTTAGTGATGCTGAGTAAGCTTTGCCTGGAGCGCGGAGGTTTCTCTCTATGCCTTCCAAACTGGATGAAGACCAAGTCCCTGTCAGCGTTTGTTTTTGTCACCCTGTTCTCTACGCCAGATGGTTTGACAGTCTTGCCAGGAGCTGTTATTGCCTTCATAGATATGCTTCTCTTGACAGCACGTAAGTAAACTTAAGCTAAAGGCAAGAGAGGGTAATTACACATAGACTAAGCTGAGCTGCATTCCAGTGATTATGGCACTTGGCACGCACTGCTGCGGACTGGATTTGATTGGATTGAACTACAGAATGTTGCATTTGTTGCTGTATTTTGTAGCAATATCATTGGTTACGCTTGTGTTTGTGAAAATCAAAGAAAATAATCCCACTCCACACTTCAAGTCGTGTTGTGCATGCATGTAATTAATGTAGCCTACTGTTTTCAGCAGTGTGGAGGGTTTGAGTAAATGTAATTAGTACTTAAGTATCTTTTTGGCAACTTTGTAATTTGAACGAGCATCAAAGACACTCTAAAAATGCTGGGTTATTTTTAACCCAAATGCTTGGTTCAGCCTGATGGGTTATTTATTGGGTTGTTTGTATTTTTTTTTTACACAGGTGCTGGGAAGTTTTTCTGTAACTAAGTCCCTCGGTCATTTTTAATGCTGGGCTATTTTTTTTCTACCCAACCGCTGGGTTGAGCCTATCTCCGGCGAAACAACCCAGCTGCCGAGTTACAGTCAGATCTCAGGCTTTTTGAGTCCTCTCAGGAGAGAGCGGTTCTCAGTACCGCTGCCGATTTGGTGCACTTCTTCAGCTAAATAAAGGTTTGTATACGTTTTACTTAATTTATAAAGTCTTTATTGTGCTGTAAATTATATTATTTTATGCAACGCAACATAACAATGAGTTTGTCAGTCAACTGCGTCAGCAGCGGTCGTTTCGCAAAATGGAAACACCTTTTGCCTTGCATAACATAAATTGATTTTATTTGTTATAATACTGGGTTTCATTTAATTTGATGTTAAAGGGGTCCTATGATGCTTTTTCACTTTTTGAATTTTAGTCAGTGTGTAGTGTGTATGTTTGGGCATAAAAAGATCTACAAAGATACAAATCTCAAAGTCCACTCCAAAGGGAGATATTTCGTTTTATTTTAATCCCTTTTCAAGAACTACATCAAACGGCTCTTTTGGACTACAAAGTTGTTTTCCTGTATTTGTGATATCACAAAAATAAATCTCCCTACTGAAATTAAAATGGTTGGCGGTTGGGAAGAACCTTGGTTGAGCACAGCACGTTTCAAAATCAAAATGCAGTGCGGGTGTTTTAATATCACTGTATTTCTGATGGAAACCGACTGTCTTCAGAAAATGTTGGATCTCATTTTCATTTCATCTTGCATGTAATGTCTGATAAAGCAGGTTTGTGAGCGGAAATCTGCTTTGTGTACAGCGTTACCGGAGAAACCTCGAGCTCTCTACTCCAACAGCGCCTCCCGCTAGCAGAGCATTAATATGCATATATATGCGGCCACAAATAGTGCAACTCTCTGTGGGACTATGGTATAAATATAAAACTGTATAACTATCACTGCAATTCATATTACAATTTTAGAATTAAAGAACAATAAACATAATGCATATTACTGTTGCACTTATCTGTTCATAGTAAATGCAGTTATTTTGTAACTATTTTGTTGTTGACATCCTATCTAAAACCTGATTTAGCAAAAAAAAAATATAATAATAATAACGTTACCACTTTAATATGTCTTCCAATATCCATGCGTGCAAAGGTTCTGCGCGATCATCTTGTTCAATATTCTCGAGGTCTGAATTGATATGGCAATATTGACGAACTTGCTGCTTTGGCAAGGGACGGGGCAGTACTGAAACACTGTCTAAGCTGTTCGCCAATCACAACGATTGAGCTCAGACCTCGGCGACACACCAGCATGTGAATTAGCATTATTTTGGTTAAAAAAAGTGATTACAGAGAACAGCTGAATACACTTGAATTAAAATGCTACCTTTTAATGTATTTTTTTTCTTTCTAAAATGCATGTTGAACGAGTTTAAATGTTTGTAATATTGCAAACTATGCTGTATTCACGCAAATAAATTCAATTTGTCTTGTATTCTGTCCATGTGTTCTTGCTTAATAATAAATGTTTATCTTATGATTACTGCTGTTGTCCTCTAGTAATTCTTGTAATTCTAATTCTTTTTTTCAGCCCATTTTAAGGCAGCAATAAAATAATTTGTTAAACAATAGTTGACTTAAATAAAACAACCCAGCATGTTGGGTAAAACATTAACCCAACCAGCTGAGTCAAAATAACCAAACATGTGTTCTGTCCTATATTTACCCAGCACTGGGCTGGCAAATAAAACGTGAGTTTCCAAGGTTTGGGTTGTTTTTAACCCAGCATTTTTTAAAGTGAACTTTTACTCTCTACTTGACTACATTTTGTATCGGTACTCTTTGCTCCACTATGTTTATAATAAGTAACGCAAAATTTTACATGGCCCCTAAGATTTTCTGCAGACTGGTTTTGCAACCAGATCACTTTATTTATCGTTCATGTAAACACTACATTCAGATTCATAAATCAGAATGAAATTCAGTCCAATTTAAACAAAAATAAAACAAAGTCCAGAGAGGCCTAAGTGAATGTGAGTACATTAGCAGCTACTTGCTGAATCACAGAATTAGGCTAATTTTATAATACTGCCACATGGTTGTGTTTTAGTCCGTGACCGCGAGTCAGAGGAAAAAAAAATGTATTGAACGAACGTGATTTAAACCTAGGTGAGCCCACTGAAAGTGGACCCCTTGGAATGTGATTAGGCTGGTTTTAACTACCAGTGAGCCTTGTTTTGTTACACAGACCTGGCAACCCTGAGAGTGATATAGCCCACTACTAGCCTAGCATGCATAATACAGAGTTTTAGTCATTTTCGCAGTTTCATGAACAGGGATCATTTTGACAATGTTGTCATCTGTAATTGGAAACTTTTCAAAAACACAAAGTACATGATTGTTTTGTAAACATACCCATATATGAGATGAGGTCATGGCTGCAGCCAGTCATGAGGTCGAAATCAGCATGTGCAAGTGGGTTTTGACTGTTTTACTTAATATTATTTTATTTGTGTTTATTTGGTGTTATCCTGAAGAGAGACTTTTTTGAAGGATATTGATGGTATTGAGGTGTTTTATTTCTGTTTTAGAAAATAATTAAATTATTTGTAAAGGAAGTTTTCTCCTCTTGTAAAGGACTCATTTTCTCTTCAAAGGGTCATCGGATGCGACATGCACTTTTACAAGTTGTTTGAACTGAAATGTGTGTCGGCAGTGTGTGTACACAACCACCCAATAATTATAAAGAACCACCCAGGCCCTCCCACGATTGTTGATTGACACTACTGTTTTACCTTAGACCCGCCCTGAACGAGCTGTCACAATGTTACTTTCAAGGAAAGTCAGTTCACTCGGCCACCATATTTGCAATGCCTCCGGGCAGCTCAAACAAGACCAAGTCTTATCTAAATGAATGGGAGAATCCTGAAATCTCAAAAACTGCTTGCTGAACTCGCGATTAAATTACACATTTCAAATCAGCAACAAAATCTGAAATGAAATGCCCCATGAATGTTGTTTCTTATGCTCAAACAGCATTTAAAAATCTTATTTTTCAGGCTAGACCAGCCAATGCGCATGCGTAGTTCCAACGCGCTTATGATTGTGCATGCGCTTTGGCTGGTCCAGCCTCAGGTTTCTATGGGAACGCTATTACTTTACCAATCAACCATTGGCTCGTTCGTTTAGAAGGCGGGACTATCCCGCCATATTGCGCATTGCAGTTTCTCCCATTCATAAGTATAGGAGTGAACCATCTTTGTATTTCTATACAAAAAAATAGATGCATTTCTATACGTCTTTTGTATTCTCTACTCCGGAGCAGGAGTAGACAAGAATGGCTCCAAAGCGATTGAGGTGTTTTGTTGCTGGATGAAATAATGAACAGAGCAGTTGCCATTTACTCCCTACATCTGAGCCACTGGAGACGCAGTGGATTACCTTTGTTTCTGAAGGGAATGCATCCTCCGATCTGACTAAATGCATTTATGTTCGCGCAAATCATTCGTGATCCAGCCTTACCTACAGAAGTAGTAAGTATAAGGTTATTTAATGAATCTTTGCAAATTGCCTTTCCTAATAACATGCTAGTTAGCAAGTTCTGTGGCTGAAGTAAACAGTATCATGAGAACGGCTTGTCATCCCACAGAAGAGAGGGGAGCTCAATCAGCAGAGCTCATTAGCATTTAAAGGAACATGGACTAAAATGGCGTGAGCTTATTTTGACAAGGTAAAAAGTGAGTGAAGTGACGTGACATCACTGGTGGAAAGAGTACTGAAAAAACATACTCAAGTAAAAGTACCATTACCTTCCAAAAAATGTAGTGTGAGTAGAGTACTTGTCCAAAAAACTACATGAGTAAGAGTAAAAGAGTAGCCTATTTAAAAGTACTCATGAGTATTGAGTAGCGAGTACTGAGCTGTGGACTCTACCCCGTCATAAAAAATTGCAGTGTACAGCGTTTATTATTTAAAAAACATTGAACATCTAGCAATTTTAATTTTGACTGTCAACTCTTTTAATACATCAAAACAGCACATAAACAGTATTCAATTGAAGAAAATATGAAAGTTATTCTCAGTACAATCATTCCCATTTAAATCATAAAGTTTGAGAAAATCATTTAAAAGCGTGTGTAAGGCCACTGAGACAGCATGCTGGTGTTGCACATAAAATAGTAATGTTTAGAGCAGTGCAAATACAAACACCATTAGAAATTCATAGTTCACTATCACACACACCATGATATGGGTTAAAATGAGAGCCCATTTCTCTCCAAAACAGTGCCAGTTTTAGCGTTTTGCAATGAAGAATAAGATTGGATAATTTATGTTACAATTTTAACATAAATGCACATTGTTTTAGAAGGATGACATCATGCCATACCTTTTAAACATTTAATCAAATTGTTATGTTGATAAAAAATATTTGTAAGGAAAAATGCATTAAATAGTATTTCTGGGGAAAGCAAACGCACGTCTCTTTTCTGAGCCGCGGCGGTCTCGGTGAATCAGCAGCATCCACAACTATGGATGATGATAAGTCTCCCCAAAACTTTGAATGGTTACATTCATAAAAAAGATGTACCAATTTTTCTGGTTGATCTGAACAAAATGAGCAGTTTCCATCAATATCCATACATTTTGACAGAGTATAATTACTAACATAAATGTTATGAAGGATTTTCTAAGTTTGTTAGAAATACATAATCGATAAGGGAGCGGACAAGATTTTTTCCACATAATGTCTGTGAAGCAAACATTCCAGAAAAAAATCCCTCTAGACATAGATCTATTTTTATAAAATATTTGTCTAATAAATGTATTTGTACACTTTTTACTATTAATGTCAACCCCATTTAGACAAAGTATAGGTTCAGATCAACATATATTATATGACAACATAGGACGTATCATCAACATCAGTAGACCCGTGGGGATGGCTTTCATTACAGAATTATATTCTTTATATTTAATAGGAAATAGCCATTTGTTCATGAAATTTCCATAAGATAGCAAGCGAGTCTTGCCATGTAAAATGTGTTTTAACTGGAAATTACATCGGTGGCCACCAACAGCCAATGAGAAAGCAACATACATGGCACAGGGAATTTAAGGGGGAAGAGCTGTAGTCTTACGAGATTTCCTGTATCACTTGCTGCGTTTTGTAAACGAGACAAAGTTATCAGGTATTCTTCTGAGTAAAATAGTGTGCATTGTGTGACCCTCAGTCGTTGATCTGTCATGTAATGTGCAAACACGATACCAAAACACTCGGAACTGTGATTAATGTAAATGTAAGTGCAAAGCTTTGAATGTGGCTCAAGCGTTTACTCCACAAACTAAAATGTATGTCAAAACTACCTCCTAGTAACACAAATATAATGCTCAAAATATTTCTGACAGAGTAACAAACTCAAACCTGTTCAATTGGCACGTGTGTATAGGGGGCCTAATGGCTTCCCGGCTTAACATGCACAAATAGCAGTCATGCCTCCCAGCTTCCTCATTAGCATAGTTAATCCTGTGTCTTGAAGAGGCTTGAGTAAAATATTCCTCGCAGGCAGCTTCGCACAACAAGCGCCACTGATACAGTACATGAATAAATTACGGAGATAATTAAAGAAAATGTCAACGCGAGACTGGATGGAGCGTTATTAATGATGGCTGGGCTGTGTTAAAGTATCCTGGGCTGAAGTAAGCATGATTAATGTGTTTAACGGCAGTGGGGAAGAACACGGCTTCGGCTTTAATAAAGAGAGCTTATTTTATTGGGGTTTGTCTCTGGAATTGACCTGTTCTCAACACCCGGAGGAGCGCTGTTCGACCTTTCCAAAGATCATCTAATCTTCCGGTCTTGTTCAGAGATTTATTTCCAACAACAATTATAATGGGTGATATGGATGGATATGTCTGGGAAGTGCTAATAAAACGCATTGTTTTTTTGTGGGTGAACGTGGGTGTGTTTTACGCTCCAGTGCAGGCCTGTGGGGTCTGTGCTAATAGACAGTGATGTTTTTATAGAAATTCTTGACTGACGTACAAATGAAATGCAGAAAGTAGCCTACTAAAGGTTGAATTTAAGTCGCTCTCATCTTTGAATTATATATTTGTGTGCGTGATAGGGTGAAGGGACTTGTTTATTGCAGAGACCTGGATAACTTGTTAACCCTTCTAGAATAGTGTAACCATTTATAGCTCAAACCAGTTGTCAAGTTCAATCGCAGAGATCTGACATTCTTGACAACAGGTCCAACTGCACTTGTGGACTGGTGGCACCCATAGAGTCATGCCAATTGTTCCTGAATGGGATGAGTACTCTCATTTCAAGGTCAATTTGAGCACACTCAGATATGTAATCTTTTTCTAAGGCATTGAGCATGACTGCAAGCCTGTCATGTTTGACATAACAAGTTCAGCGCGCTTTGTGCTGTAGGTGTCAGAGATAAAGCACGTCAGTCCGTTTTTAATGTTAAATGAAAGATTCCTGACGAGATCAGCATATTCAGTGCAATGCTATACAGCCCACACTGTAAAAATGTTTTGGGAGGCATCCTAAAATGGGCTTCATGCTGTAACTGACTAATTATGTGGCCAAAAAAAGAGAGAAACGAATTCAAGTAAGAAAAAAAATCATACTTTTCCATTATAAATATTTAAACATCCTTAAAACAAAATACATTTACGTATACTTCAGAAGCAAAATGACATGCCGTATTAAGTCGTTTTTTTCAGATAAATAATTATTTGCCAATGGGACAAGAAAAATGAACATAATTCAAATGGAAAACATGTTTATTTTTACGACCCCATTGGCAAATCATAAATAAATATCATTACATTTAATTTGGTTTCTCTGAAAACAAGTTGTGATATTTTATTTTTCATTTTGAAATTATGTTTAGGGATGTTCAGATATATATATATATATTGGAAAACAAGACTGATTAAATTACTGATTAAGAAAAGTAAACTACTGGCTAAATGTTAGTTATATATATTTTTATTAAATAAATAATATCGTCTTTTATTAAATAAATAACACTTTTTATTAAATAAAATACTGGCTAATGTTTTTGAAAGAAGTCTCTTATGCTCACCAAGGCTGCATTTATTTGATCAAAAATACAGTCAGTACTATGGTGCTGCAAATAGATAAAAACTCATGCAAATTAAAAAAACAAACTCATCAATTTGACAACACGTGCTGCAAATGCTCACAACACAAACAAATAAAGAAACGCGCTGCAAATATAATTCTTTAGTTGGTTGTGTTGTGAGTATTTGCAGCACATGTGCTGTCAAACTAATGAAGATGTTTTCTTGATTTGCTGATGCTTTTTCTATTTGCATGTGTTTTCTGAACTTGCAGCGCGTTGAGCTCTCTCGGTCACCGTACAGGACAGTAATATCGTGGAATATTATTTAAAATAACTGTTTTCTATTTTAATATATTTAAACATGTAATGTATTCCTAGGATGCAAAGCTGTGAATTTTCAACAGCCATTAGCCCAGTCTTCAGTGTCACAAGATCCTTTAGAATTTTTTTTTGCTGCTTAATATTTTTTTTGTGAAAACGGTAATTAAAATTAAGATTTTATTTTGTATTTATTAAAAATTAATAAACACTTTTATTCAGAAAACATTTATTAAATTGGTAAATATTGACAATAAAGGCTATTCTAATTTATAATAAAATGCAACATTTTATTTAATTCATTCATTCATTCATTCATTATTCAGATGTAAAATGAAATCGTTAATGGAACCACTGGGGAAGCAGAATCGTTAAGGGAAAACTGGAGTCAAAAACGTAAAGATTCCTCACGATTCGCCTCTGTATTCATAACGGCCAGCTGTGCGCTTCGGTCAGAAGGTGGCGCTGCTGTTCATAAAGTGTGTCACTCCAGTCTTTCGCTATCATTCTGCTGATTTGCTGGACCCAGCGCTGGCTGGACACGCTGAATGTAAATCTGGCCGCAAACAACGTCTCTCTCTTTCTCTGTATGGCTGTGAATCCAGCGAGGTGAGCTTGGCACAGGAGAAGGACTGTCTGGGTTTGCGCGCAGTTTGCTGACAGATTTGCGAGGGAGCCGTGCTGGAATATATTCAGGGGTGAAGAACCGAAGGAGAAAGGGCGAAACCCTCCTACAGCCTGCGCTTTCTTCTCTCTCTCTTTCTCCCTGTCTCTATCTCTGGACGCTAAGACTTGGGCAAAATGGTTTTTCGGAAATCTCAGTGACTGCGATGTCAGCACCTCTCATCTACCGCGCGTGGAGCACAGACTGAAGAAATACACGTACTGAGGGAAGAAAAAACACGTTAGTCGGGTAAAGTAGAAATGTTCATATCAGAATTGAGCGTTTTGTTATTATACTTGTTCTGTCTGCTTATTGTTTCACCTTGCATGGCTTTCAGGTTCAGCCGTATAATTCCGTGTCATTTATTGCTGCATTAGAATTCACAGTGAATCGGTGATTGAAGCAGCAGATGCTTTAATCAAGGTCATATTAGTTCACCCATCAGCTCGTGTTGGTTTACTGTTAAATGATGCTGATTGACAGGGTTGGGTTTGACAGATACGGATTTAAGGAGCTCTGCGGTGAAGTTCAGGTAGAGCTTCAGCTGCGCATCTCCTGCAGAAATGCACAGGTGCTCTGCTGGTGTCAGGAAAGCCCCTGGAGAGAGCCTGACATTCAGAACAAACGTGCCTATTACTTTATTAACAATGTCCTTGCACCAATCGCATTTTATACTAGCCATAATAATATGTTATTAGATTAGCCTATATAATAATAATAATATATACCACACTGTATAAATTAGTGACCTGCATGCCTTAGAAGAGCTATTTCTACCTGATTTAACCTATTACAATTTGTTGTTATAAATGAATGTATTTAGGTTGATTTGGTGATAATTATTCAAATTAAAAGCAGGTCATTAACATTTTTTTTTCATTTTGTAAATACACACACACACACACACACACACACACACACACACACACACACACACACGATTTATTTTTCCAAACATGCATTCATCAGTAAAACCACTTTAAAGTTCCAGAAACGAGGTTAATGGACATTGTAGCTTGTTGAATGAGTTGAATAAGAAAGAAAGATAAAAAAGAAAAAAAACAATAATAGTTCTTGCAGGAATGTCATTTTTACCAAATACATTGCCGAATCATGTACTGTTAGCTTTTGTCTGATGTAGTGTAATGTGTATTTACAAGTAGCTCAGCACGGTACGGTAACTATATCCATAAAGTACATGTTGGTTTCTTCTTTATAATTGAACATGAATACTGTAATGTAAAAAATAGCATAATGTATCCAAAATGTCTGTTTGTGTTTCCTGAAAGTGCAGTGATATTGTATCAGCAAGGCATTTTATGTTTTCTATACTTCTCATATGATGTAACACTTCACCATGCTCTGCGGTTGAACTGATATCATGCTCTCTTCGAGAGCAACCACTTCCTCCAGAAATGATACTTGTAATATGGCTTTGCATTTTTAATGTGAACTTTTGGTTTTTAATTTCACTTAAATTATTCATCTGAAGTATGCATGCAATATGAGAATCACATGGAGTCAAGAGGAGTCAAGAAATGTCCCTCACTTTCCGCACCGCTTAGAAGTGCCAAGTGTCCTTTCATCTCGCTTCCACAGATTTAATATGAGTCCGCGATAAAATTCAGCCGAGGACTCTATTGCTCATACACATGAAACGTGCATTCTGCATAGCATGTGAGGAGAGGCTGAGATTTAATGCAGTATTTTGCTCATTTCATTCCATATGTGTAGGGTAAAAAAAAAAAATCTGTGGACCTTTAATAATACTGAAGCTGTGAAATGAAGTCATTCATCGCCACAGACAACTTGCGTAAAATTCACACCATGGAGAATCTTCAAATGACCTGCTTTATATATGTGCGCTCCCATCAATTAATTCATGCCAAGAACTAAATTGCATTTCAAATAATCTCTTGCAGAGTCTATATGGCACAAAAACAAGCAATTCTAGGTATCTGTTAGCAAGTGCCCTTGTGGGTTGACATTTAAAAAAAACGGCGTTGTTCTTAAAACTCCTCGTGCTCAGGGAGCAGCCATGATGAGACTTATTAGTCGTCTAGTCATGTAGGACTGGGAAGAATTCTGTGTCCTGAGACCTCTTTCCAAAGCTGCCATTCGTTATCCTAATGAGAGTCTCCGACTTTGGGCTTTGAGCAAATAAATTAAGGACAAACGCATGCCTACGCTAATTACAACAGATCAGCACTTAAGAACATAATGTGACAGAAAAATCCTGAAAGACACTTTTTTAATGGCAGTTTTTCACGATTTTATCATTTACAAAATATGGGTTGTTATAAGTACCTCCATTTTCGCCGGAAAGTATTTTGTTTGTCAGTAAAAAAAACACTTTAATAGCTCTTATAATTTCCAGAAATTAGGTTTAAATGGATTTGTAACTTTGTAAAGTTCTTGGAAAGAACTAAATAAGGTCAGTACTTAGGAAAGAAAGAGAGGAAGGAAAAAAAATACATAATAGTTCTTGACAGAATGCAATTTTTTATGAAAATAAGTTTCTGAATCATGCACACATTTGTCTGATGTACTCTTGATGTTCTCTCATTGATTTTAAAAGCAGGAAAACTAGGTTAACCCTATAATGCCTGTAAATTGAACAGAGCCTTTTGACAAAATATTCATATATGTATCAAATATGATACATCAGGCTTTTACATAGTATTATATTGAGAGTATGGAACACATACTCAAGGAGAGAAAAACACCTCAGTTTAATTCAGGTGCCCAAACCGAGTAAAATATGCATAAATACTATTTGATACAGTTCCTAATATTACTATGACCAAAAGTAAGATGCAATTCTTACTTAAAATGCACATAAATATCAGGTGCCGCTCTATTTCCTAAATGTTTTTGCTCTGTAGTTTGTATTGTGGGGGGTCAAAACATATTGTAGCACTTTATTTTAGGGTCTAGTTGCTTATTTGCATGCGTATTACTAGAATATTAGCCATTTAATATTAAGCACATATTAATGCCTTATTCTACATGACCTTATTTTATATCCCTAATCCTACCCAATACCTAAACTTAACAATACCTTACTAACTATTAATAAGCAGCAAATTAGGAATTTATTGAGAGAAAAGTCGTAGTTAATAGTGAACAAGTGTTCCCTATTCTAAAGTGTTACCAACATAATACAATGCAATGATGATTGAGAGATGAACAAATAAATATTCTTCAAAAGCCTGATGCATCATATTAGATTTCACATTTTAACATGCTTTTTCTAAAAATGATGTATAATTCATCAAGTAAACCTATTGCTTCAATTCCGTAAATGTTCATTTTGAAATAACAATATAAAAGTTATTCTTGCGGTTACTTGAATCATTGAAGATTTCACTGCAAGACCATGTCCTGAAAATGTTTAGAGTTACATTAAAAGGCCTTGTATCTTGCTAAACAAGTATGAACTATCAATCAGTGTATAGTAGATGTGTACAACAGGTTTTTCAGCAATGTTTTGATCATGTTGATAATTTAGTGGCCTTAGTAATTCACATATCAAATCAGTTTTTTTAATGTCGCTGTGACTGAAGCACACAAAAATTAAAACCTCTTATTTTGTCATTTGTATAGTTTTGTGTTGTTAGAAACGGTTTGCATTCATCCGCCCTCTCTCAATTGCTAGATTGGTCATCTCACCTGTTGCTAAATACAACCCAGCTGTTCGCCAAGCTGTTCATCAAACATTTATTCATAATTTAAAAAGGAAAAAAACAGACATCATGTAGGAAAACAGACTTCACCCGTTACAGTAATGCAATAATGTGCACATTTACCCCAAATCTCGCTGGTATCAGCGTCGGCACACGGCTGTTTCTCTGTCGGGAATGGTTTTGATAAGCTGTCTTCTATGGATTTGCTTAAACTAACATGTCACTGTGAGATGCAGTTGTCATTTGTTTTGATGTAAAGTGCCTACAGGCAAAGAGACAGAGTGAATGACGATTATCACAAATCTGGCGCTTCTGTGTATCGCTTCCCTCGCCGCTGCCGCCAGCCTCATTTGCTATTTTGATGATGTGCTCCGGTACCCGTAGAGGCCACTCTCTGGTTCCAGAGAACGAGAAAGCAATTGATAGGCTGTTATTAATGGCTTTGTGTTTCAGAGAGAAAGCTTCACTCGTCACCACCTGAGATTAATATTGCCACATCCACTACAATTGTGCCTCAAAGTCAGCCTTGCTCATAGCTTTATCTCTCCATTTGTTGGGTTTCAGTTTGACAGTTGGTGTAGTAGGTCACTAGGGCTGACCGATATATTTTTTATATCCTATATCCTGTGTGATATATATATAGGCGAATGTATATATCAATTACAGGCCTTTCTGCCAAGTAGATTCAAAACGTTTAATGCAAGATCTAAAATGTAATTAAAAAATGTAATAATTTTCATCTGCACTAATATAACAAATTGTTAAAAAGCATTGGAAACCAAGATAGATAGATAGATTTTTGGAAATGGACAGTTTGAACTTAGTCACATAAATGGAATCATTTCAAAAATGCTGTTTTTGGCACTTAAAGGGAAAGTTCACTCAAAAATGAAAATGACCTCATGATTTACTCACTCTCAAGCCATCCTAAGTGTATATGACTTTCTTTTTTCAGACGAATACAATCAGAGTTATATAAAATTCCTGGCTCTTCCAAGCTTTATAATGGAAGTGAATGGTGAGAATCTCTTCAAGATTTTGAAGAGAAATAAAGTGCATCCATCCATCATAAAAAAAATGCTTTTTGGTTTTGTTTACAGCAAAGGAAAACCAGTCTCCTCTTGGCTTAAATCGAAATCCTCTGACATTTTTCTTTTCAAACCCTCGTTTTGTATCTCTAATTCGTTATGTTTTGTTTTGCTTTCTCCACTTTGGTTCTCCTTTCGTCACTGTATTCGCCAACATCTTGCATCATCGGCTGGAACTCCACTCTCTCGTGAGAGATTATGGTTTATAAAGTTTTAAATGTGGATATTTTTCTTACACAAATGCATCAATTCATAACCCCCCGGAGCCGAGGGATGGATGCACTTTTTTGGGCTTCAAAATCTCGACTCCATTCACTATGATTGTAAAGCTTGGAAGAGCCAGGACATTTTTTAATATAACTCTGATTTTATTAATCTGAAAGAAAGTCATATACACCTAGGAGGGCTTGAGAGTAAATCATTGGGTAATTTTCATTTTCGGGTGAACTATCTCTTAAATGTTTAAGTTACAATGAAGAAATCAGCTATCAAGTAGGGGTGGGCGCTATACCGGTTGGCGCTATACCAGATCACGGTTCACAATGCTCGAAATATAGGAAGAAAAATATAAACAATGAGTTGGGGGCAGGGTGTTAATATGAATGTGTATCTGAACAGAACTCTCTTCAGAAAACTTTAGTTCAGTGTTTCTCAACTGGTGGGTTTTGACCCAAAAGTGGGTCGCAAGACCATTCTGAGTGGGTCGCGGAGTTCCAACATCAAGGAACTCCACCAATAACAAAAAACATAATTCTAAATGTTTTTTTGATGCAAGACTTTTATTTTAAAAGACGTGCATGAAGGCCATTGACACTTCTGTCAGATGCAGTAAAGAGTACCTGGAAAAAAACGCGCTGTCCCGATCAGCATGCGGTCAGATGAAATGTTGACAGGCTTAATGTCAGTGTCATTATTCTATCATTATTTTGTAACTAATGAAATAAAAAGTATCTCACCTCAGAAAAACAAACTATCCTGTCCTGCATGATGTTATCGTGCTCGTAGCGCGCACTCTTCAATAGCACGCGCGAATGCGGCGCAGCGCTGTATATTAGAGGTCTGCATTCCCGCGGCTGAATAAAACCCGATCAGATTTATTGCGACGCGGGATTAAATTCCTGAATAAAACGCGGTAGCGGTCGGTAACTCTGGTGCAATTTGAACGGGAGCTGGCGGTCTAACATTATCCTGTTCCCGACGTGCTTTCAGAAGAGCATATCTGTACTTTATTCTTATTAAGTCATTTTGCTGACGCTTTTATCCAAAGTGACTTAAAATTGGGGAATGCATAAAGCGATTGATCTTGAAGAAGCAAACAGACGGAGGAAGTGCTCGTAACACCAAGTCTCAGGCATTGTTCAAATTAGTACAAGCTAGCAAGAGAAGGAGAGAAAGATAACTTATCTTGTTTTTCTTTTATTTCTCTCTTTTTTTTTTGCTTAGCCTATCATTTTAAATTACAGGTGTCAAATTTATTCATTTATTTTTCTCTGCGACACTTTTCCTACTTTGTTAACAGCAAGATGTTAAACGAATTTAGAATTTAATATTTAATATTTAAACCTACATTTTTTTTCCTCTGCGACACTTTTTCCTATTGTGTTGTAGGCTAAATGTTAGCCTAAACTAATTGTGTCCTGACGATAGGAATAAAAATAAGGAATACCATTTTTGTACAACATTTTTATTTTTCTCTGCGACACTTTTCCTACTGTGTTGGCAGCAAAATTTTAAACAAATTTTGTAAGACACAAATTTCGTTTAACATTTTGCTGTCAATAAATTCAAGACTCTTGTCAAGACGAATAAAATAACAAATGCAATTTTGTGCAGACTAAACTTTTATTTGGTGGCCTATCTCTCTTTCTTTCAGGAGCGGAGGTTTAAATGTGAGATTCTGGAAACGAGATCTAAATTTAGCGCAAACGGTCGGGTCGGGAAGAAAATTATTCTAAGCAACTATTCTAAAAAAAAAACAGTCCCGCGCAGACCTCTACTGTATCCCTTCACTAAAGCGCAGAAACTACAAGCATGCAATGCGTGAAATAAAAGTACAGTACAGATAAATCACATGCGTGTTTTAACTGGGAAGGATTTGCGTGCATTTATGATATTCATTCTGTTCAGGAGCAGTTTCCACGTTTCATTAACAGTTCATGTTCATATTGTATATTCACCATGGTAACGGTTGTTTCTATAACCCAAAAATAGCATGTTATTTTAACTTGGTGTCATTTTGTATATTTTTAAAAGACTAGGTGGCTCATACCAACCTAATTGTATTAACAAAAACTAGTTTGGGACTGCTATTTAGCCTTAGCTTATAGGCTGTTTATTCAGTCATATTCTTAACAGTCTTAACTTGATTTTTGTTAAATGCATTTGCTTTGTTTTTTAACAAACTATATATATACACACTAAACAAAATTATAAACACAACACTTTTGTTTGTTTTTGCCCCCATTTTTCATGAGCTGAACTCAAAGAACTAAGACTTTTTCTATGTACACAAAATACCTTTTTCTCTCTATAATAGAGAAAATAAATATTGTTCACAAATTTGTCTAAATCTGTGTTAGTGAGCACTTCTCCTTTGCTGAGATAATACATCCACTTCACAGGTGTGGCATATCAAGATGCTGATTAGACAGCATGATTATTGCACAGGTGTGCCTTAGGCTGGCCACAATAAAAGGCTACTCTAAAATGTGCAGTTTTATCACACAGCACAATGCCACATATGTCGCAAGTTTTGAGGGAGTGTACAATTGGTATGCTGACTGCAGGAATGTCCACCAGAGCTGTTGCCTGTGAATTGAATGTCCATTTCTCTACCATAAGCCATCTCCAAAGGCGTTTCAGAGAATTTGGCAGTACATCCAACCGGCCTCACAACCGCAGACCATGTGTAACCACACCAGCCCAGGACCTCCACATCCAGCATCTTCACCTCCAAGATAATCTGAGACCAGCCACCCGGACAGCTGCTGCGACAATCGGTTTGCATAACCAAAGAATTTCTGCACAAACTGTCAGAAACCGTCTCAGATAAGCTCATCTGCATGCTCGTCGTCCTCATCGGGGTCTCGACCTGACTGCAGTTAGTCGTCGTAGCTGACTTTAGTGGGCAAATGCTTACATTCGATGGCATCTGGCACTTTGGAGGTGTTCTCTTCACACATGAATCCCGGTTTTCACTGTACAGGGCAGATGGCAGACAGCGTTTATGGCATCATGTGGGTGAGCGGTTTGCTGATGTCAACGTTGTGGATCGAGTGGTCCATGGTGGCGGTGGGGTTATGGTATGGGCAGGTGTATGTTATGGACTACGAACACAGGTGCATTTTATTTATGGCATTTTGAATGCACAGAGATACCTTGACGAGATCCTGAGGCCCATTGTTGTGCCATTCATCCACGACCATCACCTCATGTTGCAGCATGATAATGCACTCCCCATGTTGCAAGGATCTGTACACAATTCCTGGAAGCTGAAAACATCCCAGTTCTTGCATGGTCAGCATACTCACTGGACATGTCACCCATTGAGCATGTTTGGGAAGCTCTGGATCGACGTCTACGACAGCGAGTTCCAGTTCCTGCCAATATCCAGCAACTTCACACAGCCATTGAAGAGGAGTGGACCAACATTCCACAGGCCACAATCAACAACCTGATCAACTCTATGCGAAGGAGATGTGTTGCACTGCGTGAGGCAAATGGTGGTTACATCAGATACTGACTGGTTTTTGGATGCCCCCCCCCCAATACAGTAAAACTGCACATTTTAGAGTGACCTTTTATTGTGGCCAGCCTAAGGCACACCTGTGCAATAATCATGCTGTCTAATCAGCATCTTGATATGCCACACCTGTGAGGTGGATGCATTATCTCGACAAAGGAGAAGTGCTCACTAACACAGATTTAGACAGATTTGTGAACAATATTTGAGAGAAATAGGCCTTTTGTGTACATAGAAAAAGTCTTTGAGTTCAGCTCATGAAAAATGGGCGCAAAAACAAAAGTGTTGCTTTTAATTTTGTTTAGTAATATATATATGAGTAGGTCATGGCTTGATGGCCATGGGAAAATGTGGGTCTCAAGGCCAAACCAGTTGAGAACCACTGCTTTAGATGGCATTTTATTTTTCTCCTACCTCCGTGTTCATAAGCACAGTAAAGAGCAGCTTTATCTACAGCAGTAACCAAATGAATGCTAAATTGAGGCCATAAGCGCTCTCTACTGTCGCAGAGTGAATTTGTATGTACTTTCAGTCCATTTGCTGTTTTTCTTTTGCGCAGGTGTCTTAATGCAGCATAATTTCACACCGAAAGTCTATTCTATTTTTGCCTTAGATCTTGAAATCATGTTTTTTTTCTATTTATATAAGGTTAAGAGACATATTTTGCCTGCAATTTAACCAAGGTCTACTAAAATGTGATTCCAATTTTTTCTTCTCACATCGCGATATAATATCGGCATCGCCTGGAAAGTGGAAAATATTGTGATATGAATTTTAGCTCATATCGCCCACACCTCATTTCATTCATTTTAGCTCCTGCGATGGTAGGGGGGGTCCCATCCTGTGCGTTGAGCCGACCAGATGAACCAGTTGTTTCCAGTGCTGACGATCTTGTGCCAGCTGCTCTGCATCCTCCACAGCAATTCCATGTTGTTGGAGGTCACCCGACAAGGACGTCAAGCCATCGGGTGCGGGGTCTGCCGCGTGGTCGTCTCCAGCCTGCGTCCCTCGGATCAAACTGGAGAATGGCTCTCGTCGGATGGTCGGGAGGGAGGCGGAGAACATGGCCGAACCAGCGGGGTGCGACGTTGCGCAGCTAGGCAGGATGCTCTGGGTTGGCACGTACGGGATCTAAGAATTTTATTGGAAACCCGCTGGGCCACCTGATGTGCTTCGATGGTTCTGAGAGCCCTGCTATCAAAGCATCTAATCTTGCAGCCAGTGTCTTATTTAAGGCCAAGTCTCCGAGCAATAAAGCAAGATGGAAAGTACTGCTGAGTTATAAATCCGGAGCTTCGTCTTGCGTGAGATGGTCTGGTGCCGCCAGAGTGGTTTCCAGAGAGACTGGAGGGCTGACGCAGCCTGGGCTCTTCTGCGGGTAATCTCAGGTTTTAGGTCCCCGTTGTCTGTCACTATGGATCCCAGATACACAAAGTCTTGACAGGCTTACAATGTCATTGCCAAACCGCAAGGAAGGTGGATGCGGTCTGTCACCGACATACATGAACTTGTTTTCGTCCAGCTCACCTGGAGGCCAAGCTTTCCAGCCTCTTCACTGTATATGCCAAGAGCGTCTTTCAGCTGCTGTTGGACGTGCTGAGCAAGATGGTGTCGTCAGCGTACTCCAGGTCAGTCAGATGGTAACTGCCGAAGGACACTCCGGGGACCCGCTCACAAACCTTGGACATCAGATGGCCCTCTCTCGGGTCTGGCCTTGACGTGGCGAGGGGGCTTTCGTGTTCCAGTGACCTGAAGAGCGATACCGTCGGGAGCTTGCTCCTGGTAGGGTCACCCTAGGCGGGCGGTCTCCAGGGTAGGTCCAGACAAACAAAGACCCCAGCACGTCGGTATGCTGTGAGGTGGCAGCCCCACAACCGACTATCCTGCGGAGGGCTAAAAACCCACCCAGGAGAAACCCTTTTGTTACGAAACTGATCAGAGAAAGTAGCCGGACTGCCCAACATGGTAACGGACCCCAGCCTGCCCCCGACCAACGAGTACGATCAACCTTCGTCGCAGGACCCGAATAGCCACATGGAATGTCCAGACATCCTTCGCCCTGGAGCTGCCACCATGCTGTCCCGAGAGCTCTGTCGCTATAACATCTCCTTGGCAGGGCTCTGTGAAGTGCGATGGCATGGGAATGGCGAAACAACAGCAGGCGATCATTGCTACTTCTGGAGTGGCCCCGAGAGACGGACAGGCCTTTATGGCGTGGCACTTGCCATCCCAAAGGCCCTCCGCAAGTCCCTCACCACTGGTCACCCCTGAGCGACAGATTACTGTCGGCCCGCTTTCTTCACCAACATGGCAAGATGACAGTAATCGTTGCTTATGCTCCACCGATGTCGCTGATGAGGATGCGAAGGATGCCTTCTTTGACCAACTCCATCAGACTGTTGGCCAAGCCTCACCACACGACATCCATCATCCTCACCGATGCCAATGCCACTCTGTCTAGCTGTGATCGGTCCATAGACTCACCTGTCGGCAACTTTTGCTGACAGGTCTACAAACGACAACGTTAATCGCCTACTCCTTCTCTGCCACCATAACAATCTCTGTGTTGCCGATACCTGGTTTCCCCGGAAGCTTATCCATCACTGGACATGGTACAGCCCAGATGGCAGAACAGGATAGCGTCGGACCATATTCTCATCTCTCGACGCTGGAAGCCGTTTGTCACCAACTGTCGTGTGTACCGAGGAGCAGAGTTGGCAAACAGACCATCGCCTGCTGGTGGCCCAGCTCAAGTTAAAGCTGCGCCAACCAGCACACCAAGACTCAGCCTCGCCTGGACTCTTCCCTACTCAGTGATCCAAACATTGCCAAAGACTTCAGTTGCGCCATCCGCCGCACTTTGATAACCTGGCTACTGACAAGGTGAACGACTGGCAGACCTTTAGGAAAGTGTCATCAGTCAGCTCACAATGTCTTCGGATGCTTTCGATCTTCCCCGAAAAAGCCTTGGATATCGGAGAGGACATTCAATATCATTAGACCGTCGGCGTGAGGCCCGGCTCCGAGGTGACCTGACGGAGTATCAGCGACTGAACCGCCAGCGTAATGTGGCTATAGCCGAGGATAGGGAGAAGTTTGGCAAGCAGAAGCTAAACACCTAGAGTCCGCGGCAATAACAACATATGAGCCGTGTCTTTAGCCTGCTGCGCCAGCCCGTAATGGCCCACGCATCACGACAGCCCTGGTGAAAGATTCTAATGGCAACCTTATAGTAACTGAAGCAAACTGCCTCGAACGCTGGAAAGAGCACTTCAGTCTCCTTCTGCAACACGGTACCTCCCCGGCTGATCCCGCCATCTCATCGGCCGCTAACG
Source organism: Ptychobarbus kaznakovi (assembly GCA_027422405.1). Classification (NCBI taxonomy): domain Eukaryota; kingdom Metazoa; phylum Chordata; class Actinopteri; order Cypriniformes; family Cyprinidae; genus Ptychobarbus; species Ptychobarbus kaznakovi. The sequence goes on along the minus strand of CM049794.1, from coordinate 16,959,352 downwards.
CTGCAGCCCAAGTACTGCCTGCAAGTATCGACCGGTCACACCTGAGGAAGTCAGCCGCCTGAAAAAACTTAACAACAGGAAAGCCCCTGGCATCTGTGCAATAACCGCTGAGATGTTAAAATCAGGCGGTGAAAGCATCGTCGAGTGGCTTACCCACATATTCAATGAGGTGTGGGAGACAGAGAGGCTTCCCAGCGACTGGACCAGAGGAGTTATTTTGCCGTTCTGGAAACGTAAGGGTGACAGGCTAGTCTGCGGCAACCACAGAGGCATTACCCTTCTCTCCATCCCCGGCAAGCTCTTTACCAGGATCTTGCTCACTCGTGCTCTCCCAGCCATCAGAAGCAGTCGCCGTCCTCAGCAGGCTGGCTTCATGCCCAACCGCTCCACAACAGACCAAATCTCCGCCGTTCGCTTGCTGATCGAGAAGACATATGAATTCCGTAAAGATCGCCATCTTTACATCGGGTTCATAGATCTGAAGGCTGCCTTTGACACCGTCTGCCACACTTCACTGTGGAGTATCCTACATGCTCTTGGAGCACCACCCAAGATCGTTGCCCTGTTCAAGCTGCTTTATAGCAACGCTCAGAGCTGTGTCCGCATCAACGCAGAGACTCAGACTGGTTTTCCATCTCCAGTGGCGTTCGCCAGGGCTGCGTGGCTGCTCCGGACTCTTCAATTGCATCATTGACCACTGGAGGCCACTCTGGACTATCGACTATCCTGCGGATCCTACTATCAAAAAAATGTATCAGGTTGTGTTTCGGTTGTGACCTCAAAGCCATAAACAGATATGTGCATGAGACATATACAGTACACACTTAATAAGATGCTATAACATATAAATGTTTACATGCAGAGTAAAATCAAATCAAAGATCTATGTGTACCAATTGCATTAAACAGTAATGAACAAGAACTGTTGTACATTACCTTAAATGCTGTCAGATTATTAAGCATAACCAGTGTAGGATTGTGCACGTCAACACATTTGACTTGAACATTAATATTAGCCAATATAGATTTAATATAGATAATTTATTATTTCATTCAATTTCTAGCATTACATTAAATTTATAAATAATGATATATTGCTGTTCGGTGTCATTTTGTGACTGATTTCAGCAGCTTAAAAAAAAAACATTTCACACCTGATGCCATTTATATCTGTGTCCTTACATAAGGGACATAATAGATATTCATCTCTTGTTTCAGGCTCATTTCACGTGTCATCTACCCTGTGAAATAATGAAATAAATGAATACAAATATAACATCTGTCCCGCTAAACTGCGCTCAACTGCTTCGTAATTGAGAAAATCAGTCAGGCCAGCCAGCGACACAATAATCCCTCTTATACCCCGCATAGGATCATCAAAACATAAACCAGCAAGATCTCACCCGCATATTATACAGAATAAAGTGTTGTGCCATGAAGACATCAGCTAACTAACCTATAAATGTAACGTTATGGGACAGTAACAGATTTATTTGTCACAAATGGACTGTCTGTCAGTGTTTCTTATTAGAATGCTTCTTTTTGTCTTAATGTCTCTGATATTTCAGTTATCTGAAGCACTTCGGGGCATCGTAATGCATTTTGTTACACTTGCTATTGACAGAATATTGTCCTCAGGAGAAAAGACTACTAAAAGTCAATTTATTGCTACACTTGAATTTTTTTTCATTACATTCTGTATCTCAGCTACATCAGCTTGGTTTGAGTGTTGCATTTGGTTTAAGATCTGGACTAGTGTTCATTTTGTTTGCTGATATTTTTATTCATTTTTTGTCTTAGTTTTAGTCTTAGTCCTATGTAAGATGTCCTTATTTATTTATTTTGTATCATACTTTTTCAGTGTGTCCCATTTTTTGTCTTAGACAAGTTTTAGTTGTGGGAATTTTAGTCTAGTTTTAATCAATGAAAACTTTGTCATATTTTAGTCATGCTGTGTAGTTAAACCGATAATCACAACTATTTTGCTCAAAATTGTAATAATTACTGGTGTTTTTCTATTAAAACAACAATTAAAAGACTTTTCTATTGTTAATTTCCAACCCGATCTCACAGCAATTCATACATATTTTACGAGGTGGCTAATTCGTACAAATTCGTATGACCTCACTCGTACAAATTCATAAGATTTTTGCTTAATCGTATGTATATTATGAGTTGCACAATTCATAGGAATTCATACGAATTACCTACACCTAACCATGCCCTAAACCTACCCGTCAATGGGGTTTAGAAAAAAAATCTTACAAAATCGGACGAGTGAGGTTGTACGAATTTGTATGAATTAGCCACCTCGTAAAATACGTATGAATTGTTGGTGAGATAGCATTGTAATTTCTTATAAATGTTGTGTGTATGGAAGCTTGTGTCTGGATAAAATATAATTAAAAAGATAAATTCCAGTGTTTTCCAACAAATATTCAAATGTCTTAGACTCTTCTTAGATGCTTTGCAAGTCTGATAATATCTCTCAATAAGCTCAGAATTGAGAGATGTTAACATTATGTTGCAATTACCTTTTTTATTTTGTGGCAGAAATGGACTTTGATTTGTAAGTGCATTTATGCAGCAACCAAGATCGCAAACAACATAGCCAAGATCCATGTGTGGATTTATTCATCACGGAGAAGGTTTGATTGCAGATTTAGTCACAGCAGCCATGTGAAGGAACACAATGTTCTCATGGTTGCCAGGTTGTGAAGATTAAGTAATTCACAGGGCAGGAATTATGTAAGCTTGTTTTGTCACGGGATACAAAATAATTCTCATAGAAAATGTACCCTTTTTAAGAGAAAGGCTCTGATTGGGGGATTTAATCTCTTTACATCTGGCAACCCTTAGCATGAAAACCTATAGAGGCTTGATAAAAACAGTCTATAACATTTTCTTTCCTCTTTTTGATGAAGAAAACATCACTTATTGTTTTATTGAATTGTTTTTAAGTTTTATTTTAAAAACGACATTGTCTTTTTCATCAATATTATAGTCACAGTTGATGTTTTAATGATGTTGGTATAGTCTCATCACTGTCTCGTTTTAGTCACAAAAAAGGTGGTCAATGAACATTTTATTTAATAAAACTCGCACTAATGTGGACGCATATACTGTACATTTAAAAGAGTGTTTTTGTATTGACCCGTAATTATGTTTAGTCAAGGAACAAGCAAACATAATCAAAGAATCAGTGAGTTGTTTGTAATGGAGTGGAGATGGCTCTTTGAAGCAGTCTTCGCTTCAGAGAGTTAAAAAATTAAGCATTATTGATGCGGCTTTACATCTTCAGGGTGTTTTATTTGGAGGGATGTTGAATTGTTTGTATTAAAAGGCATTAAATTAGGCTGCAAATAACAGAGTCCCTAATTACACAGTGCACACTTTTCATTAATGGGAATGAACTAGACGGTTCAATGTGGTGAGAAGGTCTCACGGGCTCACTGCCATTGAGGATTTCATTTCAAGACTACTTAGCAAGAAGGAATATGACATGCAGTGTTCTTCACAAAAAATCCAGAGTATTTAAATCCTATTTTACACACTTACTCCTGCTAAAACAGCCTAAAACTTGAAAGATGAGGGGAATCCTTACTGAGGCCCCACGCTCCGGCAGCTACACGAGATGGCAATAATTATCATTCTTGGAGTGCCCTTATAAGTCTTCAGTGGCCTGGATATTACTCAGCTTTGTGCGAGCGTGTGTGTTTTGTGCGTCAGTGAATTGTGTGAAGTGCTTCTCTGAAGTGTATTATGAGAAACTGACGTTGAGCGTCTTACAGCAGAGGTTCTTAACTGGTGGGCCGTAGCCCAAAAGTAGGTCGCAGGTCTATTCTGATCAAACCTTGCGGTATGTGGGCGCCGCAAATTAATCTGCTGTTTGGTAGAAACTAGTCAGATTAGGCAGATGCCAACATGGACAGATTGTATGACATGCTCTTATCCTTGAAAAGCATGGACAAAACTACACAAGGTTCAGAAAATATGACCAGCATAATCGTTACATATTGCTATGTGCTTTGGATAAATTCTCCATCTGTAAATATTGGTGCCATTTTGCTGTCAGAAGTGCACAATGTTTCTCGCTACAGTATTATTATTGCTTCTGAGTAAAAAAAAAATCATCAGAATTGGGAGAATGTAAATACTGAAAATACTAACCATAGTATATTTTCCGTAGCGTAACAATTAGTACAGTACATGCTAAATGTAAAAATGTAAGTTTACTAATATGAACAGTTAATATTTTATTCATATTAATTGTAAATACAGTCAGCGTGTATTTATTTATTTATTTGGAATGAAAAACAGCAAGGACACCTTAAGATTGCGCAAAAAGTTACAGTAAAGACTTTTTATGTTGTTACTATTTTTTCAAATAAATGCTTTATATGCTTTATTTCTATTCATCTAATAATCTTGAAAAATATTAAGCAGCAAAGTGTTTTTTTATAATATTGATAATGATAAAAAAAATCTTAAAGTGCCCCTATTATGCCTTTTCAAATATTACCTTTCATGCAGTGTGTCATAGCAGTATGTGAACATAAACTATCTGCAAAGTTGTGAAGCCGACAGTGCACGATAAATAAAGTTATTGTCTATCAAAAAAAAAGAGTCGGTTCGCAATCGCCTAAACGAGTCGATGGAATTCAATTCTTATTCTGTTACGGCTGTACATCACAAAGTAACACATTTACATAATATCCGCCCACGTTCTACGTCGCGAACAACTTGCTATCACATCTTATAATTACCACAAACTTGTTAACACTTGACACTGAGAAAAACATCCTGCTCCAGTCGTGCTTGCGAATCAGTCTCTTGTCGATCAGCCACTTCAACGTTTCATCATCAGACTCCGGCTCGAATAGAGTGGGGGAACTATGACGTCACTCTGTAGGCGGATCGGCTGTTAGCATGAAACTGGTTCCCTCGACAAAAAGCCAATAGGATTTTTCCATAGGCTTTTGGATTATCACAAAACATAAGCTCTGTGTTCAATCATAGTTCATGAAACTTACACGTTTTGTCCATCAAGATAATCTTCACAAAATTATTTAACTTTGACTAATTTTGAAGCCTAAATGAAAGCGCCAGAGCTGAAAAGCTAAACTTAGGCTACAAACAAACTTATTATTACTGTTATTTCACAAAAACATTTAAAAAGAATCATACCAACTCTAACCCAACATTTTGAATGGTAATATTGTTCTTAGTAATAATATTAATAAATGTATGTTGTTTGGTTCTATGTTGGATTGCAGTTTGATGCCCAGAGTAAAATAAAAAAGCAAAACCAGTTGAGATCCAGTGTTTTGAATTCTGTCTGTTCTCACATCCGCAGTACTACATCCTTCCCTCTGTCTCTTTTCACTGTCTTTGGCTCCATACATTGATTTAAAATGTTACTTGGCAGATTGGTATTGCAGAAAATAATCGACTGAACGCCATCCAACTGGCATAGGTTAGGACACAATTTTCCCTTTAACCAGACTGAATCTTCAGACTTTTTAAAGTTTTCTGCTGTGATGTTATGGTAAATGATTTATAGCTTCCCTATAGTATTGGTGAGTAGTAGGGCTCTTAAAAAAAATTCGAATTTCGAATATTCGTCGAATTAAAAATAAAAATCCACATTCTAATGCAAAACTGAAACCAAGCCGTTCACACAGAACGCATATTTATTGCATTTTCTAGAGGTAAATTTATCATCGTTGCACTCGCGTCTCACACAAGAGAGCCCAAAGCCATGTCAAATTCATGTAAGTTCAACTTTTAAAAAACATTTAGCCTAATTACTAGATTAAGAAACTAGCTTGCTAGCTAAAGTGCATATTAACAGCGTAAACATGAACCTTGCGATCATATGATTAAATGTTAATACATTAAGTGTATGAGCAATGATAAATCTTTGAGTTTAAAGCGGCTCTGACAGAAAGGCTGCGTGTGCCCTGACAGAGACGTGCTGTTTGAGCTATGTGCTCTTTTCCTAAATGCATAACTTACATTTCACAGGTATATTCTCCTTCTGTAAATATTAGAAAGCCATGGAAATATTTCCATTTTGCTGTCAGAAGTGCACAAACTTCTGCATTGCGATTCTCCGCTAAACTCACAGACTTGGTTCTGAACATTTATGCATTTAGCAGATGCTTTTATCCAAAGCGTTTTATCCAAAGCGCCGCCGCGCGCATGCACGTCAAACAGACAGAGCGCAATGAAATAGGAGCGCAATAACTCTGACTAAAATATATATTTTGCTGAAATGTTTGTAGTTGAACATTTTAAACCTACAAGTAAGTGTATTTGTATGATAGCACTAACTGTAAAGTGACTGTAATGGGATAATCAAAATAGCCTTTTTACTCAATTAGCCTAGTCTGTGCTTTATTTTTTTTTTGTATTTTTTTTTTTAGTATAGTAAATTTAACTTTGCTTTAAAAGCAATATTTTTGTTTTTAGATTGCAATGTTACAATGTTAGAATGTAATGTGATTTAAAAATATTTTGCACATTATATATGCCTACATGGTTACATTAACAGAGATATGTACCGTATACCGCAAAATACAGAGATATTAATTTTTGCTCATATTGGCCAGCCCTATACTTTGAAGAAACGTGCATTTGGTAATATTTAGCTCGATGCGCCCTCTTGTGGCCTCATGAGAGAAGCCAAAAGCTTTTTTTTCCCTAACTGAATTTATGCCTTTTAAATTCAAATATAATTCGAATTTTGATAATATTTTAATATAAAATTCGAATTTAGTTTTTCAGCCAATTTGACAGCCCTAGTGAGTAGTTGCTTCAAGTGGTAGCATGAGATTGCTTACAACATAATACTTATGCTGTTTTAAATAAAAATTTTACCAATGCAACTTCTTGCTCAGAGAGATGTAAATGTCCCAATGCAGTCAGCTTTATTATGCTGAAAACGTTGTGATGCATGTATTTTCTGATGACTTTTTATTTATCAACATCCACTTCAGTCTCTAAGAAACAAGGACAGTTAAAAATCTACAGGACAGTGCAAATTCTATGGCTTTTTGCTAGCATTAGTTTAGTTTGCATAGGAATGAAGTGTGTATGTGTATATCGTTGAATCAAGTGTCAATTTAATCAACGTTGAAGTTGTTATCATAATGACTTTAAAATGCATGCTGTTAACAAAATCATTGTTGAATCATTTACAGTTTCTGTATAGGGAGATTTCAGATATAAAACTGTGACTCAGTAGGTAATGTTTTCTCATTAAAATCAGATTATTTCCCATTAATTCAATACGTACAATATGTGGGAATAGCAATATGACAGTGAGGAGGCTTCATATGCTGTGACATCAAGAGCAATCCAGTTTTCTCATTAAAAAAAAAACAGTGGTGTAACCACAGTGACATTTGCCTACTGTGACGTCATGTGCAGACCTTGTATAGACTAATTTCATGTAGATGTCACTATTACGTCACTCGCAGCTGCACGCACATTGTAGTGGCAGAAACACATGGTAACAAGTGGAGTGAAACGGGAAAAATCCATGGAATGAGAGATCAAATGTATTGTTGTGCCTTTGGATGTCAGAATCGGAATGCAAATAATATTTATAGAATACTGTCATCAAAAACGCCATTTGAAGCTAAACGCAGACTTTTAAATGGACAGACTAATGAATGAAACCTGCTATGATTACTCTACCTTTAAAGCATACATTTGATTTAAACAATAGGTCTACATAGTGAGTTCATAGGGAACATATTATATTTGCCCCACAGTTACAGCATTAAATACTATTTAAACCTATAACATTTTACATTTAGCCTTACCTATTTTGTCTCATTCTTTTTTGACACTTTTTTTTCGCAAATGCAACTTTATATCTCATATTTCGGACTTTATAGCTCGATTATAACTCAACAATAGCAAGTTTGTCCATTCTGAGGGGGAAAAAAGACCGGAAGTGTTGGATATAAACTCAAAATAGAGAATGACGAGTTGATTTTTCTTATCAGAATTGTGAGATATAATCTCGGAATTGCGAGAATAAAGTCAGAATTTTTAATATATAAACTCAAATTTAACATTTGTATTCTTTTATTCCTTGTATTCTTTTATTCCATGGCTTCCATAGACCCCCACTTGAAAACTGTCATCTTCTGCCACTAGATAGGCTCCGCCCACAAAAAACGTCATCACTGTTTGCAAACACCAAAATGGTCTATTAGTAAAATACTGGTTTAGTTTTTTTTTTTTTATCCATGATCGATATTAAGGGCTGCTTAAGAATAGCGTGCACAAATTAGTTAGATTGTGTGAACTTACATTGACAACTTACATTGTCGTTTAGAAACGCTTTAGCCCCGATTGATTTGTTAGGTTATTTCAAGTCAGGTTTTGGACTTTAATCCCCGCTTTTCCTCAGGACTCTGTGCTGTTGTGATTCCCCTTCATGGGAACTCGAACTGCGTCCCCTAGGGGTCGCTACGGGGAACGCCCTCAGCGTGACTCGGTCTGAAGATATATATGTAAAAACACCACCTGTTGGCCGGCGACAGCCCATGACGTCACTACGGCGTGCCACAATATAAGTGCGCCGGGAGATTACATCATCAGCTTTTTCGTCTTCACTGACTGGTTTGTTTGAAGCGTGCAATCTGGTAAGAGTACAGTTTTCTCTCTCTATCAAATGGCGAGCACTACAAGGCGTTTAAGATTGTGTGTGGAAAAATCGGGACCCACCGCGATGACACTCACAATCTTTGCGTCTTTTGTTTGGGCAAGGAGCACGCACGCGATGTCCTTGAGGGGAAATCTGCGTGCACTGTGAGCTTTTTCTATGTAAAAGCTCCGCTCTGTCCCTCTTTCGAGGAAAGAGGGGCAGCCATCTGCTTCCCGCGATTCGGGACCCACCGCTGCCGAGGCACGGAGGTAATGAAATTAGCAGTTGGATGTGGCCGATGAATGAGAAAGAAAAGAGGGACCGCCCCTTTTCGCGCGCGTCGGCCGAGAACGAGAGTGAGCTGCTGGATTGTGACGATGCGATGTGGAGAGTGAGAAGGAGTTAAAAAAAAAAGCTATTTTTTCTCGTATTCATAGGTTTCAGCATACTAGTTATGCTGACACTGTGTGAAAATGGCTATGAGGGGATGTCCCCTGTGCAAGAGATGATAAACAGCTTATCTCTCTGTGGCAGACATCCTCTCTCAAGGCTCCCCCTGGCCACCTAAGCCCCTGAATCTCGCTTAAATGGCAGGGTATATGCAGCAGCAGGTCAGACCGTCGCTTCGTTGCACACTAAGGCGTACCAGACTGATCTGCTGAAAGACCTGGATAAGGTTCTATATAATCCAGGTCTGAGCCCGAACAACCAGGGGTCCTAGCCCATCTCGGTCTGAGGGTCAGAGATGGGCTCAGAAGGCTAGTCTCGCGACTCATGCCCCTCCCCCTCCTGCGGCTAGGGTGAGAGAGAGGCACGGGTCAGAGAGAGGCAAGCCCTCTCATTCCTCTCTAATTCCCCTGTAACCACCGTAAATTTCACCTGACCGAGGTTAGGTGGAAATTTCCTGCTAAGCTAAGGCAAAAAAAAAAAAAAAAAAAAAAAAAGGGGAGTTCCCTCTCATTCTGAGGAATGAGCTTTCCGGGGTCACCTATGCCCTCCGGAGCGTCTGAGTTCCCTCTCATTCTGAGGAATGAGTTCTCCGCTCCTCAGAGCTCTGTGATAAGTCGCTCTCCTTGCTGGTCGAGCTAGCATTGCTCCCCTCACTATAGAGGGTTATCTATGAGCATGCCGCTCCCTGCTGAGCGTCTGAGTTCCTTCTCATTCTGAGGAATGAGTTCTCCGCTCCTCAGAGCTCTGTGATAGGTCGCTCTCCTTGCTGGTCGAGCTAGCATTGCTCCCCTCACTATAGAGGGTTATCTATGAGCATGCCGCTCCCTGCTGAGCGGCGGAGTTCCCTCTCATTCTGAGGAATGAGTTCCCCGCTCTCCAGAGCTCATGGTTGGGCTTGCCGCTCCCTTCTGAGCGGCGGAGTGCCTTCTCATTCTGAGGAATGAGTTCTCCACTCTCCAGAGCTCGTTATAGGTCTCACTCTGAGGAGTGAGTTCTCCGCTCTAGAGCTCCTCATTGGTAGCTGAGTTCCTCTCATTCCGAGGAATGAGTTCTCCGCTCTCCAGAGCTCGCCGTCGGTAGAGCTAGCACTGCTCCCCTCAACCAGAGGGTCACCTATGAGCATGCCGCTCCCTTCTGAGCGTCCGAGTTTCTCCGCCCCCCAGAGCTCTGTGATAGTGCCGCTCCCTTCTAAGCGGCGGAGTTCCCTCTCATTCTGAGGAATGAGTTCTCCGCTCCTCAGAGCTCTGTGATAGGTCGCTCGCCCTGTTGGTCGAGCCAGCATTGCTCCCCTCAACCAGAGGGTCATCTATGAGCTTGCCGCTCCCTTCTGAGCGTCTGAGTTCCCTCTCACTCCGAGGAATGAGTAGTTCTCCGCTCCAGGGCATAGAACGTTCTTCTAATAAGTGCACACGCGAGACTTTGGGCACTTTCTAAAATCCACTCAGTGGTAAGTCCGCACATCAAAGATTCTGCGTTCTTTCTAAAAATCCCGTAAGGGTAGGGTTACGCGCACAGCTTCGTGCCCTTTTTTGAGTTGGTTAAAGCCCCGGCTTGTGCCTTGGGCCCCGCTCCCTTTTTCCCATATATTTTGGGTCCAAAAAAAAAAAAAAAAAAAGAAAGGGGTGTACGCTACCAAGAGGTCTGTTGAGACAGTTCCCTCAGTAAGCTTGGACAGAGCAAGTGGTAACCCCTGAGTGATCGGCCAGGACCTAGTGAGCCAGGTGCCTGGCCATATCCCCTTAAAGGAATCTTTTTCTGATTCCAAGACTTTGAGCTCTACCCTAGGCCCGGTAATCCCGGCACCTAGCAGGTAAATACTAGGGTATGCAGCTCGGGCCTTTGGCCGAAGGGGATAATATCACTGACAGCCATCAGCCGTCCCAGGGGCAACTCCCTTAGCCGGGTAAAGTTGGCTTAGTGCTCGCCTTTTTCGCGAAATTGGCTTGCATTCCCCTCAGCATGGTGAAGTGGGTATAACGTTCCCCGTAGCGACCCCTAGGGGACGCAGTTCGAGTTCCCATGGAGGGGAACGTCTCAGGTTACGTATGTAACCATGGTTCCCCGAATGGGGAACGAGACACTGCGTCCCCTAGGCTTTGGGCCATGCTTCGGACGCAAGCTTCAGACGAAGAAGCTGATGATGTAATCTCCCGGCGGCACTTATATTGTGGCACGCCGGTAGTGACGTCATGGGCTGTCGCCGGCCAACAGGTGGTGTTTTTACATATGTATCTTCAGACCGAGTCACGCTGAGGGCGTTCCCCGTAGCGACCCCTAGGGGACGCAGTGTCTCGTTCCCCATTCGGGGAACCATGGTTACATACGTAACCTGAGACGTTCGTCATATTCACACGCAGCGGTGATGAGAGAACGTGCTTGAGAAACAGTTTCGAGAGGAGAAATCAATCTACATATAAAATATTGGTCACAGATTATCGGTCACTTTCTAAACAATAAAAGTGTAGCGCATCCACTAGTAATTATATATAAGTAAATCGTTTTTTACTGATGCAAATATGTTAGAAATGCTGCATCGCGATACAAATGCCAACTTGCATCCGATGCACACTTTTTAAACCGATGCATTGCATCGTTAACTTTTTTTGCCGATGCACTGAGCAAATCTGTGAATCTTCCCATCCCTAGTATGCTGAGTTTGAGCCTTCAAAATCATTGTTTTAGGCCTGGTTTCACAGACAGGGTTTAGATTAAGCCAGGATTATAGGCCTGATTATAGTGCGACTAAAAAAAATCAGAGGATGCACCTATGCGACCAGCCGTTCAAGAAAAAAAAAGTCTCCACGACTCTGAAAGTCTCCCTGTGGTTCAACAACAGACACACATCAGGCTCATGTCGTGGTCTAAACCAATCAGAGATAGTGAAGGGCGGACCCCCCCTCTGATTGGCCGTGGTCCAGATATTACTGTACGTGTGTGTACGTTTGAAAATGCGTGTGCTGCTGCAGTCAGACAGAGAGAGAGGTGAGTAGAGATGCACGCAGTGTTGCCAATTCAGCGACTTTGTTGCTAGATTTAGCACATTTTCAGACCCCTATAGCGACTTTTTTTTCCAAAAAAGCGACTAGTGACAAATCTAGCGAGTTATCTAGCGATCTAGCATCTCTGTGATCGTTGGTATTGCCGCAATACCGAGATCAGCTTTCTCTGCATCTGCTCTGTTCAGTGAGCATCAGTTAAAAGAGATATTATTGCTTCTCTAAGTTTACATGCAAATATAGCCGAAATCACAGCACAGGAATTGTCTTGTCTTGTGTGTATTATTTGATTTCATCAGACAACGGCTCAATAAAATTATAAATTAGGATTTTTGTGCAGACTAGCTTCTTGGAAGGGAGAGCTGGTTATGTATTCTTAAAGGGATGTGTTTCAGTCACTATTTCATATTTATCCCGTTGACTGACAACAGAAACAGCAAAATATATAAAGTAAAACAGTTTTATTGAGAATTTGGCTGCATTAAAATACAGTATGAGCACAGAAAGACAGAACAGAGTTTTTTTTCTGTAAATACTTTTTTTTTATAATGTTTAGTGAAATTATTTGGTAGTCTGAGTTGGGATGGGGCACCTGATTTTTTTATAGGTTTAAGGGGGCGCGACCAAAGAAGTTTGAGAAGCACTGCACTAGAGCATCCCTTCATTCAGACACAGTGTAAGATCTGATAAGAGTCACTGTAGAGGGTCAAGTCTGGAAGATGTTGATGCTAGAGAGAGTGTGGCCAGCTGGTTTAGCCAAGGCCAAAGATCAAGGGGGACAAACTACAGGAGTTGGCCATCGAGGGGCATGTGACTGAATAATGGAGGATAGTCCATAAGACATTGAGCATGAGATGTTCAGTTTGATGCCCTTAAATCACTTAATTTAGATTTTCTTTTTATTTCATTTATCTTGAGATGTTTTAAGTTTAAATATCAGCTCAGTAAAGCACCAACACTTTTTCAGTAAGTTACCTTTCTTGTGGAATTGTGCTTCAAATAAAGAACTTTATGTTGACCAGATTGTTAGTTAATCGTTTACTAGTCAATATTACCTATATGAAAATTTGGGTGAGAAAAAAAATTAGGTGCACCAGTGCAACCAGTGCTAAAAGTTAGTCTAGAGCCCTGACTTGTGATCTTTTAAGCCACATTAGCTGCATTAGCGCTGTGATAATTTCGCCCCATAGTGCATATTGTAAGCACACAGCAGCCACCGTTCATTACCTCATGGCTTTCTTTTGCATAAAAAACTATTTTTTTTTAGAGTTAATTGAGAAAAATAGACTGTACTAGCAATAACAAAGTATTTATAATTTCTCACAATTTGTTCCTCAACAGGTCAGGTGGTTTTCTCTCGAAAGAGCAGCCGTTCATTCACGGCGCACTGGATTCAAGTAACACTCGCCCCTGGCAGCTGAAGATGACGTTACTATGGAAACAGTTTTTGCTGCTATCAATCATGGAGTATCTTGCAGGTAAAATGAATTGGTAATTCCTTCCCTCTGTGGCTCTTGTGGTGTATTCACAACTATGTCTCTATCGGCTTTAACTTAATCTTTTCTTAGGTAGACTGTAACAATGTTCTGAAGCTCGGAGTTAAAGATAAATCTGACTGTATATATATATATGACAAGTGCTCCCAAAAAAAGTGTGCTTGTTCATTGAAGCATTATGTATGTGGTCAACCTGGTTGTTGTTGTTGCAGCATTTGTTGCTATCAGCCCATATCTTGCTTATGAGCGGAAGACAGTAATAGACCCTGGCGCACAGAATCAGGCTTACAGGAATAGGATGTGTTTTGGATGTGGTGGAGGGGCTTTCAATTAGGCTGTGCAGTCATTTTGAAAATGAATTGTGTTGTGTCATATAAGGTTTTGGAGGCTTCGATACAATGTGTCCTCCAAGGAAATTGAACTAGTATGTCACAGTTTATGGCTCCACTTCCTACAGATGTTATTTCCGTGAATAAGAATTCACTGAGAATATACAGCTCTTAAAGGGATAGTGCACCTAAAAATGATGCTTCTGTCATCATTTACTCACCCTTGTGTCGATCCAAATCTGGGACTTTCTTTCCCAAAAGCACAAAAGAAGATATTTTGAGTATTTTTACTGATTGCTCTTTTCCACGAATCCCCGCTGAGGCTTTCAAGCTTCAAACAGGATTTACCATAAAAGTGGTCTGTACAACATGTGTGCTGTATTTGAGGTCTTCTGAACCCATGCGATAGCTTTGAGTGAGGAACAGATTTAAATTTGAGTCATTCTTCACCTCCTGTGAGCTGTTAACGGCTGTGACGGGATCATTGAATCTGTGAGCTGAACTCGAGGACCAGTTTGATTTGTGAATGAATCTTTCAGACTGATTTTGTTAACTGAATGAACCTATTCATAAAAAATATATAAAAAAACAGATTCTCTGGAAACCTATATTTGATCAAAACATGCTGCGATCTGATTGTTATTCGATTAAATTTAGGGATCTGCGATTGATATATCGATATTTCAAAATTATTTTAACTCACCAAAATATTGCATGAACATTTAATTGAACAAATTCAATTAAATTCAATTTGGGGATGAATTTTTGGCTCAAGGTCTGCATTTAAAGTCACACCAGAGGTGTTCAGCTGGGATTAGGACTTGGCTTTCTGCAGACCAGTCAAGTTCTTCCACACTGACTGAATCATCATTTCTCTTTGATCCTTGTCTTATACACAGAGACACTGTCATGTTAGAATAGAAAAGAGTCCGGTCCAAACTGTTGCTATAAAATTAGAAGCACACAATTCCTAGAATATCATTATATGCTTAAACATTAAGATTTGTACTCATGGAAATTGCTAAAATAGTCAAACCCGTTCATTAAAAGGGGGTGACCCAATATTTTTGGCAATATAGTGTATATATATATATGTGTGTATATATAAAACTGTATTCAGCCTGTTCCTCAAGCACAAGTTACAACTTTTTCTCTTTTGTGGTCCTTTTAAAGCTCAAAAGCTTCTGTCAGCGTTTATTTCAATTGCCAACATATTCTTCAAAATTCTTCAAAATGAGTTTAACTAATCCTTTAAAAGTAACATATAACTGAACAGAGACATTGTGTTTCAGTTAGTTGCGGAGAGGATAAAAAATAGAAAGACACTGTATTGTGAAGTATAACTTCATTGTGCACAATGTAAATGTCATATGAGAGCGCCTTAGTTCCCATTTTCTGAGCAAATGTCACACTTATATGTGAAGATTCCTGTGAATTTGCCGCTTTGATAACATCTTAAGCAGAAATTGAGTGATGCGAGCATTGCACTTGATTAGAACCCACACACCTGGTGTGATCTCACCACATATGGTCCGCATTTCTGCGCTATTTATGCATGCATGTTAATGCGCAGCTTCTGTCATCTGCAGAATATTTACCCACAAACTTCTTTTAAAAAATTCTTAAAGGGATAGTTCACACAAAATGGAAAACCTGCCACCAGTTACTCACCCTCATGTTGTCCCAAATCTGTATGATTTTCCACTTCAGAAAACAAAATAAGATCATTTGAAGAATGTTGGTAAACAAACAGTTTTGATTGACTTCTATTGTATGCATAAAAGCCACAGAGATGTTTTGTGAAATATCGTCTTTTATGTTCCATAGCAAATGATGACAGAATTTTCATGTTCAGATGAACTATGCCTTTAACACCATACCAAGTAGAATTTTCAGTAACACTTTATTTTAAGGTCCAATTATCACTATAAATTAGTTGCTAATTAGCAAGTATATTACTAGCATATTGGCTGTTTATTAGTACTTATAGGCATATTTTAACCTGACAAAATACCTAAATATAACAGCTACCTTATAACTATTAATAAGCAGCAAATTAGGAGTTTATTGAGGGAAAACTCTTAGTTAATAGTGAATATGTGTTGCCTATTATAAAGTGTTATTGATTTTGTTTCTTTTGTTAAAGTCAAATAAGCTGAATTTAAAGCTGAAGTGTGTCATTTTAGTTTTTTACTAGAGTAAGCGTAACATAGATGAATTGCAAAAATTATTAATTGCAAACAGGTTTCTTTTCTTTGCAATCATGTATTATTCTTCATTGTGATGTATATCCATTGAAACAGATTTTTGAATGAGATACAAATGGGGCTTGATTTTGTCCATTGGGAATTGATTGGATCGTTGTTGTCCTCTTAATGATGCACTTGTCATCAGAGAAGAGAGGAAGACAGGACGTTTTTGATAAAATGTTATGAAAAAATGTAAAAAATAATAATGAATACCAAGATAAATCATTTATAATAAACCCTGTAATTTTCTATAACAATAAGAATAGTCAGTCTTGAATTCATGGTGACTTTAAACCCATCAGCCTTTGGTTCGAACAAATTAGTCAGGCATTATTCCCCGCCACTAAACTAACACCATTGGCTGAGTCGGTGTCACTGTCTCTGGCTGCTTAGGATACTCAAACAAAAAGATCAATGGTTTAATAGTGCCACAAAGCTGTAGCGTTTACATCTTTTGAAGGAATAAACCTACAGTATGGCTTACATATAATTGTCTCTCCTTAGAAAAAGAACAGGTATAGTTCTGCTCTTTATTTGGTGAACTATTCCATTAATATGAAAAGGTGTTTTAATATTGGACAAATGACACACTTCAGGTTAAACTGGGCATTAAGATACAAATATGAAATTGCATTCTGTTGTTTGTTCTCAGAGTGTGTGGATTACAAGTCTTTCAATGGGCCAAAATGGCGAATGGAGCCTAGTGATCTGACAGCGGGCTCACTGGAGGAAGAGGCTACACTGACCTGTGACGCAAAGGGCATTCCTTCCCCTCAGTACAGGTACGTTTGCATTTTATGCTTCTATTTTCCTCGCTCTTTAATCTAATGAGCTTCATAATGCGATCACAGGAGCTTACAAATAGTGTGTGTTTGCGGTTATCAATATTGCTAACAATTCCATGCTCTAATAAATATAAAACTACACAAAATATTTAATTTTGTTAGTTTATTAGCTTTGTGTCAGTACTTTCTGTTTTTTAATGAAAAATATTAGCACCGATTAATCGCATCCAACATAAAGGTTTTTGTTTACATAATATATGTGTTACAACACTCAGGGAGCCAGGAACGAGGATTTTCACACAACAGAAGACTTTACTACAATAAGGGAATACAGAGAACGTAGGAAACACGTGGAATGACTTGTACACATGTCGTTTAACAACCGACAGGAAACATGGGGCAGAACAGACTATAAATAGACAGAACTAACTAGACACACCTGGAACATAATCAAAACACGTCTGGGACTAACTGAACTAATAATAAATAGGAAACAGGAAGGACCATATATGGGCACAAGAGGAAGGGAGACACAAGACATGGGGACACAGGTCTGACAATATGTGTGTGTACTTTGTATGTTTATTATGTATATATATATATATATATATACATATATATATACACACACACACACACACACACACATTAATGTATATATTTAAGACAAATATGTTGTTTATATATTAAATATATTTATATATATTATAAATTATATGAATATAAACATATACGTGTAAATACATGCAAATATTTTCAAAATATATACTGTATACTGTCTTTGTATATATATACACAACGAATATACACAGTGCACACACATATATTATATAAACAAAAAGTTTTATTTTGGATGCAATTAATCATTGCCCAGCACTAAAAGGTATTTTTGTAATTGACTGTTATCATCTTTTATAATGTATTTTAAGTGATTTTTTTATGGAGGTTGTTGCATTATTATATTAGCTTCTCTGTGAAGAAATTACACAGATGCTGCTTTAGAATTTAGCCAAACCAAGGTATCTGTAAGAAAAAATAAATAAGTTCTGCCTACCATTTGGAACGGTCTTTGCATCTAAAAGCGTGCTTGTAACGCCTTAATGCAAAGTTTTGAGAAATTTTTCTTCCTCTCAGTAATTTTAATGATCCTGCAACACCAATCATGCATGATGTTATGTTTATTCATGAAGTACTGTAGGATATTATTAGAATTTAATGACCATGATGTACAGAATTCACAACTTTCACTCCCTCGCAATGGTGAGAGTTGCCCGTGACAACAAAATGATCTTTCTTTTGGGTATGTCTCAACAGTCCATTAATTTTTGCTGTATGTTCAGATTAGATATACGCCGGGGCGCAGTGTGTCACATTTTGACATCTGCATTATCTGATGGCAATGGTTAGTCAGGAATGTTCCTGTAATTTAATGGATTATGGATTTCACATCTCGAGGCTGTACCTCATAGTGTCTTCCTGGGCTCCATCTCAACAGAAGAGCCATAAAACTGAAATATTGATACCGGCTTCACGCTGACAGGGCTCAATGAATGCATTGACACATGCGCATTAATTAAACATGTGGTGCATGTTATCTGCCATGCATCATTCAATTTAAATCAAGCTAGATCTCTCAAATGCAATGTGTACATCTTTTATTCAAAAGTGTGTTTTGAATACTGGGTTGAAACATGCTTGCTGTTTGCATTCTGTCTCAGAAAGTCTGAAAATAGCTGATCAGAAATGTTTTTTTCGCTTAGAGAATTTCTTATGCCCTTCTCAACACTGAAAGTGTTTTTGAGGTCACCAGGTTGTTGTACTGTTCTTCGCTAGTATGCATTACTGTCTCTTCGAAACCAGACACGGTGCAATAAGAGTCCAGCAACAAGCAACTTTTCTGTCCATACCAGACACGACACGGCTACAGGATGCAACAAAATCAATCACTAATCACGGCCAGTCAGAAAAGCGTGTGGGTGGGCTCTCTGCAAGCACACTGCTGTCTCACACTCACAACGAAAGAGAAGTAAATCATTAAATTAATACAAATTCAAAACACACAGTGACTGATACAATATTTCCTAAACTGTTCTTAATTTATTTTCAAGATATGTGGTACATTATTATTTGCTTACATTCTTTACGGCTATTAAAGTCATGCACAATGATATTAAAATTAAATGATTTTAATA
>CM049794.1:16857596-16940091 GCA_027422405.1 Ptychobarbus kaznakovi | reverse complement strand
GCCGCCAATGACAGGCTGTCGTCCATCTCGCCGTTATTGCTTCTACCGAATGAGACCAGATCGCTCGCAGCCGCAGAGGAATGCTGGTCCGGGCGGGTGAAGAGAACTGGTGAAAACTCTCTATGGGGAGAGAGTGAGGAACGCGGGGGTACAGCCGGCGCAAGCTCACTCATCTCCGAGCACTGAGATTCTCTGCCCCGCTGCTTTTTCCTTGCAGGTCCCTGGGAGGCTTCGAGTCTCGTAGAGCGAAGATCTTGTAGTCGTCGCTGAAGGAGAAGAAATATGAGGAGCCTTGGCGAATGCCCGCATTATATAGCCAGATGCCCCACCCATTCTGGCAGGCTTTGGAGGGCTTTCCAGCCATAGGCTGTGCAGCTCCTCTGCCGAGCCATTGGTTCATTTTCAGCACACTGCACAAACCAATGGCCGTGAAGTTACACTGCCTTATTAAAAAAAGGCTTCAGTATCTGAGAAAAAGGAGTTTCCCCTAGCATCTTAAATAAGATGCAGTACGAAGTGTAGTATCGATAGGGAACTGCAGCATGCATGCGTATATATTATATGCAAAGTTATCATCCATCCGTGTGGACACTAATATAGTTATTGTTTTAAGGCGGTATGATTATATAAATTGTGACAATGATATAAAGTCTTTATCTCTGTCTATCTCTGTCAAGTCTAGCAAAGTGTTGACTTGCTTAAAGTGACAGCACTCTAATATACAGTGCTCAGCGTAAATGAGTACACCCCCTTTGAAAAGTAACATTTTAAACAATATCTCAATGAACACAAAAACATTTTCCAAAATGTTGACAAGACTAAGTTTTATATAACATCTGTTTAACTTATAACATGAAAGTAAGGTAAATAATATAACTTAGATTACACATTTTTCAGTTTTACTCAAATTAGGGTGATGCAAAAATGAGTACACCCCACAACAAAAACTACTAAATCTAGTACTTTGTATGGCCTCCATGATTTTTAATGACAGCACACAAGTCTTCTAGGCATGGAATGAACAAGTTGGCGACATTTTGCCAGATCTATCTTTTTCCATTCTTCAAGAATGACCTCTTTAGAGATTGGATGCTGGATGGAGAGTGATGCTCAACTTGTCTCTTCAGAATTTCCATAGGTGTTCGATTGGGGTTCAGATCAGGAGACATACTTGGCCACTGAATTCACTTTCACCCTGTTCTTCTTCAGAAATCCAACAGTGGCCTTAGATGTGTGTTTAGGATCATTGTCATGTTGGAAAAGTGCACGACGACCAGGGCACGGAGTGATGGTTAGCATCTTCTCTTTCAGTATAGAGCAGTACATTTGTGAATTCATGATGCCATCAATGAAATGCAGCTCCCGGACACCAGCAGCACTCATGCAGCCCAACATAAGGACACTGCCACCACCATGTTTCACTGTAGGCACCATGCATTTTTCTTGTATTCCTCACCTTTGCGACGCCATACAGTTTTGAAGCCATCAGTTCCAAAAACATTTATCTTGGTCTCATCACTCCAGAGTATAGAGTCCCAGTAGTCTTCATCTTTGTCAGCATGGGCCCTGGCAAACTCTAGGTGGCTTTTTTGTGCCTGGGCTTTAGGAGAGGCTTCTTTCATGGACGGCACCCATGCATGCCATTCCTCTGCAGTGTACGCCGTATTGTGTCACGGGAAATAGTCACCCCAGTTTGGCTTTCTACTTCTTTAGATAACTGCAGTGAACTTGCATGTGTCGATTTTCTTCAACCCTTCTCATCAGAAGACGCTCCTTGACGAGGTGTTAACTTCCGTGGACGACCTGGACGTCTCTGTGAGATGGTTGCAGTTCCATCTTTTTTAAATGTTTGTACCACTTTTGCTACAGTATTCTGACTGATAAGTAAAGCTTTTGCTGATCTTCTTGTAGCCTTCACCTTTCTTGTGTAAAGAATTATTTTCTTCTTCTCAGGTCTTGTGACATTTCTCTACCATGTGTGCCATTGCTGACAGCATGAAATGGGAAGGGGTTTTCTTTAAGTAACACCCTTTTATAGTCAACTGTACCTGTTACCTGTGTAATGAATAATTAGACTCACCTGTGGTTGAATTCTTGTTAAATTAGACATTTGTTAGTCTAAATTTAGCTTTGCTCCAGAGACTTTCAGTGGGGTGTACTCATTTTTGCATCACCCTAATTTGAGTAAAACTGAAAATTGTTGTTATCTAAGTTATATTATTAACTTACTTTCATGTTATAAGTTAAACAGATGTTATATAAAACTTAGTCTTGTCAACATTTTGGAAAATGTTTTTGTGTTCATTGAGATATTGTTTAAAATGTTACTTTTCAAAGGGGGTGTACTCATTTACGCTGAGCACTGTATCTGTTGCCGCCATTGTCATTAATGTTAATCAAACAACAAAACAGAAAATTGCTCACTGCTCTTGACTGAATATTTTTTTCTTTATTAAGAATTGTTAAATTTCAGACAGTGAAAACTATGCAGTGTTTTATTTTTAGATTTTATTTTCAATTTCTGTAATATTTCTTATGTTAAACCTTCTGTACCTGAAAAACCTTGTATCTTTGTTCTATTATATTTGTCCTATTGACTGTAATTTACTACTTTGTTCTCATTTTAATATTACAAAAATACAATTACGAATAACTATTTTGTGACTATTAGACTATTTTGTGTAATTAGATTTTGGTCATATCGGCCTATCATTACAGTTATTTTTATTGGTGTGAATGGGTCTTAACACCATGTCTACACCGGCCGCGCTATGCCGCAACAGCTGAAGTCTGTCTACGCTGGACGTGACAAAGTGACCATAAAAAATAATTAGAACTTTGTGTCAGTACGTCATAAATAGAATGCGGCATTAGTTTACTGTCAGAGATTTGTCATGTCACACGGCTCCGCATACAGTGTAGACAGCATCACTGGTTATAATGGGTTCTGTTGTATTTTGTCGCGCTGCGCCGCTCGCTTCCAGTGTAGACAAGGTGTTAGTCTGATTTTACCAAAATTGAACAATTTGAGTTGGACTAAATTGTTCACATGAATTTTAAAAATACAAATTGATTTCGTTGAACATAAATCTAATGAAAGAGTATGTAGTAATATTTTTTTTGTCTGTTATATGTGCTAATATAACACTATAAGATACAGCAGTATAAACTACGTACATTTTACAAGAATATTTAATAGGCTATAGGAAAAAAACACTAAACACTTATCGATAATTTTTTTGGTGATGAATCAAAACTAATTTTGAAACTGTTAAAAAATAAAAAAATTAATCAGAGAGTGTATTAAAACATCTGCCTGAAAAAGCTCCCACTCACAAATTGCAAGACAAGAAATTCAGAAAAATTTGCCCAGTCAAATTGCTTAGTCAAGCAATTCAATCGCAATAGCATTAAGTTGCGAAACAAATGCAGTTCATTTTTGTGTTCTTGTTTTGTTTTTTCTTAGAAACCGTTTTGAAGCATTGAGAGTGTCTGGCCTGCATTGCTGGCCCATGAGAGAGAGAGAGAGAGAGAGAGTGAGAGAGAGAGAGGAGTGTGTGTGTGTGTGTGTGTGTGTGTGTGTGTGTGTGTGTGTGTGTGTGTGTGTGTGTGTGTGTGTGTGTGTGTGTGTGTGTGTGTGTGTGTGTGTGTGTGTGTGTGTGTGTGTGTGTGTGTGTGTGTGTGTGTGTGTGTGTGTGTGTGTGTGTGTGTGTGTGTGTGTGTGTGTGTGTGTGTGTGTGTGATATTGTGAGAGAGTGTGTGTTTTGTGTAAGCAGAGATTGCTCCCCTGGAACATACCCTGGCTGCCAGAGACTGGTCTCAAGGGCGGTCCGCAGGTGTTGAAGGTCTGAGCACCATGAGGAGAGTAGAGAGATGAGCAGATGAGCCTGGTGCTTTGGATCCCACACCAGAAGTCATATCAATGATGCCGCCCCCCCTCATACAAAATTGATATGAACAGCAGGGTCGACTCCAGTTGAACCTTAGCTACACTGGAGACTCTGCACTTTCCAGAAAAGCCCTGAGGCGAACGTAACCCCACTTCACAGCTTCCTTCATTCGATCTACGCTTTCTCCTGCTATCGCAGCCAGCGCAGATGTGTCACCTTTGCTGCTGTGTGTCAAGTGCCCTTGATCGGGCCTCACTTGCCTCGCTACTATTTTTACCCAACAGAAAACTGCTTATTGACGTAGAACAACTCTTATTTGCATTGCTCGCGAAAGACCTCACATTACAAGCAGCTGATGATTTGAGCAGAGCGAGAAAGCTATTACATTCTGAGATGTCAAGAGTGTTTTGTTCTTGGCCCTTACCCTGATCCCTGCTATGTTCATGACATATACAGCTGCTGTCAGCGATAAACATGCTGAAAAGAAAAGATAATAAATATACATGGGTGAAAATGGTAAGAAGCTGTGACTGGAACCAATGCATTGAGTCAAGTGATATTCCATCATATTTGCTCATTTATGGATGTATGGTTAACCTGTTGTGCCATTTACTAAAGGCACACTTAAGAATATATTTGTGAATTTCACAGCGTGGGTGGAGAAAGCCAGATCATGGCCATCCTTGTCAGGAAACTGTTATTTTTGTTCCCATAAAAAGAAAAACGTTTTGGAAGACAAAACTAGTTAGCATTTTAATCTGAATGTTAGTTGTTGTTGAGTTTTTTTCTGCCTCAGTATGGAAGTGAAGTTGAGAAATAATGGAAATATGCAACACTGTTTTTGTGCATGTGGAATATCAATTATTAAATTAAAATCATTTTTGAATTTCTTCATTATTATTATATTTATATTATTATGTTGTTGTTATTTTCATTTGTATTATATGGTATTTATTATTATTATATACTTTAATTATTTGCATAATTAAAAAAATACAAATAATTATAAATGTATTACTTTTACAAAAGTAGAATAAATAAAAAATAATCTATAATGGTGGTTGTCAGCCTGCAAGACCGGGACCCACTAGGGGGCCTCAGCAAACTTTCAAGGGCCCTCAAGATGATTTTACATTACAAAACAAAATAAGCCAAAGCAACCCAAAAGTTTAGTTATTGAGCATTTCAGTTTTCAGGTTTCAGTCATTATTTTTCTTGGTCAGACTTGGAATTATTTTTTCTTTCTTTTTTTGGAAAAGTAATTTAAATGAATTAAATTATTTTTTTATGAATATACATTTTACTTGTTATGCCAAACTATAAAATATGTTATCAGATAGAAATTGAGTAAAACATAATAAAAAAATGTATTCACACTTTATTTTATGCTCAAGTTCTCACTATTAACTACAACTTTTGTCTCAATAAACTCTTAATTTTCTGCTTATTAATAATTAGTAAGGTATTTATTCAGTTTAGGTATGAGGTAGGATTGAGGGATCTAAAATATGGTCATACACAATGAAGCAATATTATGTGTTATAAAAGTCCAAATAAACAGTCAATATGCTAGTAAAATACATACAAGTTAATAGTGAATTGGTAAAGTGTTAAGGTCTTTACACTCCGAGTCCGAAATTCTCGTCCAAGATTTTCGCATGTTAAAAAATAAATAAATAAATAACATTTATAGATTGAGAGACTTGTAAAGAACCACATTTTCTCCTCCATCCCTGTTACTTTGGACCCTCTTCCGTTTGCCTATCGCCCAAATAGATCTACTGACGATGATAAAGCCACTCTCACAAGACCTGCATCATCTGCGACAGCTGAGGAACTATTAAGGTCTCTATTCATTGACTATAGCTCAGCTTTCATCTATAGTCCCCATCAAGCTAGCTTTTAAACTCACAGACCTTGGCCTAAACTCTTCACTCTGTGACTGGATTCAAGATTTCTCAAGTCAGGGTCCATAGAACAGACTGTGTGTCCTGACAGCTCCACTCAGTGCAAACTGTGGTTCTGGGCCTCATCCAACAATGATGACCGCATACATGGATGAGGTAGAGAGACTACATCATGGTGCCAGACAACTGTCTCTCTCTGAACGTAAAAAAACAGTGCTCCCCTACACTCGTCTTATGATCAGTGGGACCCTGTGGAGAGGGTGAGCAGCTTTAAGTACACTCGGTGTAAACATCTCATAGGACTGACTTGGACCATACATTCAAACAGGTCAAGAAAGCCAGGCAAAGACTGTATCATCTGCGACAGCTGAGGAAATTCAGGGTCTCACAGCAATCCTGACAAACTTTCATTCAGGAGCCATCCATAAACTCCCGCTGCAGCTCTGCAGAGAGTACATCTTAGGGTCTGCTCTCCCCTCTCTGCAGGACACCTACCTCAAATGCTGCAAAAGCAGAGCTGCTAAAATCATCAAGGACTCAAATCACCCCGGTAACCGTCTCTTAATTTTACTGCCATCTGGCAAGCGCTTCAGGAGCATGATGGCAAAAACTGAGAGACTTAGGAGGAGCTTCATCCCTCAGGCAATCAGGCTCCTAAACTCAAACTCGGTCTCATAACATCAACATGACTCCATTTAATAATCAGTAAGATATTCATTATTCTCCAGCATCCGTATAGCTGCTATGTATATACCCTGTACAACCTGTTTGCACATTCTTCTTGCACATTCCTGCTTATATTATTATTTATTAAGTCTACAGTATACTGTCCTGCACATTTTATTTTATTGCACATTTTATTTTTTTATTTTATTCTTATTTTTTTTTTTTTTCATACTTATATTTATGTATATTCTCTTGTGTTTGTGTTACATATAATTGCACTGTCCATGGAGCGAACCTGACTTACATTTCACTGCTGGTTATATTCTGTATAATTGTGTATGTGACGAATAAAATCTTGAATCTTGAAATACAACCTCATGTTGTGTCAATCACGTTTACACACTACTTCCAAAGCTTTCCTCCATCGTAAAAAAAAAAAATCAAACCAGGTTCGATGTTCTGTATTTTTGCATCCGTAGCAAGCATTTTGATAGGAAAGATGAATATGAGAAAACCAAAAAAAGGAATACGAAAATTTCAGATTCAGTGTGCAAGGACCTTTTGCAAATATCCTTATGCTTAATCCCTGTCTGGTAAATCGCAAACAACTGGAAAAGTCATAGAGCCTTTGTATATTGTTGTGGATACCAGGGGTCCTTGATCACGACTCTATAAGATTGTTTTTGTATTTACACCTCCATTAGCTTATTTGCATCCACTGCTCGTGCTAGTAAATTAGCACACAGCATCTGTTCCTGGGGTGTGCAGACACACAGTTGAACTGTGGGAGTTCAACCCAGCTGACGCCCTGTCAGAGTGAATGACTAGTGAGGCCTCAGGATCCTTAAATGATCTTGCGCCCTTTGAAAATCTGTCCACATTAGCGGGCTGGCCTCTGAATTGCATGCTAGTAGTTAAGGCCTCAGGTGGGCTCGGGTCTTGGGTCTTAATGATAGGCGTAGATGAGGTGTGAGAAAGTGGAATTGATGAGACTCTCTGGCGCTAATCATCGCACAATGAAAAGGACAGCAAAAAGAGCTGCTGGAAATCTTTCAGCATAAAAACTGATCATGAATTGCCATTTGCAAATGACTTTACCTGTATAATATGATCCATTTCCAAGTGAAACAGGACGTTCAATGAGAAAAATGTAGCTTTTCTTCATAACATTTTCATAGGCCATCAGACTGTTCGTGTTTTAAAATATTTCTTATTGAAATAAATCAGGAATGAAGTGTAATACCAATCTGAATCTGCTTTGTAATGATTCATTGATATTCCAGATGACATTTGTACATTCAAAACAAAATCAATTTCAAAGGTTATCATGAAAAATCACTTAAAATCAGCAGTAATCACAACACATTGAGCTGTGTGCGCTATCATCTGTCTGTTTGTGTGTCTGTAGGTGGTCTCTGAACGGCACATTGATTAATCTCAGTACCGATTCCCGTCGGCGGCTATCTGGGGGAAATTTGGTCATTAGGAGTCTGGACCGAGCCCAGGATGGAGGAATATACCAGTGCACTGCCTTCAACCCACAGGGAGCAATTCTTAGCAGACGAGCGAGCCTCCAGTTTGCATGTGAGTCATCGACTGTGCGTTAGCATGCTATATTAGCACTTCAGCCGCTCAATGCAGGGTGACAGGTGTTAGAGTGGATGTTGCCAATATTGGAGTAGCTTAAAGAAGAGAGAAAATGAGTTATCAACACCTTAATGCAACTAATGCAAATATAGCTCCTACAAGAAACTACATTGAAAACAAATGGTTGCCTTGTTATATATACCTTGACTCAAGCACACATTTAGTTTATTCTTTCCATTGAAATGTAGAAAATATAAGTGAATTTGATTTAGTTATTTATTTTATTTTATAATTTTTTCAATGATATAGTTGAACATAATGGAGCATTTACTATCAGCCCACAGCCTTACAGTGCCCCCATTATGGGTTATGAAAGGTTTATATATTGGTTTTGGGAGTGCCCAACAAAAGGTTGACATGCATGCAAGGTCAAAAAACACTTTCATTGTCTTAAAATATGCATATTTTTTTTGCTCACGACTCCCAAACGATTAATTTTTCCAAACCCCTCCTTTGTTCGACGTTAAACTGCAGTGATTGGTCTGATGATCCAGTCTGTTGTGATTGGTCTACAGCAGATTGGTGCAGCAGATGTCAATAACGGAACACCCATCACCATTACTGAGCCCTAAACACCCAAACAGCCATGGTATATGCGTTAGCCCAATGCAGAAACGTATTGCTAAAGCACTGCAGTTTGTACACCAATTATTGCTCTATTCTTTATCAGAACTCCAAGTAAAACCAACGACAAACATTCACTATTCATCGACACATTTCTAGACAATTGCGAGCGAACAGATATTGCTGTTAGCCGGTTAGACGGAAACCTACAAGCTGTGTGGAGCAAACACAACACACACATCTAAATAAGTTTCATGCATGCTACAGTACAGAGTACATGACAGCAACAGTTTTTAAAAGAATTGCTTCACTTTCAGAATAAAAATGTCCTGATAATTTCCTCACCCCCATGTCATCCAAGATATTCATGTCTCCCTTTCTTCAGTCGCAAAGAATTTATCAGTCACAACTCATTTAGCGAAACCATCGGTCATTTTCTTAAAACAATTTATATATGTGTACACTTTTTAACCACAAATGCTCATCTTGTCTAGCTCTGCAAGGCGCATGCGTACTCTGTCTGTGCACAACGGTTCAAGACAGGGTATGTCTAAAAACTCCCAATACTTTTCTCCTACAACTTCAAAATCATACTACATTGTTGGCATCTCAGATGAAGCAGATCCAACCGAGTACCGGCGAATGCCGCAGCCATAAGGCCCAGCATCTTCTGGAAAGTTTTGAGCGGACGGGCGGTGCCTTCCTTGAAGGAAGCCGCGTGGTGCTGAATTTTCGTGGCTCGCTCCGCTGAGACGGTTGCTGTCATCTGCACTGAGTCTATAACTGTGCCCAGGAACGATACTCGTTGGCTGGGTCACAGTTAGGGATGCAACGATTATAGATTTTGTTGGTACGATTATAGTCTGAGGAATAATCACGGTTTCATGATTATAACGATTATTATGCATTTATTCATTTCACAACATAAAATTACATAAACACTCTTTAGATATTAAAGTGTTATTTATTGCTGCCTTTTGAAACCGAAATAGCACAGTAACCAATAATACAGCTCAAAATAATAATACTAAAGAAACCCTTCAGGTTCAGGCAGCCGGCAGGAGCCCCCCGGGGGATTCCCTGCTCCTCCCCATTATGGTGGGTTGGCAGCAGGCTCCGGCCTCAGGCGAAACGGTGGCCACTCCTCCACTCCCTCATGGACGGCAGCCGTCCCTCCACAACCTCGGCGGCCGGCAGCATGTTCTTTCGTCCCCCCAGCAACTCACTCCAGCCCACCGCCTCCAGCCCCTCACGAATGACTGCCGCACAGAAAAGACAAAATAAAGTCCAGGCCTGGTCCTCTCTCATCTTTCACTGTCGTTACACCTCCTTTTATTCTTCCGTAGCTCCTCCGTGGGACTCGAGACCGGTGAGTGATGCAGGTGTCGTTCATTATCGTTAACTTCCACTGGCCTTGCTCCGCTCCCACGGCTCTCGGCCCTGCCCCACTTGTCATAGAACAGGTTTCAATTTATTGGCATAAAGTCAGCTTCACCTCAGCCAGCTATACTTTTGTAGATGCTTCTTTTTTAATAACATTGCTGCATCATAACCATAATCTAACATCTACTCATGTGTTCATGTTTTCATGTCATAATTACATTTTTAACATTCATTTCCACAGTTTTCAGATTTTCATAATCTCCATTACGACTATGCCCCGCCCCATCCACGCCCCGCCCCCCGAGTACTTGATTAATAGTTTTTGAAACCCATCGATGATCGAAATAATAAATTGCCAAAAATGCCCATCCCTATTGCTTTCGTCGGAATGTTGGAAATATTTCATTTTTAAACCATGAAGTTGTGCCAATATATAGCACATAAGCAATGTGCAAACTTTGTGCAAGAGTTATGTCGGTGAAAAGTCTTAAACTCAGTCAATTCACTATGCAGAAAGTGAAAGTAAAAACGGAATGACAGAGTAATGATAGAGCTTTCAGCCTAAACCACTAGAAAGCAAGCCTGCAACCATTAGCCAAAAAAGTGTAACAACTAAAACTAATGGAAAGCAGACCAGAGGCCGTTTTTTGAATGGATATCAATGGAGGAGAGGCTTCACTACACTGAATAAATAGCTTTTTAGAGCAAACGGCTTATCATTTAATGCAGGGGTCACCAAGTTCGGTCCTGGAGGGCTGGTGTCCCTGCAGAGTTTAGCTCCAACCCTAATCAAACACACCTGAAGCAGCTAATCAAGGTCTTACTAGGTATACTTGAAACTTCCAGGCAGGTGTGTTGAGGCAAGTTGGAGCTAAACTCCGCAGGACACCGGCCCTCCAGGATCAAGTTTGATGACCCCTGATTTAATGAATCGACAACCTATCTGCTAATCTCCAACATGTTTTACCCTAAACAATACTTTTGAATCAAACTATTTTTAGAGTTTACCATGAAAAAATGCTATTTTATAAGAGAAGTCACTGACTTTTTGTGACGGGTAGGATTCAGCTTAATTCACTTCTCATTAATTCCTATGGGATCCGTAAACGGCGACTGAGTGTCGCACAACTCTGACTGAAATTCAAGAACGTCAAGGCTGTAATGTGATTGGTTATCAAAGGACACGTGATCCAAGTTAGCCGTTAAGCTCTCTCCAATAGTAATATAGACCCTCTCATCTCCCTTTAGTAAGACAATCTCTGTTTCGGCATCTCAAGCCGAATATTCTCTCAGAGACGACGAGAAACGAATCTACTTCAGCATATGCCGATTACGGTATAGCTAACTGTTTTAATTTATTCCCTTAATGTTTTTCTTGTGGCCCGTGCATAGTGAAAAAGAAATTAGAAGAAACGTATTTCATGTTAAACAGGTTGGTTTTGAAAATCGGTGTTTGAAATAGGCTAAATAAAGCTTTTTATTTTATTGATTTTATTGATGACTGCAATGTTAATATTTTTACTATAGGCTTATAATTATGTGTATAATAGACCTGTTTTAAAATCTTTTGTTATCCTCGTATATCGTAATTTTTATTTAATAATACAATTTTCTAATAAAAGAATACAACAGGCCTACATTAATTGGAAATGCAAAATCCTCCTAATATTTCCAATAACTGATGTTTTTGCATCACTTTCGTGGCGTGTGCCCATACACGTTGCGTGTGACATCGTTTGGGCTGCCTTGTTGAGCGCAGTGGCACTGAGAACATTATATTTTACACACTTTCAGCTCTTTTATTTTTGCAAATGTAATAGGATTAGTCCAACGAACCGAAAGCCTCATTCGGCCTCAAGGTCTTTTTTTTTCTACAGTATCATTAGTACCAATTCAATTCTATAGTCAACCACTTTCAAACACTCCTGTGTTTTTGTGTGCGTGTTTTGGTTTTGAATTACAGAACCACACGTTTATTTACATTGTGCTTTTGCAGTGTACAG
The DNA here is from genome assembly GCA_027422405.1 of Ptychobarbus kaznakovi. NCBI lineage: Eukaryota > Metazoa > Chordata > Actinopteri > Cypriniformes > Cyprinidae > Ptychobarbus > Ptychobarbus kaznakovi. The sequence goes on along the minus strand of CM049794.1, from coordinate 16,928,031 downwards.
TATTGTAGCCAATCACAGGCATCTCTTTTGAAAGCAATGGCCAATCAGTTGTTTTCTGTAGGTTAATCAGGGGCAAGTTCAAGCTCACACATTTTGCTACGGTTTCTGGTTTGAACGACATGTTTCCTGGAAACGGTGTGCAACGGGGTTTGAGATACGTTTTCTCTTGTTTGGTGGGTGTGTCTGAAATGTCGGCCCAATCAGTAGCAACATTTGTAAAAAACAAAAAGCGGTATTAAAGAGACAGCTCGCACAATGGGTCCAAGTAAAGTCGTTTACAAATGTGTCCGCTGCAGCTCGGGATACGCAACACTTGAAGATATTAGAAGACATGTTTGTCGTAAGAGTTTTATAGTAACAGCATATCAACATGATGATGATGAATTTGTAAGTAAATGTAATTAACATCAAAATAAATTCACAAGAGCAAGAATATTGTTTGCACATATTTATTGACAAAATAAATTTATAGGCAAAAATTTAAAAAAAAATTTTATAGGCAAAATAACTGAAATAATAAGAGCACAAGTATAGATCTGGGACTTCTTTAAGTCTGTCAAAATATCATGTAGTAATTGCAATGTCTTCTGGTCCATATCCTTTCCTTAGGAAGGTGTGCTAGACACTGATTATTGTTACATAAAAATACTATACATCTTTATATATTTTGCTATTGTATTGTGGATTGACACTTTCATAAATGTTTCTTTGCTCCTCTGATTATATAATGGTAAATATTACAATATCATAGGACAATACGACAACAGTGATCAGCAATAATGATAAGCCAAATACTCATAGGTCATATAGATCATAACACAGTCTCGGAGGTAAGAAATGGATTATCCTTCACCTGAAATGTTTGTCTTTTCATCCTGAAATGCGAGGAAAATGTTGGATAACAATAATTAGAAACCACAGTTTCCACAAATCCTTCACTCGATTGGGATGTTCTCTTTTATTCTGGACGGCAATGGCAGTGACTGTAACATCGAGTGTATTTTGAAGTATTAAACACGTAATTATACCGATTTCATCAGGCTCCTAAAATTCTTCAAAAAGAACACAAATAATGGCCTTCTCAGCTGCAATAGTTTTAACACTTGCGTCATCAGAACAGGGTGTTCAACGCACCACCGTTTCCATTTAATAAACGTTTTGCATTTTTTTCAGGGCTGAACGCAGCCCAGAATACGCTCTGAGCTCATTGAGCTTGCAAGTAGAGTTCTACACGCTCGCAGATCTACTTATTTGAACGGGAGACAGAGAAAAGCATACACACAGTGTAAATAAGAGATTGATTGTGAAGTTAGTCATTGATTATAGCATTGAGTTTTCATGTGATAAAGCTCAGTCTGTTGTGTTATAAGAGGAGCACTTTGCTCAGTTTCTCTACATAATCCATTGACAACTTGAAGAAAAGTTGTGTTTGTCTTATAGGACTGAGCATCCACGTATACTGTTTCAGGAGTGACAAACGCGAGTGTAAAAAATGATGCGCGTGAATCCATTAAATTGTTGCGTATGTAATATGGTGTCGAGAAAATCTATTTTTCAGTATCCTCTGAGACCTTGGGCTCAACACAATACATTGCTCCCCATGTTGGCCTGGAATTCAGATGTCTAATTCTTCACTTTGCATGTGTCGGGTGACCCCTTGGAGCTTGCATTGTATCCTTTGTATACTGAAAATAACCCACCAGCCACAGGTTGGAGTCAATTAGGGAGAATAAAGTGGCAGTGGAGGTCCAAAAGCACCTCCTACTGGCAGAGAATGAATGTGCATTTTCAATAATCCAGTCTGCAGTTTTTGTTCAGACCACCCACATAAATAAGTTTTAAATCATATAATAATTTATACTTTTGACTCGTCCCTTTTCTTAAAAAATGGTTTAAAGGTTCAATTGTGAGGTTTATCATATTATAATTTATTTAGTTTTAACAGTAAATCAATTGCTATTTTGTGGTCTACAACATGAAAGAATAAAAGTGTCTGCTAAATGAATAAATGTAAATATAAAAGTAAATGAAAGAATCCCACTAAATTATGTACATGAAAAATGTAGAAACATTGGACTCAACTATGGGGCACGATTGTGCAGCAGCAAGCATCACGACAAAAAGGAACCTCAAGGTTGATCTTGGTAAATGTGTGAAAATGTATAGGGCCCCATTCTTATATTTGCCTGGGACCCCCAATTCACTAAATCCGCCCCTTTTCTTTCGATCACCAAAAAAATTACACAATAGCAATGCAATGAAATACATTTTAATTCAACAAACTTGAAATGAATAATACAAATGTAAATTCAAAAATAAATGCACCTATTTTGATTGTGAACAAAGATCACAGAACAACAGATTAATAATTACTGACGTTAGTCCATATCACAATCTGAATTTGATTAGCTGTGCAGCGCTACTTCATGATTGTTTAATAAAAATTGGCCAAATTCATCCGCATTATACAGTGAATTGTGTACAAAAAAATGGAGTACAACTACCAAGCGAAATAGCGCAGCGGCGAGCCATGTAAGCGGTTGTGTCTCACACACATTCTAAACCCCATAATACAGCCGTGCATACACAAAAAAGTAACAGAAATAGTCATATCACAAAGTCATATTTTACTGCAACAAATTCTCACTCCCAGCTTGTCACATATTGACTCTTGGTCAGGACCCCTTGCATAGATTTCTGACGCTCAAGGTACCCCTTCAGTGTCCTTTTTTAATGCACAGGGTAGCCTTTTAGCGTCACTTTTCGACGTGCTAGATCCTCCGTTGTTTTCACTTGTTTACCTTAATGTAATGGTTTACATGCATTTTTAAAATTAGAAATAATTTCATATAAATGTATACTTTCATTTGAGCACCTACCCATTTCTGAACAATATAAAACACGTAACAGGTAAATAGAAGAACAGTCACAGGTATTTATTACAAAAACTGACCATTAAAAAGCAGTATAAAAGTAATACAAACAAGTCGTATTGTATTCCAAGTCTTCTGAAGCCATACGATATCTTTATGCCAAGAAGAGAGTAAAACATAAGGTTTTAATTGCTGAAAATGATCCCTCTCCGTTAACGCACTCACATCGCATTCAAAAAGATACTCCCGTAGCATGTAGCTATCGGTCATGAGACACAAGAGCAATGACATTTCACAACTAAGGCTGAGCTAAGGCTTCTTCTTTTTGGCATTTTTTGAATTTGTGCACAGACTGCAGCACACAGGATGAGCTTTACAGCGGAAGGAGATGGTGATCGCATCTATTAACAAATCAATCATTTTGCCTCGGTAGACTTGGAATATTAATATTTTATATTAACCCTAATTCCGGAAATGTTGGGACGTTTTTTTTTTTTTTTTATAAAATGAAAACTAAAAGAATTTCAGATCACATGAGCCAATATTTTATTAACAATAGAACATAGATTTACATTTACATTTAGTTATTTAGCAGATGCTTTTATCCAAAGCGACTTACAAACGAGGACAATAGAAGCAATCAAAACTAACAAAAGAGCAACAATATTCAAGCACTATGACAAGTCTCGGTTAGCCTAACAAGGTTTTTTTATATAAAGAAAACAAGTAGTAAAAATAGAAAGCTAGTGTTAGAGGGTCAGATAGATACAAAGAAGACTAATAAATGCAAATAAGACAGATAGATAAAACAGAATTAGAATAGAGTTTGAGGGTCAAATAAAGATGGAAGAGATGTGTTTGTTTAGCCGTTTCTTGAAGATGGGTAAGGACTCAGCTGCTCGGATTGAGTTTCGCAGGTCATTCCACCAGAAGGGAACAGTTAATGAAAAAGTCAGGGAAAGTGATTTTGTGCCTCTTTGGGATGGTACAATTATGCGCATCCCATGCACAGAATGATGCGCTTGAAGCAACACAGAGTCACAGCGCACAGGCATAGGCGCTCCATATAGAAAGGTTCAAAGCACAAAGAGAAAAGATATTGATGCACTGTGTATTAAATCTGTGAGTTAGTTTATTGAGCCTTTTATTTTAACAGTTTCAAATTTCAGTTACTGTGCTCGTGAAGATAGTGCTCTCTACAACAGTGTTGTGATCTAACAGACACCCGGTAGAAAGTAACGCGATTTAACAGCACGAAACTCCTGCAAGATAAAGTCCTTTTATGCAATACCATTTATCTTTATTTACAGATCAAGCATAATATTAGAATCACTGAATCTTGAGAGTTTTTACTGTAACCGAATGCGAAACGCAGTTTGAACGCTGAATGGTGGATGACAGAAGAGTTTACGTGAACTTGACTTTTATATTCATCTGTACCTCACATAATTAAACTATGGAACAGCTTCAGAACACTTGGAATATAGTGCATGGAAACTGTATGGTGCTTTATAATGTGTTTGTGGCTTTTGTGGCACTTAACCAATAACAGAATAGTATACGCAGAATATCCAGGGCTCCAGACAAAAAAAAATCGAGTAAGGAGCTATTGGCTCCTATAAGAAAAAACTTAGGCGCCAAATATTTTTTTTAGGTGCCACAGAATACACACAATTTTTTTTTTTTTTTACATTTCAATCATGTGTTTATGTCTAATCTCTTTTTGAATTTATTAGCATTTGAATCCATTTTGTAGATGACCTAGGAACTAAGGTTCACTTAAAGTGGGAACTAAACGTCTTTTCCAACTTGAAATATACAGTTGAAGAATTGTTTATTACACAGGATCTGAACCAATATCATGGACCATAAGCAGCACTTGGCCATTGAGTGTACACTTTCAAGTAATTGTAACTTAATAAATTTAAGTTAGTCTAACTTAAAATAAAAAGTAAATGCAACACATTTTCAAACTGTTGTCAGTGTAACTCAGAATATGTGAAGTTCACTTAATGTATTTCATTAATTATGCATTAAGTTTATTTACTTAATAATTAAGTTAAGGCAACAGGTTTCCTCAATTTTTTAAGAAAAGTCAACTTTTCGCTTTTTACAGTGTTAGTTTGGGCTTCTCCTCAATGCATCCTATAGAAATGTTGTCAAATCTCTCACAGATCCAGTCATTGTTTCTTCATTAGTAACATGCAGTATTAGGACGTGTTGAATTTTATCTTTAGCTTGCATTCTTGCATTTTTGATCTTGTAGACAACAGGTTAAAATATTCATATGCAATAGCGAATAAATATAGCAAAATGCTCCTCTTTATAGTATTTTTTCTTGCTGACTGATGAGCTTATGGATGCCCAAGGGTTACTCTGAGGTAAATCCACACAGCCGACAGCTTTACCTGTTGATGTTTGTTCAAGTTGTGCACGAAATAGACACTGCTTTTGTGCACTTTCACTTTGCACGTCTCCGTCATTTTGATCTCTCTCGTGCTGCACGGAGCTGCGTTTAGCAGGCATTTCGACAGATGAGGACTGTTTGAAACTCTTTTTTTTATTTCATTAAAACTTTGATGCGGATCGTCTCAGTTTAACACGAGGACATAAAATCTTTTTTTAATTTTTAACTTAATATACAAATTAATATTTTTGGTATCAAATATTTTAGTCCATTTTAAAACCATTTTAGTCGCAGTCTGGAGCCCGGCCTCATCTGACCGAGACCCCGATCCAGCAGAACGTCAGTTTGGACAGTATGTTATATAACAACTTGATAAAATCTTGATTCAAATTTGATGTCAAATTGATATCAGTTGATATCATGGTGCCTGCTGGGATGTTAAGCTGGAATAAAAGAAATCATCTCTAAGGTATTTTAATTTTATGCTCATGTCTAGCACTGCTGTATCTTCTGACTGTTTTTTTTCATGCCTTTCAGACTTGAATTTAAAAACTCAAACGAGAAGTACTGTCTCTGTGCGAGAAGGCCAGGGGGTTGTTTTACTTTGTGGTACACCATCATATGCAGGAGGTAAGGCATTTATAGTGTTACTTTTTTGGTTTATAGTCTATTCTAGCGTAAATATGCTGTACACATTTGTAAAATACAGAGTTCTGACTTTTATCGGTGTGCTCCTTGAAATGTTTTTTGAATGGGAAGAGCTTGCATGCTTTGTCTAAAATCATTTTTAGAGACCATAGGATTTAAACACTTTAACAAATTCAGTTTTTTTTTGCACCTTGTGTCCTCTAAAAATGTTTACAAATTTGAAGGCTTTTAATGGCTTTTAAGTAAGTGTGTTAGTTCATTCATTTGATCTTTAAATCTACGCCTGACACCTATGTCAGAGTATTTTTTATTTATGTGTTTTAGTATTGTTTGGCTTGACTTTCTTTTTAGTGTTTTAGAAAGATGCATTTAACACAGCTTAGGCTTCTAATTACCCTATGGTAGTTTTAGATACACCTGGGTCATATTTCAGAAGTGCTATTGGAAAAGAAAAGTGTTACCGGTGCCCTAATGATTATAACAGAAACGACAAAGAATTTAAGTTCCCAAGAGTGTTTGGCTAGCCTAGTTGATGTGTTTTGAATTATATATGTTTTGTTCCCCATCTCTTTTTTAGATCTCTCATTTGCATGGGTCTTTAATGAGTACCCTTACTTTGTTCAGCAAGACAATCGTCGCTTTGTCTCTCAGGAGACGGGAAATCCTTTACATCGCCAAAGTCGAGCCCTCAGATGTGGGTAACTACACATGCGTGGTGGTAAACCGCATCACTAAAGGCAAAGTCCTCAGCTCCCCGACCCCTCTGGTACTACGAACTGATGGTAAATATCTTCTCTTTTTTCCAGTGGGCAATTTAGTAGGCAGAAACTGAATCATAGCATAGCACTAAAGGGTTTGATTGACCTGTTAATGCAGTTAAGCATCAGGTTGGGTTGAATTGTGTCAGAGAACTTGCTGTAGGAGGTCACATACACATACATATAAAATTAAATAAATAAAGAGCTTTAATGTAGTGTATCCAGTAAAATAATAAAATAAAAACTTCATTAACACACAACTCTGCAAGTAATATAAAATATTAAACTCTTCAAGTGCTCAAACTAAATAGTTAACATGTTCTTATGCAACATTAGATAAACTATGTGTCTAGCTGGGCTAACAGCAAAATATATATATATATATTTTTGGGCTTGGGCTCAATTATCAAGGTGGAATAAACAAATATAGGCCTATGTTGTCGTTTATTTTTTTATAATTGAAGTAGCAGAATCTTAAATTACTTCCATATTAGATTTCACTAATTTGTTTAACTTAATAAACCCTCTGAGTAGACCTTTACAATATTACCACCATCGGCTAGTAATTTTCTTTTTACTTGCTTCATGACTGATATATACAGGTAGTATATATATAAAATATTAGTCAATCAAGCATGTTTTGGCTGGTAGTACATTTACATTTTGCATTTAGCAGATGCTTTTATCCAAAGTGACTTACAGTGCATTCAGGCTATATCATTTTTTTTTGTCAGTATGTGTGTTCCCTGGGAATTGAACCCACAACCTTTTGCACTGCTAAAGCAAAGCTCTACCACTGAGCCACAGGAACACTAATGTTTACAACTTATAATATAAAATGTGCTAAAGTCTGATTAGTAACTACAGCAACTAAAACCATTGTTAACAATCTAAGACAAAAACGTATATTTGAGAATAGTATTAAAATCAACAAAAACAGAAATGCTAGTGTAATAGCATTGGTTGGCACTTGGTAGCGATGGTTTACTAAATGTATTGAATAATGCAGATGAATAGTTGCTTTATTTCTCTGTCTTTGTATTTGGACTTTAAATGTAACACTCATTTATTTTGCTTAGGATTTGAAAGCAACACCGAAAACACTTTCTCTGGTGTCGACTTGACAGCATGTTAACCATGCAAACACTTTTTAACATAACAAGACAGTGTAAATTAGTTTTAGATTGTGTTTTTTAGAAGTCAGAGCTTCGTAGACAACCTTGCTTACTCTCAAGAAACGTCTTTCACAGTCCTAAATATTCTTTGCCATAAAGTAAACACAAACAATGGCTGGATAAAATATTTACCGACACTGTAAAAACTGCAGCAAACACCACACCTCTCCACGTTGTGTCAGACTCCAGATGATGGTATGAGTCATTTGTTGCCTTTGTTTTAGCTACTGTTCACCTACTAACACTCTTTGGTATCTATCGTATAATGTGTTTTATATATATTATACATAATCAGTGAATGAATTATGAATAAAAAAATAAATCCGTTTTTGTTTTACTTTATAGGCGTAATGGGTGAATATGAGCCGAAAATAGAGGTTAATTTCTCTGACATGGTTCCAGCTGCAAAGGGATCAGTTGTGACACTGGAGTGTTTTGCTTTGGGGAAGTAAGTGTGATTCCTCACCCTTTTGTAGTTACTGATGCCGCTTCCTTCCTTTACGGCTACCTTGACGTTTAATGGTACTCTGTCACTGGGCTTAATGTGTTTTTCAACTTGGCCTTTTTCCACCACTTGTCGCCACCTTTTAACCATGCTTGTCAAAATCTGTTTGGGAAATACCGTATAACCGTCTATTTTTTGCCTTGAGGCAATTTTTCTCTCTCAATTGATCCCATTAGTGGATGAGCCATATACGTATTCCTTGCAAAAAGAAATGAGATGGTGTCTTATAAGGAAATGTAAGTCATTTAGTATGTTAGAGCTGAGATATGAGGAGGAACGACAGTAATCTACAATATAATGATATTATACAACATTTCTGTTCTTTATCTTCATATTTTCTCTCTCTCTCTCTCTCTCTCTCTCTCTCTCTCTCTCTCTCTCTCTCTCTCTCTCTCTGTTCTTTCCTTCTTTTTTCTCTCTATGTAGCTTTTTCATTTTTCTCTTTTGCAAGATTACTCACCATCGTTTTTCATACATTCAGCCCAGTTCCAGAGATAACGTGGAGGAGAGCGAATGGAGTGCCGTTTCCCAGCAAGGTGAAGATGAAGAACTCAAATGTAGTTCTGGAGATTCCCAGTTTCCAGCAGGAGGACGCCGGAGGCTATGAATGTGTGGCTGAGAACAAGATGGGAAAGAACACAGTGCAAGGACGACTGTCTTTCCATGGTATGATTATTTCACTCATAGTACTTTTATATTCAGTGCACATGGTATGATTCATTTTTGCCATAAAAATGACCCGGATTTTGCAAAATGTCACAGCAGTTTCTTGCAAAAAATCACTGTATTCAGAGTTTTACAATGAAATCCATGCAGACTAGGTAGTTTTCCACTGCATTGTGATTGTTCAAATACTACTGTAAAAATTGCTCTGAAAGTGTGGTAATAAGTAGCCAGGAAAATTCTGTTACTGAAAAAAATTGTACATTGTGTAAGTGGTGCTGTTGTACACATGTAGATACACATGATTGTTTTATTCATTGTATGATTTTATTTTGTTCGTATTTGTGTCATTATTTCAGAGTACTGTTACACAACGACTGGATATTAGTAGGATTTGCAGAAGCCGGTCGTCTTTGCCATATCGTTTTCTCTGTCATTGAAATGAATGCTTGCTAATAATTTAAAACACACTTAATTGATATTATTGTTGTCATAACGATTCAGATTCTTGCCAGCATTTACCATGAGGAACCCTGCCAGTTCAGTCATTTCTCAATTGCAGGGAATTGCTTTCTGATTGCTTTCTGCCCTGTCTGGACTTTGTTATAGTTTATATATCCTCATAGTAAAGACCAAAATAAACGGAGCTCGCGTAATGGATTTGGCAGCGTGATGTTGCATCGTGCCAAGAAGACTCAGCAGTGCTAAATGCTCATTTGAGACACTTTCGTTGATCCTGAAAGGTGTCAAATGGCAGAAGTTACAGTTTTAGAGAGCCAAATCATAGATTGATAGATAGCAATTTTTTGCTTTTAGATAGATGGATGGATAGATAGATAGAAACATTTGCTTTATGATGGACGGATAACACTTATTTGCGTTTATGTAATTGATAGATAATTTTAGATAACATTAATTTGCTTTATGGATGGATAGGATGGATGGATGGATATATGGATGATATTTGCCAGATATAATCATTATTTCACCTCTGGTGTGGTATTCATTATCATTGTATTTTAGTTAATAATGCTGCTCATTATTAGCAATTCAGACTCTGCAATTATTTCAGCTCTTATTATCTTTGCCATTTTACTCTCCAATGTATTCATTATTTTGCCTTAGTTTTATAAGATAAAGCTTCTGTTCCAAATCTGACATCAAAGTCTGGCTCAAAGGGATATCGCTTAAATATGGACAAATTGCAGGTCTATCTGGAACTTAAACACTTGTGAGCCCATATTTAGAGGCGAGACATGACTTAAAGGACTATTAGGCACTAGAAGCAAGCTTGTGAGAATCATTACCTCCTTGGTTCTGTCATTTTCCATCGACACAATAATAAGAAGAACAGGCCTCAACCTAATGATGTGGAGATCACTGACTATGTGCAGAATTACCAGCCATAGCATGCTTAAAAATGATTGAATAGTAAGATAAAAATAGCACGTTTCTCATGATAATTGACAGCAGAACAGCTACTCAATATCTCGTAGGTATGAAGACCTTTCACATGTGGTGTTATTGATTCCAAAAAATGGATTTATAATAAAAATAAGAAAATTACTTGCAAGGAACCCATTAGTTAAATACAATACAAAAAAAACTGTAGCGCAAATCAGCACAGCGCTATTGCATTAGACAGCTGGGATTTCAAAGGTGTTCCTTCCACTCACATTTGTGTACCCACCACTTCTAAGTTCCCAGATGAAATGCTGTTATTGTGAATGCGAGTTTGTTCGTTCCCAAGGTTTGTGTATGACTTATTGAGAAGGTTAGAAGGGCAGGTGCAGCTCTGACTTCTTCTGAAAAGACCCGACCTCCACAAACGATACAAAAACATGAAAGCTTTTCTTCCCAGCCCTGTCAGAGTGCAAGCGTCCTTGTATAATGCAGTATGCCAAACACTTTGAAAAAGCCAGAGCGTAGAAAAGAAGAAGTGATAACAGTTGCGAGGTTGGTCTTTTGATTCATAGATGTTTGGGTTTAATTAATTCCTGGAAAACCAAAGCTGATCAGTTTTCTTGATGAGTCAATCAGTACATGACTCCGATCGATCAGTTAAGTGCTTAGTTGCCACAAAACCTGCAAGCGTTGTTAGCAGGAATGGAGATTGATGGTTCATCTATAGGCATGCTTGCACGGATCTCTTGTGATTGGTGGGAATCAACAACGCAGAATATTAGGAGAGTGTCACATTATAGAACCGTGCTTGACGGTTCAATCGTGAATCTAGACAGAATCAGGGACATGAATGGAAACCTGTCACCTTTTCAATCGGGAGGAAGACGGATAGATCAAGTGCTTATTGACATTTTGTGCTTCCTATTAATTGGATAAAAGAGTGGCCATGTTTCAGCCAATCCAAACCTTAAAATCATTGTACAGTTGGAGGTTTTTTGTTACTGCTATAATGTTACTAGAGCACAAGCCCAAGTCTCTCTGGTTTTCTAGTCGCTATATATGGCCCTCAACTGTAAGTCTTTATTGTAAGAAAATAATTAATTGAGAAATACAATAAGATGCAGTAATCAACGTCTTAATAAATATATATCACGTCTTCCAATCTTACTGAAAACATAATTGTTAAGGCAAGTTATTAAGATTGGAAGACGTGGTACTATATTTATTTATGCATTTAACAGATGCTTTTAACAGACAAAAGAGGAACAAAACAATCTGTCAAAGAGCCAGCAATAATCACAATGCTGTGTTTATTAGACAACAAGGAGGCTGAAAAGAGGAGAAATGCAGAGAAGAATTTCATTCTAAAATAATAATATAAATAAAGTTAGTTTTTCATAACTAATATAATGTTTTCTTAAGACATTAGCTAACATGTAGAATTTAAAAATATTCAGTGTCAACCTATCAATCAATATTGTGATGGTTATACACTGTAAGATTTATTTTATTATTATTTTATTTAGCAAGGACACATTAAACCAATGAAGGTGATATGCATTTTTAATATCACAAATTATTTCTAATCATATTATAATATTATATATTTCTAATGCTATTCTTTTGAACTTTTATTCATCAAAGAATCCTCAAAAAATGTGTCTGTTTCCACAAAAACATTAAGCAGTTCAACTGTTTTCAACATGGATAATAATAATAAATGTTTTTGAGAAACAAATCAGCATATTATAATTATTTCTGAAGGATCATGTGACACTGGAGTAATGATTCAGCTTTGCATCACATGAATAAAATATATTTTGAACTATAATTCAAATAGAAAATATTTATTTTTAATTGCAATAATATTTCACAACATTACTGTTTTTACTGTATTTATAAAAAAATAAATGCAGCCTTGGGGAGCATAAAATGTGGAAAGATGAGAAACTGTGGCTGCTCTGTTGACAACATGATCACATCTGAGAACAAAGGCATGTGACCAGAAACATATCTTTGTGATTCAAAAACATAAAAATAATATATAAAGTATGACTGATGAATTAATTCATAAAGATGATTGATTTGTGTCTCTTCAGCAAAGCCTCAGTGGGTTCAGACGATGCGAGACAATGCTTTGTCAATCGAAGAGAGATTGTTCTGGGAGTGTAAGGCCAATGGGAAGCCCAAGACCTCATACAGCTGGCTGAAGAATGGAGAACTACTGGCAGCCGAGGTAAAACTCAAGCAATGTCAGTGCAAAGATCCTTGGGTCAAACCTCATCAGGGGTGCTCTGTCAAACGTATATGACAAAGTTGTATTGATTATATAATGCCTAAATCTCTGCCGCTGTTGTTTGAGATGAATGCACAGCTATTTTAAAATTGTTTTCATTGCTGTTCCTCTGTTTCACAGGACAGGATCCAGATAGAGAACGGAGCCCTGACAGTCAGCCCTGTAAATCTCTCAGATGCTGGCATGTATCAGTGTGTCGCTGAGAACAAACACGGAATCATTTATTTTGGTGCTGAATTGGTGGTGCTGGGTAAGAGAACCTCCTGTACTCTTCTCGTGTCCAATTATCTTGTGCCTTTGTTCACTCTGCAGCACAATCCCAGCAAACACAAAACATTTCAGTGTAATTTCATTACACTGGTTTTTGGTTGCAGTTTTGCATGCAGTATAACATTCAACATCTTTCTAGAAACTAAAATCACAAATTAATGTATATAAACTAAAATATTTTTATAATAAAATTATAATTTGTGCCAATTATTTTATTTATTTTATTATTTTATTTTATGTTGACTGCCATTCAGTTGCCTGCAATAAATTATGATTTTTTTCATACTATCATTTCAACAATGAAAGAGACTGTTTGAATGGCTGTATAAGTATAACATAAAAATTTGAATATATAGAGTGAATTAAGACTGGCAGATGCTATATGAATATTTTATTTTAATGTAGGTAAAGCATATTAATGTAGGTACAAATATTGAAATAAAATGTTTGTTTTGTTTCGTTTTGTTTGGACTGCCATTCAGTTGCCTGAAATAAAATATGATTATTTTCATACTGTTGTTTCAACAATGAAAGATACTGTTTGAATGGCTGTATAAGCATTACATAACATTTATTATACATTTTACATTTTCATTTTTCACACTAATAATAATAATATAAAAAATGATACCAGCTTATAAAATAACGTAAATAATATCATCATAATGTTTAAGTGTTGGTCTCCTATAGAGTAGATAGAGTGAATTAAGGCTGGCAGATGTGATGTTATAATGATGCATATTTTTATTATATTTTTAATTTTAATGTAGGTAAAGCAGCTAGAGAAATATTGATACATATTAAAATATATACTGGATTAGAGTGAATTAAGACCGGCAGATGTAATGCTATTATGATGCTATTATATATTTTTATGTATAGTTATTTTAATAATTAAGCAAAGCCTTTTTTATTTCTCTAGCAGATGGAGAAATATTAAAAATATTCACATTTGGAGAAATATTGAAATAACAAATATTTTAATTGATTTATATTTCATCATGAAACTCCCAGTAATAAATTGTGTTTTTTTCCATACTATTGTTGTTTATCGTACTATTGTTATTGAGACTGCTTAAACACACAATCCCCATTTGCGGGAAAATACATGTAAACAAAGCAACACTTAATTTGCAAGCTTTTAACAAGTAACACTGAGAACACTTATAATAGCATTTAGGTGTCTGTTACCTATTTAAGACCAGAGTAGACAGACTCAACTAAGACTAGAGCACCTTTTTTCCTTTTTTACATTCTTTTACAGTGTGCTTGAGTTTTTTCTTCTTCTTTTTTAAATAAAAATGATGGTGAGTAGACTTTGAGGCAGTACTTTTAAATGTAGCTCTAAGTCACTGGTTCAATTGGCACTACAAAGAAGTGACTAGTGCAGTTTGTTAAAAAAAGGTTGAAACTGCAGTTTGACTGATTATGAATATCAGAACACAGCTCTCTCATCCACTGATGTGCGCTTACACGAGCTTACAAGGTTTTTACAGGCAAATAAACTCTTGAAATGGGTTCGCACACCAAGGAGCTGCCCTCTTTTCAACATTTCCCATAATAACATTGATTTTGCAATATTTATAGTGGGGTGGCGTGGCACTGTGACTTTCAGTAATGTTAATCCACTATTGATTGGCTGGTGGGAGATGAGGAACTGTGGCCGCTCTGTTGACAACATGACAAAGCCACAACTGAGGGGTTCACTGGTTGAAAAACCTTCGAGTAGACAGTGACAAAGACCAGAGAAAGATCTTTGTCATCAGTTCATACAGAGATGGAGAGAGAGAGAAATGGTGGAAAGTGGATAGAGGTCATTAAGGACACCTCTTCTTTCTGACTGCAGCCAATTCCTTCACTGGTCTTGTCTAATGATGTTTGTGTAGGAGCCAGCAACCCTCCATGGGCTAATTAGGTAATAGAGATGCTATTTAACAATGCTTTAGGCCACAGCGTGTTCGCTATGACAGTGCATAAGCAGCTTTCCCATTCACAGCATTGGATAAACGCTGCTTCTCGGCAGAGGAGACACATTAGACCCAATTAGTGCTGGTCTTTTAGCATTGCGTCATCGCTATCGGAAAATGTCTTTCATATAAGGGCTACTTTAAAAGCTGGACAACTTATATAAACACTGGTGTCATCTGACTGTGTTATATCAGTCATCCTTAAACGTGTTTAGGGTTTTATACTATATGTTTTTAAAGGGATCATTTATTCAAAAATGACTTGAATGTTGTCATTGTTTGTTTTTTATAGAGACAAAGAAAAACTTTATATAGAAGGACAGAAAAAATTCAATGAAATAATTTCAAAAGTTTTGGGTCGGTAAGATAATCTTTTTATTTTTTTGTTTTCTTTGGTTTAGAAGGAAATTGCTTCTACTTACCAATGCTGAATTTATTTCACCAAACCAGTGTTATTTCAGTATCATTGAGGTACTATTATAGTTTTTTGTTAATTATTTTGACTTAGCTTTTATTTTTGTGTTTTCTGCTTTTGTGGTAATTTTAGTATTGGTTATTGTTGCTTTTAAGTATGTCTAAGTTGTTTTTAGTCATTTAAAATTTCAGTTTCAGTTAATTATTTTAGTACATAATTATTTAGTACAAGTTAAACTAAATGAAAATGAGAAATGTTGCCTTGGAAACTAGCTGTAATTAAATAAGTAATTTTTTTATATTTAATTTTAGTCAACACTTATTTCAAGTAATTAAAATGTTTTTTTAATGGGTTTATTTTAAGTTAACTGTATTAGCCCTGGATCAATATTACAGTAAAACAGTAATATTGTGAAATATTATTACAATGTAAAATAATGTTTTCTTTTTCAAATATTTTACAATGCAATTTGTTTTCTTTGATACAGAAACTGAATTTTCATTCAAAAATGTGTTGCTCATCTAATATTTCGTATTATTATGAATGTAGAAAAGATGTCCCAAAAGTATGATTTTTTTTTCTCTCGGATGGACTCAATAAAGACTGGTCAGATTACGGTAGTGAACTGCATCTTGCACAACCTAGTGCTCAGAACCATCCGCACGATGGGGAGCTGCACTGCGCAAATTGCATCCATCACAAATTTTCTTACCTGATTTGCATAACTCGTTTAGTGAAGCGCTAAAACAACAGATAGCGTACAAGTGAAGTCCCTCCAGAATTTGCATCGAACTGTTCCTTTAAGAGAAAATGCTAAAGTGGTCCTGCATCAGCAACACACACCAACACAAACAGAATGCTGCTGTCCGTTTACAGTAATGCACGCAGGGCATCCTTGCCTGAGGTGGCAGTTTGACTCTCTCGGCCCTGTGTTTTTCCACAGCCTCGCCTCCAGACTTTTCCAGAAGCCCTCTCAGAGCTCTGCTTAAATCCAAGACGGGCAGCACAGTCACCATGGAGTGCAGGCCGCAGGCTTTTCCCACAGCCATCAGCATGTGGAGGAAAGGCAACGAACCGGTGCAGAGCTCAGAGAGGTACAGATACAATCTTTTTCTCTCTTTTCTTTGTATTCTTGTCCTTAATTCCTCTTATTCCTTTTTGACCATCTATTCATTCAAGGCTTCACCCCAGCAGCCCTACTATGTTCACACTATCTGTGCACAGCCTGCAACTGAACAGTTATCAAAAGGAAGCTGCATTGCCAATTGTGGTAGCTCACTGACCATAACACTCATGAATTATGAAGCAGGCCATTAGGCCGGGCCGGCAGGAGGTCGCTCGGCATTTTGGGTTGAGTCTGTCAAGTATGAAATTATTCCTGGTAGGAGGCCACTTGAGGAAGCACGGCGGATCGCAAGCTTGGCTCTTTTTATAATGAAGTTGGATTAAATAGTATGGGGAGAATCCTGTCAAGGGTGCAGAAATACTCTGGGAAAACAATAGATTTGCATTAAGCTACAGTTGTTTGTTTTGAGAGCATTCAGTGAGACGTCCTAAGTCCAATTTAACTGTAAGCGCATTGCTGGGGAATTGTGCATTACAACATTAACATTCCAGTACTGGGTTACCAGCATTTGTTATCTGGTACTCTGGATGATATATTGTGAATAGCTGTTGTTATATAAGGCATTTTTCCATAAATGAAACACTGCTATACATCTATATGCCATCACTAATAGTACCATTCCCATTACACAGAGAAAGCCTTGAGAATAATTTTGTATTTATTACAAGATACAAAAATGTACCATTACAGAGATGGATGTAACTTTAGAAAATTGCTAGAAAACTAGATAAAACATCTCAGGTTACGTATGTAACCATGGTTCCTTGAAGGGAACGAGATGCTGTGTCGTAACGCTAGGGGAACGCCTTCAGCGTGACCACACTCTGAATCAAATGTGTAATCAGTCCAATGGAAGGGCGAGACGTCACGGGCGGGGTGACATAACGACCAGGAAGCTTAAAAGCACGTGCGGTGGAGCCGGCGTCAGCTTCTAGGAATGAAGCAAGCACTGGCAGGGATGCCAGAAATGTGGCATAGAGATGCAACATCTCGTTCCCTTCAGGGAAACATGGTTAAATACGTAACCTGAGACATTCCCTTCCAGGAACTCGAGCTGCATCGAAACGCTAGGGGAACGAGATGCCCACGCCGCCAGACTGAAAAATCCCTTCCTAGTGTGTACTAGGACGAGAGAACTGAAGAGCCGGGAGTAGCTTGCATGTTTAGGCCATAAAACCTCACGAAAGTTAGGGGCTTGGACCATCCTGCAGCGTCGCAGATGTCCTGTATTGACACACCGCAGAACGGGCTTCCGATCCCAGAGAGAGGGCGGCTGATCTGGCGGGTGAGGAAGAAGATAGGGACTCGCCCGTCTCCATTCCCTCCGCCAGATCGAGCTGCGAACCCCTACGAGTGCAGCTGCCGCTCCGCCTCGGCGGAAGCAGGGCCAGCACAGTGAGGAGCGCTAGTAAAGGCTCCCTCCTCGAAGAGAGCCTTCCAGGAGCGAAGCGTGCATAGCGGAAGCCGCTCACAATGTGGGCAGTCGGCTCCCTCGAGAGCTGACTCCGCATGCTTCGCCCCCAAGCAGGCCACGCACAGCTTGTGTGTATCCCCGCTCGTAATGTAGCGAGGGCAGGGAGGGACACAGCCTAAAACGTAAACTGCTATCGCCCTTATGCTTTGTTTTAGCTATGGCCTTGGACATAGTAGGAATGCTTGACAGACAACACCAAATAAGACTCACAACGATCAGAGAGACTGACACACGTACACAGAGCACTTGCTGAATGACAGAAAAGCTGACGCCGGCTCCACCGCACGTGCTTTTAAGCTTCCTGGTCTTTACGTCACCCCGCCCGTGACGTCTCACCCTTCTATTGGACTGATTACACATGTGATGTCACGCTGAAGGTGTTCCGACACAGCTCGAGTTCCTGGAAGGGAACTAATATTGTATCAAAATATCATTGTATAATTTTTGGGTGTATTTAATGCTAACTTCCTTTAGATCTCAAGAATAATATAGACTACTGTTCAAAATTTTGGTTTCAGTTATACATTTTAAAGAAAAAAAAATTAAAGATTCTATTTCAAATAAATGTTGAACTTTATTAAAAAAAAACACGAAAACAGCACAATCATTGACAATAATAAGAAATGTTTCTTGGGTAGCAGATCATCTTATTAGATTGATTTCTGAAGGATCATGTGACACTGAAGACGCAAAAGTAATGATGCTGAAAATTAAGCTTTACATCACATGAATAAATCACAATTTGAAATATATTCAAATAGAAAATAGTTTTTTAAATTGTAATAATATATTTTTTTTAATTACTGTATTTTTGATCAAATAAATGCAGCCTTAAGCATAAGACACTTTTTCAAAAACATTTTAAAAATCATACCGACCCCAAACTTTTGAATGATAGTGAATATCTAAATGTCAAATTAGAACCTACATATAGTTATATAAAATAAGTCACAACCCTTTGCATTAAAAAAATTATTAGCTTACAAGCTAAAAAAATATTTTTTTATTTTAATTAATTCATGCACATTTTTTTATTACTAGCAGAACTACATATTGCAGAACCAAAATTGCCCCACCCACAAAGCCAAGACAAAACACCAGCAACAGTGTAAGAGGCTTGTTACAGAGTTTTACAGAGTTAAAGAGTCATAGATTGCACTTACAGGTAAATAACAATTACTGTAAATGAAATTGAAAGCACTTCAATTTATAGGCACTTCACATGCACATGAAAAATAAGGTTTGTATTTCTTAAGAGCCTGTTAAAGAGTATGTTCAAATTGTAGAAATAGTCATGAAGGGTTGGAAGGTAGTCGAATTCAAATGATGGTGCGGTAGATTGAGAGATGCAGCCCGCTGTTATAGCTCCTTGGCTTTACGTCTGAATGACTGTTTCGTGTGAGCGCACACTCTTCAGCTTCATTGGCTCTCGGACAGCTGCATGCACCGAGCCATGGAGAGTGTCCAATGTACAGAGATTTATGTGCCATTTTATAGAAACGCATTGTTCTTCTTACTACATTTCTACTGTTCCCGAAAGATAAAACACATTTGTACTCGGAATCTGGCTCCATTATGAGTTAACCAAGTTTAAATTTGATTTGAGAGGATTGTGCTTCTCTCCTTTAGGATAACTTTGCTCCCTGATGGAACACTTAGAATTACAAACGTGACCAAGATGGACGGGGGAAACTACGCTTGCTTGGCTAGAAACCAGTTTGGTGCAGCCAGCACTACAGGAAGACTGCTGGTCACAGGTATGGATTACTGTAACAGTATTACGCTCTGAGCTTCCTCTTTGCTTTTTCTGCAGATGGAAGTTATTTTAGATTGTTGTTCAACTGTGGGAATGTTGTGTGGGAAGTGGTGATTTTTCTCCAAACTTTGGAGGCTTCACAGGCAATTGTGTGCTTGATACGGCTGCACAATTAATCAAAATCATGACAGTTTCTTCTTAATCCAAAAATGAAAATGTTGTCATTTACTCTACATCATGCCGTTGCAAATACTTTTTTTATTCTGTGGTACACAGAGAAAGATATTTTGAAGAATGTCTTTACTGGTTTTGTCTATACAGTGGAAGTCAATGGGGTCCAACAGTTTTAAGCTCCAAAAAGGACATTTATGATACTTCTAAAGAAAAAACAAATAATATATGGAAAGGTGTGAATAACATCAAACCTCACTGTTTTTTGTGTGTTATGACATCATTATGTTCAGTCACATGACATGTAAGAACCAATGAGATTTCATGTTATTAATGTGATGCAGAGTTAATATAGTTAACTAAAACCAAAACCTTAAAAAATAAGTTACTTAAAATAAAATCATCTGTATACAAAAAAAATTATTTTCCTTCAGCTAGCTTCTAAAGAAACAATAAATAAAACTGAAAAATAAAGTAAAACTATAGACATATTTAAAAAATATATAATAATTAAAAACACATCAAAACTACCAAAACATAAACTACAATTAAAACAAAAAAGAAAATACTAAAATAAAACCAAAATGTGTTACAAAACAATAAAAGCTATATAAGTATCTCAGTTATGCTAAAATAACACTGAAGAGATGCCATATTTAATTTGGACTCTGTATGCATGAATTTTTTTTTATTTTATTTAATTGTTTGGTTGTCTTTAATTTATTTGATCACTTGAGAAAACTTTAAACATTATTCCACTGATGTTGTATGGATTACTTTTACGATACCTTTATGTCCTTTTTGGAGCTTGAAACTGTTGGACCCCATTGATTTTTATTGCATAAACAAAACAGCAGAAATGTTCTCCAAATATCCTATTTGTGTGTAAGAGAATAAAGAAAACCACATAAGTTTGGGAAAACACAAGGTTAAGTAAATGAGAAATAATTGTATATAATTTTTTTTTTTTTAGTTAAATATGCTTTCTTGACCTGATCCAGAACGACACTCGCTAATGACCTACCCCAGAACAACATTTACATTTATGCATTTAGCAGGTGCATTTATCCAAAGCGACTTACAATAGCGGAACAAAAGCAGCAAAAGCAACAACTAGATTCATCCAGAGAAGTATACACAGAGGTGTTCTACCAATTAGAGGATTTCTGTTTCATAGTTCATTCTGTTTTTATATTGCATTCTAAAAGGAAAGTTGTTTGATTGCTTTATGGGGCTTACATGTTCCTCTAGTGTAATGCGATGGGTTGAGCGGTTCAGCTCTCCAACTGGCAGGTTTTTTTTTCCTCTCAGCTCAACTCAACAGGGATGGGATATAGTGGCTTTTTTGTGTTGTTGTAATTACCCATTTTCACGCTCCGCTTATGGCATTGCAATTACCCTGGATTACACTAATGGAGTGTGTGAGGGTGTAGGTTATAGGTTGAGCGTGCACAATTTAGAGAGAAAAATATAGAATGCTGCATTTGCACTCTGGGTTTTGCTGAGATTACTACATCGCAGTCTTTTACAGCAGATTCCACGCCAGCAGATTTGAATATGAATCTGAAATTCCGCATTAAGCAGCTGGGCACTTGTAAAAACATTGATGTCTTTAAAGGGGTCATATCAGTTGAATAGAAATTGAATTTGAAATTCATGAAGTTCGTTACACTATAAATTAATTTTACTTTTATTTTCTGAACATTTATTGTAACTAATCATTAAAAAAGTCCAATCCAACCCAAATTGACCCTATTTGTTTTCTTATACAGTGTGTGTGCGTGTGTAAAGAGTGTGTTATCTGTTCGTTTATGTGGTATTAAATCAGTCTACATCAAAAACAGAGAGAGTGAGCAAGAGACTACTAAGCCTTTTTCGTTATACAGTAGATAAAGCTGCAGTGTCCTACCTAGTGGATAGAAGTAAAAATCCCATTCCTTTCCTCCTTAGAGAAATCGTTTTTTAGTGAGATTGTATAAACCTTTCAAGACAGACCTACCGTGAGCTCCGAGGTTGTTAATATGCCTCTGTAGCAGTCTGTGGAAATACATCGCTGTGCTTCATCATGCGATTAGTAGTTCATTCATTGATAAGGACACAGTCTCCTACCTTTGTCTGCTTCCGATTTTCAAATATTTTATTTTTGCTCTAAATCTTACTTTTGGTCTGGCTTTTGTACCCGGAGCATTGATTTCATGTTTTACTCAAATGTCACGTTTTTCTGGTTAAAAATATGGCTCTTTTAATTATGTGGTTTAGAATTTGTATATACTGTATGTATATATATGTATATTCATTATTCATTTAAATGAATCAAGCTTATGTGTGCTTTGGAGCAGATCCCACAAAAATCACCCAGGGTCCAGTGGACTTGGAGATCATTGTTGGGGAGAGCATCGTACTGCCCTGCCAGATCTCCTGTGACCCTGCTCTGGATGTTTCATTCTCCTGGGCCTTCAATGGGCAGCTCCTCAATAAACTAGACCAACATTATGAGCATGTGGGTGGGGTAAGTCATACGCTGTTGGATATTCTTTCTGTCCATACTGTTTAACATGTCATAGAACATCTATCTAGCATTTCATCTTCACCAAGCAGTTTCTTGATTATCCATGACCTAATTTGGATTTCCCAGTCAAAAATTGTAATGCTGTATTATCACCAAATCCTGTATTCAGTCTTTTTGTCAGTTTCTTTTCTTTCAGTTATAACTTTTTGTATTTCTTTTTGGAACTGATTGATCGTAGGCCTCATTGATGTGTGCTTGTGCAAAAATATTTTTGTGTGTGTGATTTCTTATGTTGGAAATTGCAAATATGACAGTTGATTTGTTGAAATAATTTAATTAAAATAAATAACTCTTGTAACACTTTATTATAGGGACCAAATCTTTATTAACTAGTTGCTTATTAGCATGCCTATTATTAACATAATGACTATTTATTAGCACTGATATGACCATATTCTACATCCCTAATTATACCCAATACCTAAACTTAATATCTACCTTAATAACTATTAATAAGCAGCAAATTGGGAAAAGTTGTATTAATGGTTTGTTAATAGCGAGAATTGGACCTTAAAATTATTTGGCTGATCATATGACTGGAGTCTGCATCATAATGTATGTGAGTACAAATGATTTTGAACAGATTAATAAAAAAGTACTTTGCGTTTCTTTGTTTTACAATGAATACATTTATTGTACAGTCACCTAAGAAGTAGATCTGTTGCTGTAAAATTATTCTTTGAGCCAGACCTACTGTTAAAATGTGGAAGACTTAGCAGGGATCAATTCATCACTCTCTTTTTGAGGTTTTTAGCTGTTTCTTCCACTGCTTAGCAGCCCATGACGTTCACTTTGAGCTCTTTTACCTCCTCTTCACAGAATCAAAATCAATCCATCAAAGTTTTGCCTCAAGTGTAATATCCTCATATGGCTTTTGAATGGTCAGATCTCATCTCAGATTGCTTTTCTCTGGGATGTAATGACGCCTTTCTAGAAATAGTAATTACTTTAAAGACTGAGAGAATGCCCTAATGAGGACTGACTGGTCAATATTGGATGTGCATGACTCAACTGAGCAATCCTTAAACAGATTCATTAATCACCATCCCAAAGCCATCAAAAAGATGACTTCTTTTTCAAATAAGGTTGCATATTTTAGAGAATTAAATGAGCTTGTTTTCTGTGGAAAGCAACAGTAAAATCAAATGAATTTGGACTTTTATGTAATTATGGTAATTCCGTCATAAATGTGATCAGAAAATGTGAAGGTTTTCAACATTTGGGACACACACATAGGAAGCGCTCTCATCTTCATTTAAGCCTGTGATTCTTATCAGTAATTATATTCCAGTTCTTATGAATTCTCCGATGCCACCCGTCTTGTAGGATTATCAGCATGAAGTTCACAGCTTGGATGAATTCATTTCCATAATGAAACTAAATGTGTAGCCTAATGTCCTTACTGCTGAAATCGCAGATTTACCTCTTGTTTGCCAACCACAATCTCCCCCTCGGATAAGAGCATACATCTTATCTCATGTAATTGAATTGATTTGAAATCTAAGCGCTTTTTATTAAATTAGTGAAGTTGTCCGTGCCAAAGACTTCAGTGCTGCACAGACAATATCAACATCCAGGCGAATCAGAGTCTATAAACAATGGCAAAAAAAGGATCCATTTTAGCAAACTGAAGATTTTTGACAGATGGGTGAATAAAGTAAGAACTAAATGCACCCATTGATGGTGCTATTTATTTGCATCTGCTGCCTGCATGGTTTAAGCGACTTAAGCTAATTATGCAAATCAGGTAACATCATAAAATCACCCACAAAAGTGATGCTGGTTGTGAAGTAGGTGAGTTTTTGCACTGAAATGTGACAACTGTCAAATATTCCCTGATAATTTTTTCATTAACTTCATTTGATCACCTAATTTAATAGATTATATGCTATACCTTATTCTCACCAAGGCTGCATTTATTTGATCAAAAAATACAGTAAAATTATGGAATTGTATTCTAATTTAAAATAGCTGTTTTATATTAATATATTTTAAAATATTATTTATTCTTGTGATGCAAAGCTGAATTTTCAGCATCATTACTCCATTCTTCAGTGTCACATGACCCTTCAGAAAACACTCTAATATGCTTATTTTCGCTCAAGAAACATTTCCTATGTTGAAAACTATTTTTATGGAAATCGAGATGCATTTTTCAGGAATAATAAGTTCCATAGGCATAGAACACCATTTATTTGAAATATAAATATTTTGTAACATTGTAAATGTCTTTATTGTTTCTGTTGATCAATAGAATGTATCCTTGCTACTTTAAATGAAAGTATTCCTTTATTTAAATTTTTTTTATAATCTTACAGAACAGTAGTGCAAGTCACGCAAATATATTTTCTTATTAGGGCTTTCGTTATAGAATGTTAATTTAATGCATACATAAATGCTTATGTTCAAAAGCATCTAAATGGAGAGCAATGGAGTGAAACAAAATGCTGGAGTCTTGAGTTTCTCAAAGTTGTCTGTTCCTTTAAAAATTGTCTATTCGGTGCTTTCGGTCGTTAAATTAAATTGGATTCTTTTCTCAGCATATATTGATGCAGGCAATTAATCACCCTATCAATTAATATGATTCAAAGATTTAATCAGTTGACAGTCCTAATTTTCATATTAAGAATAAAAGTTAGTTTATCAGAAAGTACTTTACAATAATTAAGGTCCTCGGTATGATTATAACTTTATATGTGAGGATTATGCTCTTTTTACTTGTTAATTACATGTATCATGATGAATATAATTGGAAATATCTTTATTACTTTACCTGTTTTCACAGTACCTCATCTGTACCCTTGACAAAGCGCTTTAAAGCTCACCTCCACTTTTATGAACAACTTTCTTCGTCTTTATTAGATTAACAAAGGCGTTTAATTGTCGCGTGTGGATTTAGTATTCATCACTTGTACGGTTTCGTATCTCAGGGTTTCGGCACACTGAATCCAATCACACTACCTCTTAAATGTGATTAAGCTCTAATTAGCCAATTAGCGAGTGAGTTTGGTAGCTGGATTCTGTGCAGTGCTGAAGGAGCCTAAGGCTTGGCCAGAGGGAATGTTTATCCATGACGGACATTTCAAACGTAGCAGCGAACAGCCTTTGCCAAAAGTCATCCATTAGCTGTGGAGTTGGGCAACATTTTCATTCCCAAACCCAGCAGGGTGTCTACACTTACTGAATCACTTGCCGGCAAATATAGCAAACAACTCACACATCTTCCTGTCGCTTTAAAGCCCCAGGTGATAGAGTGGATTGTAATGCGTATGTGTGTGTTTATATCTCTAGAGTACATCTGGAGATTTGATGATACGGAATATACAGCTGAAACACGCCGGAAAGTACGTCTGTGTGGTCGACACGGATGTCGAGAGTTTATCAGCGGTGGCTATTTTAATCGTGAAAGGTAAGAGAGCGACAGCCAGGCATCTGGGGGAGCTTCAAATGCAGGGTTTGGATTTAGAAGGAAAACCTGATAGAAAGACACTCAAATGCTTTGCTGGCTTTGCCAGGGAAATGTATCTGTCTGTTGACATTGTTATTACATGTTCCATTAGAGGTAATTAGAGGAACGTATCAAAGCTGTTTATCAAAGGTTACAAATTAGATTTAGCGGGATCAATATCTTTCAATTGAAATTAGATTGACATGCCAACTTTTACTGCCAGAGCCTATAATAATGCTTTATAACAGTGTAGAAGCAGGGTATAAAATTAGTGCTCAGCAAGCACAAAATGCATGTATAAACTGGCTGTAGTAACCAAATATAATCACTTTTATAAGGATCTGCATGCTTCTCAAACAGGGGCCAGGATCCATTAGAGGGCCTCAGCAAACTTCCAAGAGGGCTTCACGATGACTTAAAATAATAAAAAAATAACAAGCATTAAAATCATCTAGAACAACTACAAATCAAGATATTGATTTTAATTCACTCACATTGTTTTAAACAAACTGAATAGACTGCTGCAGCCATGAACCTGGAAAAACCGGAAGACTAGTTTGCTGTGGGTTCCAACAAGGTTTTCCTATGGGTTTTGTAATGTTTTTTTTTTTAATAGTGAGTAAAACAAGGTCTGTTTTAAACAAAAACTGATGATAATTTGACATTTTGATCTACATAGTGCACACCCATACTGATCATGTGAATTTTGAAGCTGTTATGTTTATTTGTAAAAATGTCTGTTTGTAATAATGTTGTAAGTAACTATATAAGAATGTTTGGGGTGTGAGTGTGTGCACTTTATGTTGTACAACAAACAAGTATAGTAAAGTTATATTTACCACAGACCTTATTTTACTTATGAATTGAAAAGCACCATTATAAAAACCCATAGGAGAATGTTGAGCGAACCCATGACGAATTAGTCTTCCAGGTGTTGACGTCACAGCTGCTATAGATGGGGAGTCAAATTATAAATGTATGATTTCTACATCTAGAAAAGTCATATAAATTAATGCAGTCTCAAAACTCAATAGCCATTTTTCAGTGAATATACATTTTTCTAGTTCTGCCTAGCTCTAAAATATTTTATCAGGTAGAAACTGTGAGTAAGAAGTATTCTTACAAATCATTATTTACTGGATAAAGGTTAAGGAACTGGAAAAGGTATTGGGAACCCTTAAGAACAATCAGCTACTAAAACGTCTGATAGTTGGATTTACAGAAACTAGGAGTGCCTGGTATTTGAATATTAGGCACGGTGGGGGTCCTTGGTTTAAAATTAATTAAGTAAAATGTTAGTGTGGCAAAAGATGGATGCAAACTCATTGCATTAAACCACCAAAACCAAATATTAAGATACCAATTCACAATTTGTCCTCATGTTTTATCTTCAAGTCCCTTTTAGGTGAAAAACAAACACTGTCTGATCTTATTATTGATGCTACGAGTGACACAATGACCTGACAAAACCACTAAATATTATGCTCCATTTCTTTATGTTTTCCCCCAAAGGAGTGTGATTTTGACAAAGGAAGACAGCGCTCTGCACATTTATAATTGGAGGAGCCAATTAAAGATGTGCAGAGGAAGGCCTTCTTGCAGCTTTTCGAAGAAGACATGCTGTAGCTGTTAAGAAAACAGCTCAAGCCTCTGAAAAGCTTTGCTATGATTCTCAAAGAGATCTATAGTGTTCCCTCAAAAGAAACAGCTTAAAATGTAATAACACCTTTTAGAGACCGGCCTTATATCACAGCTTAGTGGGGCGATAAGCGGAGAGCTTCCTGGCAGGGGGTGAGCAAGGTTAGATGTCAGTGAAGGTAACTTCAGTTCTAATTGCTAATTCACTGCTAATTGTCTGATTGAATCAGGTCCCCCAGGAGCTCCAGATGGCGTAACTGTGGAGGAGATCACAGACAGCACGGCTCAGCTTTCTTGGAGACCTGGCCAGGATAATGGCAGCCCCATCACAAGCTATATCATCCAGGCCAAGACAGCTTTCACAGTGGGCTGGCAAGCGGTGAACACGGGTAACAATACAGGATTAGCTAAAGCTAGTCAAGCGGAGCATCAATTCAGCGAGAGACTGAAATTACCATAGCACGTCTCATGTGCTTTTAAGAAAGAAGCTTATGCTCGTATTGAGCACATATAAGGGCCTCTAAATCCTAACGCAAAACAACATAATCTGGTCTCTTGCCCTGCCGCTCGAATCCGAATTCATTCAAACAACATCCCACCCAGACAGGGATGTGGAATAGAATGTTTTTTTTATGTTTTGTGACATTTGTACTGTAAACATTGGCTCAAAATTGGGCTCCTGTTGTTGACTTTTATGGCGCCACCGTGTAATCCAGGTGTTTTCGGTTAAACCGTGGCTTTTCTGTTTGCTCTCAGTCCCGGAGGTGATTGATGGGAACACCTTGACGACAACGGTGGTGGATCTGAACGCATGGGTGGAGTATGAGTTCAGAGTGCTGGCCAGAAACAGCGTCGGCGTTGGGGAACCGAGTCCCGCTTCTCTTAAAACAAGAACTGAAGATGCAGGTGAGTCACCAAATGTGTAATTTATAAAAACAAATTTTTTAACTAAAAGTCAAATCAGAAAGTGTCTAATTTAAATTGTCTTTTTGCCATGTAATAGTCATTCATTTTAAGAATTTTTAATTTGATCTAATTTTAGTCTATCAAAATTACATTTTACTTAAGAACAAAATTGTTGCAAACATTCAAACATTTTATATATTAAATTAAACATACCAACATTTAACAAATGCAAGTGAAACAATTATTTCTAATACAGTTCATAACTTTATTTTTACACTGCCATTTAAAAGTTTGGGGTCATTCAGGTTTTTAATGTTTTTGAAAGAATTCTCTTATGCTCACCATAGCTGTGTATTTGATCGAAAATACAGTAAAAATAGTAATATAGTAAAATATTATCACTAGATAATATGGTTGTAACAGTACACATATTCGTACCAAAAATTCTCGGTTCGCTGCGCATGTGTACCGCACAAATACAGCATTGTTTTAACCACTGCACGAGTGGAACGTCATTGGAATCATCCTGTTTTGATAAGAAACAGACGGTGCGTTCCAAATGGGATATATCGCCCTCCGAAGGGCACTTCGGAGTGAAAACAATCATGGCCGCCATATTGAAGGCTCGTTCCAAACCGAAGTGCTCAAAACTAGCCACTTCAAAGGGCCCTTCGGAATGAAGGATTTCGAAGGGTACAACTGATGGACACTTCGGGCCCCCATGATCCTTTGCGCAGATTCTTTGCATGATGACGGTGCCTCCGTGTGGCCACGGGATGATGACGCAGAAGGGCTCTTCAAGAAACAGTTGTTTGGTCCCCTACACCCTTCATCCCTTCGAAGCTCTCACTCCGGATGTTATCCCCTTTGAAGGGATTAGGGCATAGGGATGAGCCCTTCCGAATGGAACGCAGGGAAAATCTCATCTTCCAAATTGTTAATTTTGTTTAAAATGTAATTTTTTTCAGTAAATTCAAACAATAAATGTCAATGTTGACGCCGTTTGATGTGGTGCGACAGATTGCTGTATAAACGCCTCGTTCATACGGAAGCGTGGAGCTCGAGTGAGTGTGATCATCTCTTCCTCTTTACTACAAAAATGTCAGGTCCACAGCTCATTATTTCGCTAAAGAAATGAAATCTAAATCTCAAAATATTAGACTATATACTCATTATGTTTTATTTTACCTGTAAGTGATGTCTTAATTATTTAATGCATGTTTAAATAAATCTGTTATGAAACAAGTTATCACAGCCACTGTGTAAATGAAAATAATTAAACAACAATATATAATTTAGAGGTTAATTTAAAAACTGCATTATGTGCAATTTACATGTTTGCATAAAGCTTTTTTTAAGTTGTGTTATTATATTAAAAAATAAATAGATAATAAAAATAAAATAATTACATTTAAGTATATTTAAGTAATTTAAAAGTCTTCCCTGTAATTTAGAGCATGAGCTGAGGAGTAGATGTTTATCCCTAAGAAAATATTATTTATAATTGAATGTATTTAAAGAAAGAGCTATTTGTTCAGTAAACCACTGTTTAATAAAAAAAAAAAGCAATTTTATATAAATATTTCCCCCTGCTGTACCAAAACCACACTGAACCATAACGTCAAAACCAAGCTTCATAACGAACCGTCATGTTTGTGTGCCGTTACACCCCTAGTAGATAAAGGTTATCAACTATATTCATTTCTATTAAAAAATCTCACTAAACCTAAACTATTAAATGGTAGTGTATGTTCTGTATATGTCCAGGGGCAGACTTAGTGATTTGGGGGCCCTAAGCAAATTTCAGGTACGGGGCCCCAACACAATAACTATATGCTCTTTTATGCCTAACCCTTATTTTGCTCGCTAGCTCTCTCTCATTATTGCTATAACTATTATTTATTATAACTATTACCCCTTCACAACTTAAGTAGCCTAAATAATTAGTCAACCTGATGCTGATCTAAAGCCATATTAAGCATTTTTTTTCGGATCACAAAAGAAGACATTATATAAAAAAAATGCTTGCACTTGTCCATTTAATGAATTGTAAACTTGTAAAATGTCATAAAAATTATCCCATGCAATTTGTTCCGCATTCCAAGTGTTCTTAAATCATACGATAGGGTTTGCAGAGAAACAAACCGAAAATATATCAAGTTGTGCATTTATACGTTTTTAGTTTAGCCTATAGTTCATTTGCATTTAGTTCGCACTGGCGTGCCTAGGAAAAGCACACAAGAGAGTCAGTTTGAAACATCAAAACAAATTAAATTATGACTTGAAACACAATAATTTCTTTACTGAGGTGAATATATCTGTTCTGACACAGTCAAAACAGCTTAGAATGCACGCAAAGAGCTCTCCGTCTATAATCACTAAAAGATGTCACTCACTTCAGTTCATCGTGATCTCATGACGCTCCATTAATAAGCTCTCTGCACAATTAATCTCTTATTAACATCTTATCTACACGTTGTTATAATGAGAGGATTCATAAGCTTGAAGAACTCCGCACCTGACAAAAACTCGCCGTTTCGAGTGGTGAGTGAACATTTGACGCTCTCCATAACACAAATACATACTGGTACATTTGCCAAGTATGTTTCGCGAATATCAGACGGGGCACCCTGATTCCCCGGGGCCCCATGCGGCCGCTTACCTCACCTATTGGTTAAGTCCGCCCCTGTACATGTCTATTCTAATATGTGTATAGGATGCATTTGGGTTAATAAACCCGCTAGCAAATGCTGTAGTTTACCAGTGTTCATTCAGCTTCTGCAAGCTCTATTGACTGTCAGTGGATTTCAAAAGTGTTCTTCATAGGGAAAAAAGCATTGTTAATATCTTGCACTGTAAAATTTTCTCGTCATATTTTTATTACCAGTATGCTTTTATTAAAATTATTTAATTATTGTGATGATGTACATTACAAACACACAATCAAAACATATTTTGTTAACTTATTTTTGCTAGCTATTGTCTTTGACCCGATTAACAAAGAAGTGGTCAGAAGCAAAATTACTCATGAATTTCTGCCTTTCCAAAAGTATTAAATACAGACTATTTCACAGACAGAACTGCTCTGCGTACTCTTGATCTGCTTTAATCATGGCAAACTTTGGCAAGTCCGGTGATAATTTCATCCTCAAAAGGTACGCAACATGCCCATCAATTTAGTCAGCCAATCAGCACAGAGCTTGCCAGATCAAGAAAGCGCAATCCAGTTTTGTGTGCGGTATGCATCAGATGGTCAGTAAGTGACTGTAGGCGGCCCGTGGGCGTGCTGTCTGAGGTTGAATCCACTAATGCTCAAGTGCCCATATTCTTCAAACGTCCCATGATGAAGTGATACAATTTCGGTGCTCAGCATTATTGTTGAGAGACTCTTGGCAAATGGTGAAATTCACTAGAAACAAAGCCTGTTAACTGAGACGCTGCCCACAGAATCTTTTAAAAGCAGTTGCTAAGGGACCAGAGCTTTGTTTCATTTGATACTTGATAATGAGGCTTTGAGTAAAAGAAAAAGAAAAGAAACAATGAGGAAGGCAGGGGCTGCATATATCCACTGTACTGAAAACATGGCTGCTTTTTCTTTGTTTTTCTGTATGCAGTTCCTGACACGGCCCCCACCGATGTCGGAGGTGGGGGTGGCTCCAAGTCAGAGCTAGTAATAACATGGGAGGTAAGTCATCTGTCTATATTATCACTCTCTCTGTGCGAGGTAATAGTTTTGGCTAATTAAATGGAATTGAATGAGGGTGTTTATTACCTCAGTCAAAGCCAAGCCTGTTTTCCATCTGGGCCCTTTACTCCCATAATGGCATTCAATTCAAATTTGGTTGTATATTAGAAAGCGGTTCATTTGCGCTCTCAAGAGGTTGCATCACTTTGCGAAAACTGTGTGGGATTTGGAAAGGCGCTGGATGTGAACCTGAGGCTGGATCTGGTCTGTATGTTTTAATATCACTATAGTTTCTTGTTTCTCTCCCAGCCTGTGCCTGAAGACCTGCAAAACGGAGATGGTTTTGGCTACATCATTGCTTTCCGGCCGCTGGGGGAGGTCAACTGGACACACGCCGTCACCTCCATACCGTCCCAGTCCCGTTACGTGTACCGAAACGAGAGCATCCCGCCCTTTTCTCCATTTAGCATCAAAGTGGGTGCCTACAACACCAAAGGCCAGGGACCGTTCAGCCCTGTTACCATTGTGTTCTCAGCTGAGAATGGTGAGACTGTCAGTCGCATTATGAGCACTGCACAAAAGCTTACCTTTTCAGTCATTTCCAGTGTTTTCAATGGATTTTTCTTTCCTCTATGTATTTATTAATCTATTGTAAGGAGCAAAAAAACATTCAAAGAACAGCCTGGAATTGATTCCTTTACGACCATCGCTTTATTATGTGCAGCACTGAAAGAACACGGCTCATTTTATAACAAATGGTCAAAAAAGCCGGATACTGTAGGATATAGATTTAGATTATATAATGTTATATCCTTTTATGGGTTTCTCCAACACTGTTGCTTGCAGTTTCCTGTTCTTTTAGCAGTAATTTTCCCTTTTTTAACAGGACATATTTTTGCTAAATGTCCAAGAATACATAATGCAATTTTCTTTTGATAGTAACTACAAAGTAAAGCATGTACTATAATGTCTGTACGTGATGTTGTTTGGGTTTTAGCGCTGGAATCTTTCAGCTAGTTAGGATCGGTTTGAGATGAGCTATTACAGTGTGGAGTGACGGGCAGTCAGCGGTGTGTCAGGAAGCTACCGCATTAATTGAATTCCTGTACAGATCATGTTCCTTTATGTCACTCAACTATCCTATTAAAATAAAGGCTAGTAATTTACCATTTTAGAGACAAAAGATTTTGCATCAGTCATTTATAAATAATTGTTTCATCAGCTTCTGATTTGTGCACTGATGATTATGCTTCTTTTTTCCTCATATTGTCTCTTCTAGTCTTGTCTTGTCTCCTCTTTGTCTTTGTTGCATCGTACTTCTTCTCTTCTTGTGTGTTCCGTTCTCCTGATCTCGTCTTTTCTCCTCGTCTTTTTGTGTTTTATTTCATCTCTTTACATTTAGTTTAATCTCATTTACATTCTTCCATTGTCTTTTCTTCTTGTCTCTCTTTAAATCTTGTCTTATTTTGGTCTTCTCTCCTCGTAGTTGTGTCTCTTCTCATCCTGTCTTTTCATTGTTTTATCTCGTCTCTTGTCTTTCATTTTATCTTGTTTCATCATTTCATTTTTTGTCTTCCTGTCTCTTCTCTTTTTTCTTTTCTTCTTTCCTTTCAGTCTCGTTTCAGCTTCGCTCCTTGTTGCATCCTGTTCTTCTCTAGTCTCTTTTCTTATCTCATCTTCTCATTTTATTCTCATTTATTCTCTTTCAGTTTGGTCTTGGTACAAACTCTGATGCATCCTCTTTTCTTCTCATCTACTCTCTTTCAATCGTGTCACATTTTGGTCTTCTCACCTCATTGTCTTGTCTTTTCTTATCCTGGCTCGTCTAATCTCTTCTCTTTCTGTGTTATTTCATTTCATCTTCTTCTCTTGCCTCGTCTGTTGTTTTTTCTCTTTCATTTCAATCTTTTCTCTGTGTTGCATCCTAGTTCTTCTCATTTCATCTCTTCTAGTCTCTTCCCTTCTCTAAATCTCTTTTTTTCTCATATTCTCTCTTTTCTCATCTTGTTTCATCTTCTCAGTTTTTCTCTTCTTGTCTTTTCTGTTCTCTTTCCTTTCGGTCTCATTTCAACTTCTCCATTTTGCATCCTAGTTCTTGTCTTTTCATTTTCTGTAATCTCTTCTTTTCTCTCTGTCTTATCTTTTCATGTAATCTTCGCTCTTTTTGTCTCATCTCACCTGTTTCAAGTTTGTCTCTTCGTTGTATCCTCTTTCTTCCTCTTGTCCTGTCTTATTTTATCTCATCTCTTCTCTTTATCTTCTTGTCTTCTTGTTTTCTCTTTGTCTCTCTTCTTCTCTCCTTGTTCCATCCTAGTTCTTCTCTTCTCTCGTCTTTTCCGTCTTCTCTCGTTTGATCTCATCTCGTCTCATTTATATCTCTCTTCACCGCATCCTCTTCTTATCTCTATTCTTTCAGTCACATTTTCATCTTCTCATTGTCTCATTTTGTTTCATCTCGATTATTCTCTTTTAGGTTTTTCTTATTAATCGTATTTTGGCTCTTCTTTTATCATATTTCCTTATATCTTTTCCTTTCCTTTGTTCTCATCTCTTTGCTTCTTTTCTGTCTTTATGTATTCATCTTTTTCTCTTTTTATCTTTCCTCTCAGAGCCCAGTGGCATTCCAGACGGCGTGTGGGCCAGAAGCATTTCTGCCACTGAAATTGAAGTGAGCTGGCACATTCTCAGCGCTTCCTCAGAAAGAGTGTTGGGCTATGAGGTGCGTCCCTTCTTCTAAATGGAAATGACTCTCTGTCCAGTTTTGAAATGCACCGTGGGTTCTGTCAGAGTCTGTCATCTCCCACGCTGCACCTCAAAGTTCCCTCTGTACCCATGGAAACGCTCCATTTGAAAATAAGAATAGGGTACCCTGTTCTTACCGTATGCATAGGAGGCCCTCTCTGCCGCATGGGCGAAATGGCTTTTCTTCATCCTTTTTAAGGACACAGAGAACACATTACACATTCCTCTTTGAAACTCTTCATCCATGTCACCCCAAACCCACTGTGTAGAAAAAGAGAAATACTCCTGTATAATAATTCGCCTGCACTGAACATAATGGCACCGTAGCATTATATCAGCAAGGCTTTAGATCCCACAGGCTGTGCTTTCTCTCCATTGCTCTTGAAATCAGGTGGTGTACTGGGAGGACGATACAAAACCTGAGACCATGGGCAAAGTCAGAGTGTCTGCCAATCAGAACAAGGTTAACATCAGCGCTCTGAGAGGATACACTCAGTATTTCCTGACAGTGAGTGCTTTCAACACAGCAGGAACTGGCCCTCTTTCTCCCACCATCAATGTGACCACCAAGAAGTCCCGTAAGTATACGCTTGTTAAAATTCTACGTTTATTTAGGCATTGCCACTGCAGGTATATAAAACATATTATTTGTTGTTGTTGTTTTTTTGTCTCATTTTAATATTCGCACTTTATAAAAAAGGTTGAATTGTCCTTTTTAATATGTAAATAGGATAAAGACACCTGTCATTTAATATACTCTATTGTTAACGTTTTTTTACATAATTTACCAAGGGTTCATTTATTTGATCAAAAATACAGTAAAAATCTGTAGCATTGTGGGAAAATAAAACTCTTTTCGATTTTAATATTTTTTCAAATGCCATTTATTACTGTGATCGAAAAGCTGAATATTCATCAACCATTACTCCTGTCTTCGGTGTCACATTAATAGAAAGCATTTATTTGAAATTGATTTTTTTTTAACATTATAAATGTATTTACTGTCACTTATGTTGTGCGTCCTTTCTGAATAAAAGTAAAGAAAAATAAAGATTTAAAGAGTTATTGGTTATAAGATTCTGTCAGCATTTAATCACAGTCATCATTTTAAACCTCTGTAAGGGGAAAAAATTGATATTTAAATGTATGTTCATGCTGCTCTTTCTCATACAGCGAAAGAATACAGTGACTAGCTAAAGTACCCAAGTAGTCCTTAACTTGCTTACTATATATCCATGTGACCTCAAAAGACTAGGAATATAACATACAAAGCATATTTTATCATGTTTGGAAAAGAGCAGTGCGAACATTCTACTAAATGTTTCCTTTTGTGTTCCACAGAGGAAAAGAATGTCATACACGTTTGAAATGCCTTTTCCAGTTCTAGAACTATTCGTTTAGTGTAATCATTATGAAATTATGAACAAACAGACAGCAAGGCACCTCTCCTGGCTTTCTGATGTCGTCACATGCACAGTAACTAATAGTGGTGTTTCCTCTCAGCACCCGGGCAGCCGCCTTTGAACGTGGAGTGGAATCTGATTGGCTCTAAGCTCACTGTTCATTGGGAGCCTGTCATTTCTCTGGAGATGGAGTCAGATGTTACCGGGTATCAGGTAAGTGCTTCCCAGCAATATAAGCCTCAAAGCCAAACTGTAGGGCATTATTTTCACATAATCATATTAGCTTGTTCTATTCCCGTGAACATTTAGGAAACAACTACATTAAAGTGCTTATATTATTTCTCTTGTTGGACGATTACCCACCTTAGTGGTAACGGAAATTAAAAATAAAACAAATTTATACCGCAGATCTACAAAATATGTGCTGTACAGTATAGCTAAAACACCAGGTGTGCTAATAAACACTACAGTTCCCCACAGTGTATGATAATTTGATTTTACTTCCGTTATCGACTAAAATAGCTTGTGCTGAGTAAATCTAATTGGTTGTTAGCACCTCTTTCATTTGTTCTCTCCAGGTGTCGTACAGAAAGAACCGGCATAAAGAAGTTAACACAATAACAACAAATCTGACCTCAGTGGAGCTCACGCTACCTGCAGATGATGATTACATCATTCAGATACGAGCGCTGAGTGACGGAGGAGAAGGGATGCCAACCGAACCCATCAACATACATAAACTTAGTAAGAACACGCTTTTTTAAATTTGATGCATTTGTGTGTAGTGGTCTCCTGAAATAAGTGTTTTTTTAGTCCAATGTACACTATTGTTCAAAGGTTTGGGGTGCATAACAATAATGTGTACTATAATTTAGCAAGGAATAATAAAAGATTCAAATAAATACTGTTCGTTTGAACATTGTTCATCAAAATATCCTGAAAAAAATGATCATAGTTTACACAAAATAATTAAGAAGCACAAATGCCTAGTTCTTTCATGAAACTCTATCAGGCTGATGGGTCTTAATATAACTGATGATATTCACAGCATTACTCTATTTGGCACAAGCTGATTGGTTCATGTTTCATATGCAGCTAATGCATTTGCTGCTTTATATTTAAATGTTTGGTTAGTATTCACTAGAGCAGTTTGCAGCGCGCTTTCAGAGTTCCTCTGAAACCCTCCACCTTCCCCAGCTCCACCTGTATAGATCTGCTACGGGTTATTTTATATGCTATTTGTGCAGCAGCAGTATGTCTTAAATACTCACGGCAGTGTATCGCCGTATGCATTGGCAGTAGCAAGTTCCTGTACTTACTTGCAGCAGCAATATTCTACAACTACAGCAATAGCAAACAGCAGCAGCAATTCAGCAGCAGCGTAGCAGATCTATTCTGCCAAGACCAAATACATTAACATTATCATATCCATCACCATGCTAAAATATTCAGAGCGTTGTTTGATAACAACATTGATAATAATAAGAAAAATGTTCTTCTTTCTAGGAAATATTTCAGCAGATCAGTTTATTAGAATGATTTCTGAAAATTTAGCTTTGAATGACAGGAATAAATTACGTTTTAAAATATATTACAGTAGGAAGTGGTTATTTTAAATTATTGCCTAATAATATTTAACAATATTACTGTTTTACTGTATTTTTTACCAAATAAATTAATACATTTATAAATAAATCTTGTTGAACGTGAAAAAAAAATAATTGACCCCAAAATTTTAAACAGTAGTGTAAATTCATTTTTCAGTTACATTTAGACCGTTTCCAACTTACATATACCATATAATTACAGATGCACCAAAATTAAAATAATGTCTGATATTGCTAAAAGGGAATTTAGACAACATACTGTAACATCAAAATATACAATATGAAAATTGGCTGTTAATTTTGAGATTTGCTAAAGATTACATTTACCAAGGTTTATTTTTTTATTTTTTTTTTTTAAAGATTAATTTGCTGTCATTTAACGCTCACTTAAATGTTATTGTAACAATATGGGAAATGTTATAATGTGCTTCACCTTTCAAACAACTCTCCTTTTTTGCTGACGTCACTTAGGCTGCATAGGATATTGGATAATGTTAACCAATAGCGAAATATTTGAAATGTAACATCTTCTTTTCATCATCCAATCAACTCCTGATGAATCAAATTAAGTCCTGCCCCACATTTTTCTAATCAAATATCCTGTTTCACTCAAAAACTAAAAATTGTACTCAGCTCACCTCACTCGCAGATCTTCCTCTGTGACTGAATTCTTAACTCAATGTTTATTCCGTCCATTTCTTCTTGTGAACCGGTCGTGAACAATGATACGGAGAATGACACAGAGAGGGCAAAGAGCCAATCACAGTGCAGTGAAATCACTGCTCATATTTGCTGATAACCCTTCAGGACCTTTATGAGAATGTAACAAGCTCAAGAGAGGCCAAAAATAAATAAATGCTACCATCCTGGTGTTTCTTTTGGACATTGTTACTTTGGAAAAATTAGTGATTTATGAATTCGATTTTATCAGTTGTTTATATTCGGCTCATTTATTTCACGTCTGCATCCTTACACAATATTACATCTCCGTAGGTGAGTTCAACCTGCGGGCGTGTGCAAAGCTCATCCACTGCCCTCCTCGCTCAAAGGCCGTGATGTAAAAGATAAATATTCAATGCCAAAGGGATATTAAACACACAGGCCCCTATAACATAAACAATGCACAGTTGACCTCATAATGTTCTCCTCCTGTTCCCCCGCGTGAACAGCGCAGGTGCAGATTGCAGCGTAGACGCTCTCTTACTGCAGCCCACAGAGTTTAATGCGCCTCTCTAAATGAGTTCTCACTGATTTGATGTGTCCTCCTTGTACACCTTTTATTCTCCACTGGGCTAAGCAGTCTGATCTTTATTAACTAGCCCAAGCTCTCGCCATCTATCTCTGCCCGTTGGTCTCCGCTCCCCCATGGATACAACGTCACAGGCTGATGCAACTGCAAGGGACAACTGTTCTCTGTGGCTTATTGTTCACATTTTTCATCTAATGGCCTGCAATGTCTCGTTCTCAAGAAAAAGCCCTGACTCTTTTCCTTTGTTAATGTTGGAAATTATTAGCTGTGCCAATAGCAAGGTTTTCCAAACTGCTTTAGGATTAATTAGTTAGTCATTTAAACTGGGAAAAACTGCTCAGTGAGCATCTGCTGGACCTCAGTGAAAATGCAACTGTTTTTACTCTAATTTTGATCAAATAAATAATTGTTGAGCATAAGATATTTCCTAAATTAAATAATTTTACAGACTCCAAGCTTATGAACAATTGTACACAGCTGTGTTCAGATGAGAGCTTGTTTCTTGATTGGAACAGATTTGGAGAAATTAAGCATTATATCACTTGCTCACCTATGGATGCTCTGCAGTGAAATGGGTGCCGTCAGGTTGAGAGTCCAAACAACTGATAAAAACATCACAGTAATCCGCAAGCAATCCACACCCGTCTGTTTTGGACTGTTTTTGCTTGTAAATGGTGTTTGATCCTGTGCATATGTCTCTCCTGTTTCAGACTAGACAACTGTTTCACTGGAGAAAGCAAGATTATGTAAAGGAATCATATTTTAGCCAGAAGCAACGGCTTGAAATTAAAAACTCATTAATGATCGATTTGTTTATTACAAACACAAAGCATTTCTCTTCACAAGTTTTTAATTAATGGACTGGAGTAGTGTGGGTTACTTGTGGATTATTGTGATGTTTTTATCAGCTGTTTGGACTCTCGTTCTGACGGCACCCATTCACTGCAGAGGATCTATTGGTGAGCTAGTGATGAAATTCTAAATTTCTCCAAATATGTTCAAGGTGAAGAAACAAACTCATCTGCATCTTGGATGGTACACTGTAAAAATTAATCGAGGGATAAAAAAACACGTCAAATGACTGACAGCTACCAAACAAAAAACATAAAATTACAGTGAAATATCTTAATTGAAATAAAGTGCAAAAACAATACTTTTATAGGAATTAGTATTAAAGGTTTTAAATAATATTTTTTTCTTGTTTCAATTACGATATTTCACAATTTTACAGTCATTTGGCCGTTGTTTATTTTTACGGGACTTTTTTACAGTGTATGATAGTGAGTAAATATTCAGCAATTTATTTGTTTTTTGGATTAAACTATTCTACTTTTTTCAAAGAATTACTCTGCTGTCACAACGCTCATTTAAATCTCAATGTAACAGAAGGGAACACTGATAAAGCTATAATTTCATCCTTCAGTTCCCAACGATGCCTTCCTTTATTGCTCTTATATTACTCCCAGTCTATTTTAATTCATCAATTACAAGTTAATAAGCTTCAGCACCTTAAAGTCCTGTTCTCCATGTTCCAGGTATGAGTGTACGAGGGTCCAGAGCCTGGCGACCCAACACCATCCCCGTCTCCTTGCTTTCTATCATCGCGTTATCGACACTGAGACCGGCTTTGTGTTAACGGTCCGAAGGATCGAACATCCTCTGACCGTTTTGATTGCCTGCACTCTTCCTCGCTGTGGAATGGTTGGAGAGGTGCACCAAAACACTTTTGAAGAGAGATTATCGATCTATCTCTCCATAGTTATCTGAGGCAATGCCCGGCGAGGCCTTCAAGGAGCGTAACGGAAAAACATCAGCGTCACGGTGGTCAGATTTCATGTGCATGTGTTATGTACTGTGTATCATTGTGTCCTTGCAAGTGATCCGAGACCCTAACAAGGTTTCAACCGAAGGTTTTTGAAGCGTATTGGTGTACGAGGAGGGTTGAGTCATGTTACTGCACTAAGATTTCATCTTCTCATTGATCCGTCAGAACAAATGCCTTACTTCCATGTACATGCCAAAGTAGTTAACATCCTTTTACGTCTTACTAAGCTACTGTTTGTTAAACTTGTGATTGTTTTGTAGTTATCACATCATTCATTGAATGATTAGTTCACCCAAAAATCAATTACACACCCTCATGTTGTTGTCATGTGACTTTAATTGGCTGTGGGACACAAAGTGCGATTTTAAAGAATTTTCCCATGCAATTACAATGAATGGAGAGAGGGGCCTTTTAAAGTAATAGTTCACTCACAAATGAAAATTCACTTACACTCAGTTCATTCAAGATGTAGATGAGTTTGTTTCTTAATCAAAACAGATTTGGAGAAATTTAGCATTACATCACTTTCTCACCAATGGATGCTCTGCAGTGAATGGGTGCCGTCAGAATGAGAGTCCAAACGGCTGATAAAAACATCACAACAATCCACAAGTAATCCACACAACTCCAGTCTATATTGTAAACTGAAAAACCACAAATCCATCAGTATGACATTTTAACTTTTTCACCATTACTTCTGTTCATAATCTATAAAACCGTTTCCTACTATGAAAAGGGGCAGTCGTGGCCTAATGGATAGAGTGTTGGACTTGTAACCCGAGGTTGTGGGTTCGAATCTCGGCTCCGGCAGGAATTGTCCACGACTGAGGTGAGACCCTTGAGCAAGGCACCGAAACCCCTGACTGCTCCCCGGCGCCGCAGCATCGGCTGCCCACTGCTCCAGGTGTGTGTGCACTTGGATGGGTTAAATGCAGAGAACACATTTCACTGCTGGTTATACTCTGTATAATTGTGTATGTGACAAATAAAAAATATATAAAATTATTCTAAAAGTCCATCCCCTGTTGTCCTCTCGCATCAAAATCAACCCTACATATTTGTTTAGAACTGATTTAGACATAAACATCTTACAGATGGATTTGTTTATTGCAAACACGCAGCTCTTCACACAGCGTTAACTGATGAACTGGAGTCGTGTGGATTAGTTATTGTGATGTTTTTATCAGCTGTTTGGACTCTCATTCTGACGGCACCCATTGGAAAAAACAAACTCATCTATATCTTGGATGACCTGAGGATGATTAACATTTAACAAATTAACATTTCAAGTTAATTTTAATTTGTGAGGTCATGAAAGAGCTATAAAAATATCATAAATGTGGTCCATACAACTTGTGCGCTATGTCACCTTTTACAAATTCATATGAGATTTTTATGTGAATATTCACTTTTTGTGTTTCAAAGAAAAAAGAAAGACATTTGGAACAACATGAGGGTGAGTAAATAATGACAGAAGGCAATTTTTTGTGTGAATGATCCCTTTAAGCTGTTTGTTATACTTGTGATTGTTCTGTAATCACATTATTAATTAACATTTAGCCTTTGCTTATTAGTTCAGTTATTTGTTCGAGAGTTGTCTCTGTGCCTTATCTATGTTTTAGCACTCACAAGGCTTGTATTAGTTTGCTCCAGGCACCATGTCGCAGCTACAAGCCTCTAGTATTCATGATTGTCAAAGTGCTACAGTACATTCACAGGTTTTGTGACAACAATATCTACACAGTTTGAACTGAATTATGGGTAAATCTGTGAACACCCACAATGATAAACTAGTGATATCATATAACATCTAATGATAGTGACATGAGGGAACTTATTAGACTTTTATTAATGTGCTAGAGATGTTCTTAGTTTAAAATTTGATTAGGCATTTAGACAATGTAGTCATAATGATTGGTTTTATAAAGAATAATTTCTGACGATCAAAAATGCACTGTTTTAGTAATAGGTGGGTGAAAATGTAATTTTGAGATGAGTAACCAATTATTACAGTATTACAATATGAGAGAAGTTAGATTTTCTTTCCTAAATAATAGAAATTATGGAGTGCTAAAGCCACATTTTAATGACCTTTTTTTATTAGTATCACTTAATTATCCCTTGTGAAAAAGAAATGTTTTTAATTGTATTCAATTTGCACTTGTAGTGTACTTTCAATCTTTAACAAAGTACTTGCAGTGTATTCACTTAAATGACTTTTTAACTATAAAGTCCATTTTTAATCATGGTTTGCATAATATTTTGTCATACTTCAAAGACGTACACTTATTTTGATGTGTTGACACATTAAAGCACATGCAAAGAACTTGATTACAATTTTAAATGTA
Source organism: Ptychobarbus kaznakovi (assembly GCA_027422405.1). Classification (NCBI taxonomy): domain Eukaryota; kingdom Metazoa; phylum Chordata; class Actinopteri; order Cypriniformes; family Cyprinidae; genus Ptychobarbus; species Ptychobarbus kaznakovi. Next base: position 16,884,703 of record CM049794.1, on the reverse strand, counting down.
GTGGGTTATTTAAGATTACAGTTAATAGATTTATACTAAATTGCTTCATTGCAAATGTGTAATTACAAATATAGTTCAATAAATTACAAACAAGTTTCAATAGAACTGACATTAAAGCATTTTTAGTTCACCATCAGTACATTCTATGTATCAGTACACTTTAACCATACTTCAAAGACAATACAAGTGATTATGAAATTATTTTAAAGTATATTATTTCCATAATAAGTAGTCTTCTTAAAAGCATATCTAAGTGTACTTCTTTTTCACAAGGGATGACTCAAGTATTATTCTTTTTTGGTTTTGGAAAACTGAAAATGAGTCTCCTGTACATGATATCAGTGTTTTTAATAGCGTTACAATTTTCAGGTACAGCAAAGTGAGCACGATAAGACCGGTTTAATGTATTAATCTGTTAAGCACTACAGCATAAACTCAGAATACATTCTTGACCCTGATTTAACTTGTTTTATTATGTATACGCAACACCAAATTAGATGTCAGCTAGTGCTATTTTCTTTGCCCTGGGTTTATCTGCACACTGTTAGATCTGAGCAAGCATATTCAGTCTGCTGCCGGTGTTTCTTCACACAGCAGAGTATGCAAACAGTGTTGTGTTGGCCATTGCTTTTAGTACAGATAGTACAGATATCAGCGCATCGCTAGTTGTTATTCGTTTTAAAAAGGTAGGCAGCGCTGGATACTGCACACGTCTGCTGTATCTTAAACCAGAAATGCTGAATGGTTGCTGAAAGCCACTTATGTTTTGTTTTTGTTGTTTTGGCCATGTACATTGTGACTTGTTCTTCTGTGACTGTTAAAAGTTCTGGTACTTTTTGTATTCGAAGCTTGTTTGGCAAACCTCAGATAAATAGTTTGTGTTTTGTTTGTCTGTGCTGGACTGCGGCGCAGATTCTAGGCCACTCACCAGATGCTCCTCAGGGCCTTTATCAGCTGAATCAGATGTGTTTAGGAAAGTTCGGGACAAAAAACTGCTTACCCAGTACCACTCAAATTGCTTTAGACTCTTTCAGTCCTGGTAATTAAAGGAATAGTTCACCCAAAAATGAAAAATTGCTGAACATGTACTCACCCCCTCACGCCATCCAAACCGTATGAGTTTGTTTCTTCATCTGAACAGATTTGCTGACTCTGCAGTGAATGGGTGCCGTCAGAATGAGAGTCCAAACAGCTGATACATCACAACAATCCTCAGGTAATCCACACCACTCCAGTCTATCAATTAGCATCATGTATTACTTGTGAATTAATGTCTCATTCTGACGGCACCCATTCACTGCAGAGGATCCATTGTTGAGCAAGTGATGTAATACTAAATTTGATGAAGAAACAAACTCATCTACTTCTTGGATGGTCTGAGGGTGAGTACATTTTCAGATGAACTATTCCTTTAATTATTATGCTTGTGTATTGCAATCCTAAAATAAAATATGGCCTAAAACATTGCTATCGAAAGATATAAACACTAGAACACAGAAAAATTGAGAGGTGCTGCCTTGAAAGCACATAATTTGACTGATCCTTACCATGATGTAGAAGCCATTAAACCACGCTAATAAATTACAGTGCGCCCTGCGGTGGCTTTTGACCAAATCTGCAAGGGAATAATGGTTATTAGCAGAAGCGAAGACAAGATGGATGTGAAATTAACAGCATGGCGAGCTGTATCAGGACTGTCCAGACAGCTGACGAGGAGCAGCTTTCCTTTTCGTTCTTTTGTTTCTCCTCACGAAAGGGACGTGGCCACCTTTCTGTCATTTTAGAATGACCGCACTCAAAGGGCCTTTGTACGACTCTCACTTACGCACATTTGAGGAGACTCCAGGGCGTTGTTCAAGGCCGCCCGCACACTCGGCCTTGGTTTTGAATTGTAAGGTCAAATAGGAAGCAGTCAGAAGTGAGAGTAAATGAAAATGCTCTCTGAGTAAGAAAAGTCGCATTGTCCCTACAGACTTGCCGTACAATATAGATGTCACATCAAACTCTGTTGAAGCTCTTGGATGTTTTTGTGTCCGGGATGAAGGCTGCTGCATGATTTTGATTTAACCTTTGATAATGGCTGCTGACATTTAGGTGCCTGTTGGGACTTGTGTATTTTGTTCTGGATTGTCAGCCCATTTTGTGAATATTATTCATATTTTCTCTGGAGTTGCTTCAGAGTACTTCATCTGAGATCCTAAAGTGCTTATTATAAATTTAAAAAACAAAAACAAACAAAAAAAATCATTGGTTTATGTGATTGCTTCTGAAAAAGGTTACAAAAAAAGTGTTTTGTATTTTGTAAGTATTGTTTTGTTGTTTCAGTTTTATGAAATCATCTTGTAATGGCTTGTTTGTTGAAGGTCAAGCGTTGTCCTTTAAAAGTAAAGTAATTTGATCATGACTGTCACAGATTGATTTGTGGAAAGATTATGTAGTGGAATGCAAGATGATATTTTGTTCCTCTTTGGTTGAAATGTCGACAAGATCAAGATTAACTTGTGTTTTCGTGTGTTAGATTCAAATAGATCCACCTTCCATATGAATACATGTAACAACACTTGACCTAATGTTTTGATATTTCTGTATTAATACATTGTTTATTGAATACATCTCTGTGAGATGATGTACTGGAGCTAAGTACCGTTTTCATATTGAAAAGAATTGGATCGTGTATAGTAAAGCTGTGCATGTTGATTGTTTAATGTGTGTACATTTTCTAAAGCAAATTTAATAAAACAACTTACGGAGATTTACCTCCATAATGTCACGGCACTCTGTCCTTTTATTCTGAAATAAACATATTTATGACACCTGCTAGTAAATACAAGGTTCTGTCAAACTCGAGATGGTGCAAGCCGATAACTAAATTACATAATGACATCGTTATTAACATGGTGCGCTGATTGGTTTCTTTTCACATCCGTAGCCAATGAGCTTGCTGCTCAACATTCAAATACTTGGCTAGTGCTCGCTGTAGCAGTTGCAGCGCACTTCAAAAACCCTCCACCTTCCCCAGCTCCACCTGTATAGATCTGCTAGGAGGTAATGTCATGCATGTTATATACAGGTGCATCTCAAAAAATTTGAATATCAAGAAAAAGTAATTTTTTTCTTGTAACTTATTTCAAAAAGTGAAACGTTCATATATTTTAGATTCATTGCATGTAAAGTAAAATATTTCAAAAGTTTTTTTGTTTAAATTTTGATGATTAGAGTTTACTGCTCATGAAAGTAAAAAATCCAGTATCTCAAAATATTAGAATATTTACATTTGAGTTTCAATAAATGACCATCCATACAGTATAAATTCCGGGCATCTCTTGTTCTTTGAAACCACAATAATGGGGAACACTGCTGACTTGGCAATGGTCCAGAAGACGATCATTGACACCCTCCACAAAGAGGGTAAGTCACAGAGGGTCATTACTGAAAGGGGTGGCTGTTCAAGGAGTGCTGTATCAAAGCATATTAAATGCAAAGTTGACTGGAAGGAAGAAATTGGGTAGGAAAATGTGCACAAGCAACAGGGATGACCACAAGCTTGAGAATACTGTCAAGCAAAGCTGATTCAAACACTTGGGAGAGCTTCACAAGGAGTGAACTGAAGCTGGAGTCAGTGCATCAAGAGTCACCACGCTCAGACATCTTCAGGAAAAGGGCTACCAAGCCACTTGTGAAAAAGAAACAATGTCAGAAGCATCTTACCTGGGCTAAAGAGAAAAATAATTGGACTGTTGCTCAGTGGTCCAAAGTCCTCTTTTCAGATAAAAGTACATTTTGCATTTCATTTGGAAATCAAGGTCTGGAAGAAGACTGGAGAGGCACAGAATCCAAGCTGCTTGAGGTCCAGTGTGAAGTTTCCGAAGTCAGAGATGATTTGGGGTGCCGTGACGTCTGCTGGTGTTGATCCATTGTGTTTTATCAAGTCCAACGTCAATGTAGCCATCTACGAGGAGATTTTGGAGCACAAAATATATATATATATATATATATTGTATGCTTCCATCTGCTGACAAGCTTTATGGAGATGCTGATTTCCTTTTCCAGCAGGACTTTAGCACCTGCCCACAGTGTCAAAAGCACTTCCAAGTGGTTTGTGACCAGGATATTACTGTGCTTGATTGGCCAGCCAACATGCCTAACCTGATTCCCATATGTAATCTATGGGATATTTTCAAGAGAAAGATGAGAAACAGTCTATCCAACAACACAGACGAGCTGAAGGCTCAATGGTGCCTCAGCAGTGCCACAGGCTGATCGCTGTCATGCCACACAAACCAGGACTCAAAGCTCTACAGATGCTGGAGTTTGTGCTCTAAAGGAGCCTGCTAAAATAATCAAGACCAACCCACCCCGTAACCATTGAGTGCATAAATGAACATACTTTAAAGGCTCATAACTTTAACTTTTCTCCACAGTTTTAATAAACTGCAAATTATTCCTTTCTTTGATACCCGGTGATCTTAGGAAATATTCTAATGTATTGCACATTTTATCTCATTGATATATTTTATTTTACTATTTGGAATTTTTTATTGATGTTATTTTTATTTTATTTTCTTTCATTTCCATTGAGCTGTAACATTTCACTACTGCTATGATTGTGTATGTGACTAATCATCAAAATTAGTTTGTGCTAAACAAAAAACTTTTGAAATCTTTTACTTTACATGCAATGAATCTAAAATATATGAAAGTTTCACTTTTTAAAATAAGTTACAAGAAAAAATGAACTTTTTCATGATATTCAATTTTTTTTACATGCACCTGTATATGGCGGTAATTTCATGTTATATGTGCAGCAGCAGTACTCCTTACATGCTCACAGCAGCATGTTTGTGGATGCATTGGCGGTAGCAAGTCTCTATACTATATATACTTTTTTATACCTTTGCACCTTTGTATGATTCCTCCACATAAAGCTTTACCAAGTTTGTCCAGTGTCTAACTACAGCATTATTATCTCATCCTAGTGTACCATTTGCAGGTTTTACCCCAATTACAATCCAAATGTCAAAATAGTCCACGCTTTCAATAATTAGTCCTTTTTGTAAGGGGAAATAGTTTTGCACAAGCTATTTAAGTGTGCTTAATATTGAAATACCTGTCACAAAATCTGAATTATAAAAACTCGGCCCTTGCCAATTTGTCCTTTTTCCTATTGTTCCACTATTAAACCAGTTAGGAATAATGCATGAGCTGTTTAGGCCTGTTACATAACTAATAGGTTTCAGTGAAACTGCACTATTCATCTTAGCAGTTCACTGACAGCCTCTAACCCAGGGGTGTCACACTCATTTTAGATCAATAGCCAGACTGGGTTAAACCGTTCTTTTTTTAACCTTGTGTGCCCATGCTGTACTCGGTCTCAGTGGAGGCTTGTAAACAATTAGGAATTTAGCTTAATACCATTTTTTCTTGTACATGTCTGTGTTGTCATGAGGACAGGCTGCCATGGGACAGTTGTGTTACCCACTGATCCAGTTTCAGATGAACAGCACGATATAACTCCGCTTCTCTGACCTGAATTAACAGCTGATTTTGATTATAGTGCATGTGAGAGAATTACTGAACCCTGAAATACAAAGCACACAGGTCATTTCTGATGAGTTTCATGCATTCTAGTGGTTCTGGGTGAGAGGGATAAGGGATAACTGTAACATGTTTTAATTTTTGCATATTTGTTGAAAAAATGTTTAGCTTTGAAATCTTTGCTCAACCATTTTTATATTAGCAATTACCAGTGTGAAATTTGGGACTGATGCGGTTAGACTAAGTTACATGAAGGTCAATAACACCCATGCTATATAATTTTAATGGTGGTATGCGATAAATATAACAGTAAATGGAGGAAGCTAATGTGAAGCGACATTTTTGTGTATGCTACACATTAACACACACCTGGAGCAGTGGGCAGCCATTTATGTTGTGGCACCCGGGGCGCAGTTGGGGGTTCGGTGTCTTGCTCAAGGGCACCTCAGTCGTGGTATTGAGGAGGAGAGAGCGCTGTACATTCACTCCCCCCATCTACAATTCCTGCCCGGCCCAGACTCGAACTCACAACCTTTGGATTACAAGTCTGAGCTCTCTAACCATTAGGCCACGACTTCCCCCAAGATGGCAAGTAACATGTTGGATTTAACATGACATTTTAAAGAGAAAAAAAAACTGAACTAGTATTTTCACTCCAGTAATCTTTGTTTGATTTACTTTTTTTTTTCAGTGTATAATAAATGTTATTAGACGTGAGCAGTCAAATGGGAAAAAGCACAATGCTGCATATTATTTATTTAGTGAGTAGTGCTGTAATAAGTGATAGAGGTCAATACTGAAGGGCTTTATTTTGCAGTAATGATGGGCTGGCTGTACATTATCCTACTTCAACCCCATACACTTTTTAAATAAATGACAACACCAACAGTGAAATAAAAGAGTAGTTTAAAATCAACCCCTCATTTGCATTTTAATATGTAAGTTACAGTTATGTCGGATGTTTGTTTGATTGTGTTTTTGTTTATTCAACATTTGCTGAACTCATTTCTACTGGCCTAGAGGCAGCCATTACATCCATACAACCAGAAACAACACAGATTTTTGTAATTGCATCCAAATTGGGCACAAAACAACAGCCAATTATACATGTCTTCTTTACCAGCAATACTGAAACTATCCATTATTTTGGAGGAGGGTGAATTAATTTGATTAACCAAACTAATGTAATTTGGTTCATTAAATTGATACATCAATACTCCCAGTTTATGTTAATAAAAGGTTTGAAAACAGGCAGATTTGTCATAATTACTGCAGAAATACTGAAAATCTCTTCTGAAATTAGCCTATTCTATGTGTTATGTGGGTCAATGACAAACACAAGTGTACATTATAAAGAAAAGGAGAAACATAACCGTTTAATATATATATATATATACTCACCGGCCACTTTATTAAGAACACATGTTCAATTGCTTGGTAACACATGGCAGCAACTCAATGCATTTAGGCTTCTAGATGTGATGAAGAAAACTTGCTGAAGTTCAAACCGAGCTTCACAATGGGGAAGGATTTAAGTGACTGAATGTGGAATGGTTGTTGGTGCCAGACGGGCTGGTTTGAGTATTTCAAAAACGGCTGATCTAATCCCCTGATCTGGGATTTTCACGTACAACCATCTCTAGGGTTTACAAAGAATGGTCCGAAAAAGATAAAATATCCAGTGAGTAGTTGTGTGGAGGAAAATGCCTTGTTGATGTCAGAGGTCAGAGGAGAATGGGCAGACTGGTTAGAGATGATAGAAAGGCAACAGTAAGTCATATAGCCACTCGTTACAACCAAGGTATGCAGAATACCATCTCTGAACGCACAACACGTCAAACCCTGAAGCAGATGGTTTACAGCAGCAGAAGACCACACCGGGTGCCGCTCCTGTCAGCTAAGAACAGGAAACGGAGGCTACAATTCACACAGGCTCACCAAAATTGGACAATAGAAGATTGGAAAAACGTTGCCTGGTCTGATGAGTCTCTATTTCTGCTGCGACATTCAGATGGTAGGGTCAGAATTTGGCGTAAAGAACATGAAAGCATGGATCCATCCTGCCTTGTCTCAACGGTTCAGGCTGGTGGTGGTGGTGTAATGGTGTGGGGGATATTTTCTTGGCATACTTTGGGCCCCTTAGTACCAATTGAGCATCGTTTTAACGCCACAGCCTACCTAAGTATTGTTGCTGACATCATCCCTTTACGACTACAGTGTACCAATCTTCTGATGGCTACAAAGCTCAAATCATCTCAGACTGGTTTCTTGAACATGACAATGAGTTCATATCAAATGGCCTCCACAGTCACCAGATCTGTTAATAGAGCATATGTGGTGGATATCATGGATGTGCTCTGCAGCAACTATGCTATCATGTCAATATGTCTCAGAGGAATGTTTCCAACACCTTGTTGAATCTATGCCACGAAGAATTAAGGCACAAAAGGGGGTCCAACCCAGTACTAGCAGTGTTATTAATATACTCCTAATATATGTCATAATTTGATGTGACAAGTCCAGATAAGATCAGCTTGTAAAATGTGTTATTACTCTCCAAAAAAATTATTCATGAATTAATAATCCTTTGTAAGAATATTTTGCTTTGAAAAAAAAAATACTTTTTGAAACCTCTATTTGCTAGTTTAACAGCTCTAAATGTTCTCCTATAATGCCTGATGAGGTTAGAGAACATCTGATGAGAGATCAGAAGACCATTCCTTCATACAGAATCACTCCAGATCCTTCAGATTCCCAGCTCCATGTTGGTGCTTCTTCTCTTCAGTTCACCTCACTAATTTTCTATAGGGTGCAGGTCAGAGGACTGGAATGGCCATAGCAGAAGCTTGGTTTTGTGCTCAGTGACCCATTGTTTTGTTGTTTTTGAGGTTTGTGTTTGGATTATTGTACGGTTGGAAGATCCAAACATGGCCCATTATAAGATTTCTAAAAGAGTCAGTTACTTTTTTTTTTATCTGTTGGTATTGCATAGAATCCATGATGCCATGTGTCTAAACAAGATATCCAGGACTTCCAGCAGAAATATAGGCCCACAACATAAAAAATACAGCAGTATATTTAATTGTACACATGGGGTACTTTTTATCCCTGTGTTCACCAAACCCATCTTGAGTGTTTGCTGCTAAAACGCGTATTTTTAGTTTCATCGGACCATAGAAGCCAGTCCCATTTGAAGTTCCAGTCGTGTCTGACAACTGAATATGCTGGAGAATGTTTTTGGATGAATCAGGAGAATTTTTTCTTTAACCCTCCCAAACAACATGTGGTGATGTAGGAGCTGTTTGACTATTTTTTCAAGGTTTTCTGACCCCGAGACTCAGCTATTTTCTGCAATTCTCCAGCTGTGGTCCTTGGAGAGTCTCACTCAAACTCTCCTCCTCACCGTGCATTAGGACGATATAGACACACATCCTCTTCCAGGCAGTTTAGTCATATTTTATGTTGATGGGAAATTCTTAATTATTGCCCTGATGGTGGAAATGGGAATTGTCACTGCTCTAGCTCTTTTTTAAAAGCCACTTCACTGAAGCGCAATTATCTTTTGCTGAACATCCAAAACATATTATTTGGTTGTTCTCATTGTGATGGATGATTAAGGGAATTTGGGCTTTGTTTTCCCTCCTTTTAAAATTTCTGTGAAACAGAAAGCCATGGCTGGATAATTGCATGTTCATAATCACCCTGGAGTGCTCAAAATTGTGAATATGAATGGTAATATACTTCAGAGATATTATACTCATAAGAATGCCTAGGGGTGCCAATAATTGTGTCCAACATGTATTTGAGAAAACACATTTATTTCATAATGATATTTCCCCCCCATTTTAAATTCTTATTATCCAGTAAAAGGTTAGATTTTTGTGATTTTTGGTAAATAAAAGATCAAAAGGATTAACAATAAAATTAATTTTCACAGCCTTCTTTGATCATATTTACCAAGGGTGCCAATATTTTTGGTCATGACTGTATATATATATATATATATATATATATATATATATATATATGCTGTCAAAATGAGCGTGTTAATGCAAGTGCTACAATTTTTTCAGTTTAACGCGTTCAAATTTTTTAACACCGTTAACGCAGGGGCGGGGCTAAGGTCGGCCACCCCACTCTATCTGCTACTTCTGTCTCTTTTTTTCTTGACAAGGAGTGCATTTATTCAGTCGCAGCAAGTCTTTATGACCACATCAAACTGGAGACTTTTCAGACACGTGTCACGTGCTTCCAGTTCACTTCAGCGCCAGGCGCGAGTCAAACGAGCGCGGAAACGGTACTGTGCTCATAGCGCATGTTCTTGCACGCACAAATGCGCCGGCGCATGCTGTAGCCTTTATCATTTCATATCAAAGCCCGAAAATAAACTACGAGCATGCAATGTCATGGTTGGTTAAGACATGAAGTTACCAAAAAGGCAATTAAAGCTGCCTCAAATCTGTCCATGCATGTAATATGTTATATATGAGTTACATTAAGAACATGTCTCTGAAATGGTTTTCAAACCTGTCCTGAGGCACCCCATCACTGTATCTAACACTCCCTATTCAACCAGTCAGCTCATTAGTAGACTGAAATGGGTCCGAACTGAAGTGGGTCAGAAAAGCTAGAGTTGAGAGAAAATACGATGCATGTCAGATCTGCGTCACATTCAACAGCAGCAGCTCTTAAATAAAATAGCAGCCAAAACAACCTAATAACCATCTACTGTGATGTCTGTTAATCAAAGAAAAAAAGAAGGAAATCAATAACTTTTTTAGCTTCAATTATTCATCTGCATTTAGTTTAGAATTTTGTGTTTGATAATTTAATTATATTTTTTATATGTCTGCTGAGGGGCACATAGCTAAATATGCCATTTATTATAATGTGTTTATGTGAAGATTGTTTAAAGTTCACTTAAATTAGAAGTTATTTTTAAGTCTAATCAATGTTAAAATTGATAGCTCTTAATTATAATGTAAAGTTGAATGGCTATAGTCAATGGTCAACTATTAGGAGGACATTTTTTATAGGGAAATCAGTATTAATTGGTATCAGTGATACTGGCCTTCAGCCATAAAAATATGACATTAAACAAATATTAAAAGTATACTGTTTTTTGTACATTAATTTGATGATTGAATGTGAAATTATTGCAATATAAAAGTATATTTAAAAACTTTAATCTTAGGTGGGATTAATCGCATTAATTTCAGAAAATGTGCCATTAATTAGTAAAAAAATTATATATATACATATATATATATGTTTTTTTTCAAAGTAAAATATTCTTACAAAGGATTATTAATTAAGAAATAAAATTTGGGGGGGAGTAACAACACATTTTACAAGCTGATCTAATCTTTACTTGTCACACGAAAGGTCAAATTATGACATATATTAGGAGTCTATTAATAACAATCACATATAGTCATGAAGGCCTTAACTTTTAAAGATAAAAAAAAACTGAAATTACAAAGTAAGAGTTTAAAAGGAAGACAATACATTTCAATATATCTCTGTCAGTTGATATTGAAACTGTCCATTTCATTGGAGGAGGGCTGAATTGTGCTTGCATGTAGGTTTATATGTCCACTGTGAGCGGATTGTGCATTCGGTGTTATTACTGAAATTTATTGAGCATTGCAATCATCCCTGCTTGTGCCTCTGTGCTGTTCTTGAGGAGACTCTATTGGTGTCTAAAGCCGTGATGTGCAGAAGGATTTACTGCAGTCCATTCCACATTACTTTTTATGTATCTTGGGGTGAACTATATTTTTTAAGTGTTTTTTCCCCCTTTCTGTGCCTTTGCTTTGGCAGTGATTCATGCCGTTCCTTGCAAACTGGTAGCCCTGGAATTGCTCTCCTGGCTATGTCCTGGCTCCCCCTGTGATGAATGATGTATGCTCTGTGCTCTGTCTATGATAAACTGTCCATAGTGCCCTCATAAATTGCTGTGTGGTCGAGTCCGAAACAGCTGTCACGGGGAAAACAAACAAACAAACTCCACCGTCAACCACAGTGAAATGCTTTGCGTGTCAGCCAAAAACATGCCTCCCGTTTCAGCCAATCTGTTTGCTTCTAATTTGCTTTACTCGAAAATGAACACATTTATGAACACTGCAAATATTGAACGTCACAGGCCTATTTTATGCTAAATGTTATTACAAAATACGATTTTTAAAAATGACTTCATTATACATTCATGTGCATTTCCAGTTTCATCCAATTAATTCATAAGAAAGGTCTATATGAGGAAAAAGCCTTGAGGGTTTATTGAAGAGTCTCTCTAAATTTAACAATGACAGCGGCCTCTAGAACCGCCTGGCATTTAAGTAAATCTTTCGGATCAATATCTCCAGCGAGTATTTTACAATCTCTTGGCTCAGGTAGAGGTGATTTAAAGGGAGAAAGCCAGCAGTGCGCAGAACCTTATTAGATAAAATTTGTCAATTAGAAGTGTCTCTCTTGTGTCCTGATCTGAAACGACCGTGGCTTTAATACAGACGTTGCCATGCATATTTTCCTTACGCTGTCGCTTCACTTGGTAACTTCAACATTATCTCATGTATATGAGAAACACACACAGTTTTCATGTGTCTGCTGTGTAGCGTAACACTGTGTGTTAAAGTGTGTGTGTTGGTGTTGTGTGTGTGTGTGTGTAGTGTGTGTGTGTGTGTGTGTGTGTGTGTTGTGTGTGTGTGTGTGTGTGTGTGTGTGTGAGTGTGTGTGTGTGTGTGTGTGTGGGTGTGTGGTGTGTGTGTGTGTGTGTGTTGTGGGTGTGTGTGTGTGTGTTGTGTGTGTGTGGTGAGGTGTGGTGTGTGTGTGTGTGTGTGTGTGTGTGTGTGTGTGTGTGTGTTGGTATTCATAAGTGCTATAATGTGTAATAGACCTGAGCGGAAGGAAGGAAGGAAGGAAGGAAGGAAGGAAGGAAGGAAGGAAGGAAGGAAGGAAGGAAGGAAGGAAGGAAGGAAGGAAGGAAGGAAGGAAGGAAGGAAGGAAGGAAGGAAGAGGAAGGAAGGGTGGATGATGGATGGTTGGAGGGATGGATGGATGGAGGGATGGAGGATGATGGATGGATGATGGATGGATGGATGGATGGATGGATGGATGGATGGATGATGGATGGATGGTGGGATGGATGGATGGATGGATGGATGGATGGATGGATGGATGGATGGATGGATGGATGGATGGATGGATGGATGGATGGATGATTAACAGCATTCTCAATTTAGAGTTCGATTGTAAAATGTTTTTTTTTTTTTAATTTTTGAAGATCATTCAGTTTTTGAAACTTCTGGAATCACAAAATTAATTGTGGTTCTTTAATTTAATGAATCAATACTCTCGGTTTATGTTAATAAAAAGGATTTGAAAACAAGCGCATTTGTAATAATTATAGCCGAAATACTGGAAATAAACTTTGAAAATCTAAAGTCTAAAATGTCATAATATATGACATTTATATATTTTATTACAGTGGGTACGGAAAGTATACCCCCTTAAATTTTTCAATCTTTGTATATTGCACATTTGCTAAACATTTAAGTTCATTTTTTTCCTCATTAATGTACACACAGCACCCATATTGACAGAAAAAAACAGAATGTGACATTTTTGCAGATTTATTAAAAAAGAAAAACTGAAATATCACATGGTTCATATTCAGACCCTTTGCTGTGACACTCATATATTTAACTCATGTGCTGTCCATTTCTTTGATTCCTTGAGATGGTTCTACACCTTCATTTGAGTCCAGCTGTGTTTGATTATACTGATTGGACTTGATTAGGAAAGCCACACACCTGTCTATATAGACCTTACAGCTCACAGTGCATGTCAGAGCAAATGAGAATCATGAGGTCAAAGGAACTGCCTGAAGAGCTCAGAGACAGAATTGTGGCAAGGCACAGATGGCCAAGGTTCCAAAAAAATTTCTGCTGCCCTTAAAGTTCCTAAGAGCACAGTGCCTCCATAATCCTTAAATGGAAGACGTGGGACGACCAGAACCTTCCTAGAGCTGGCCGTCCGGCCAAACTGAGCTATCGGGGAGAAGAGCCTTGGTGAAAGGTAAAGAAGAACCCAAAGATCACTGTGGGCTGAGCTCCAAATGCATTCGGGAGATGGGAGAAAGTTGTAGAAAGTCAACCATCACTGCAGCCCTCCACCAGTCGGGGCTTTATGGCAGTGGCCGACGGAAGCCTTTCAGTGCAAGACACATGAGCCCGCATGGAGTTTGCTAAAAAAACACCTTGACTCCAATGGTGACAAATAAGATTTCCGTCTGATGAGACCAAGATGAACTTTTTGGCCTTAATTCTAAGCGGTATGTGTGGAGAAAACCAGGCACTGCTCATCACCTGTCCAATACAGTCCCAACCAGGTGGAAAGTAACGAACGATTATATTTACTCGTAGTAATTGAGTAGCTTTTTTGGCTTGTACTTTTTTAAGTAATTTTTTAATCTGTAATTTTACTTTTACATATATTTGTGTGAAGTATTGTACTTCGCTACATTTTAAAACACATTAATTACTGAGTAAATAAAAAATGTCCGTGGACAACTGCAGTAAAATAATGGGGCAAAGAGAACTGGCGCTAAAAATCACAAGAAAGATACGCTAGACAGGCGTATGGTGCAACCCGCTGAAACCAAACCCCGTCGTACCCGAAGTTGAACTCGAAGGAAATGTAGTGAACCCCTGGCCATGTTCATGCTCTATTATGCAGTGTAAGCTGTGTTTGCCTCGGGAGACCGAAACTAGCAGCTTATAACATCTCGACATCAAACCTTCGCAAGCATGTAGGGGTAACATAAGGTAAATACTTGCATCGTTGCATTGGTGGTTAAAATGAAGCTTTAACAGTTTAACAAAAGGTTTTGCACAAATGAGCCAAAAAGACAGTGGTGCAGGGTGTGCAATATTGTCTGCGATAATATAGTAATTGTTGTTTTAACGATGTGCGATTTGACATTATCAGTATTTTGCCAAAAACCAAACAAATCTGCGTGCATTTGGAGTGCTTTCTTTCACTGCGTGATTCAGTCTGTTAAAATGCGTTTCGAATGATCACAAAATTGAAGATATAGAAGCAGAACATGTATATAATTTAATATAGTAAGTCAACATCACATGAAGAATGCCGTTATTCTCCAAAAATCACCATGATTGCATAGGCCTGTAGTTTTTATTTTTACAACAGTTCAAAAAACACAGAAGTTAATTAAGAGACTTACGTTTTAGACACTTATTGCTGTTTTTGCTCTATTTCGACAACAAAAATAATTCCAAACACAGTTTTGCGTCTCTGACTCTGGAGCAATGACGGTGTTTTGTTCTTGAATGAATTAACCGTTTAAATGATTCTGTTCAATCGCAATGACTCACTTATCAGTGACTTGCTGACACCTACTGGTGGTTCTAATTTAACATGTAAAATATCTTTGAATTTATTTATTTTTTATTTCAAATGACTATTTAACATTTGTGACCCTGGCATGGAGCACAAAACCAGTCTTAAGTCGCTGGGGTGGGGTATATTTGTAGCAATAGCCAACAATACATTGTATGGGTTAAAATTATACATTTTTCTTTTATGCCAACAATCATTAGCATATTAAGTAAAGATCATGTTCCATTAATATATTTTGTAAATTTCCTACTGTAAATATATCAAAACTAAGAGCTTAATTTGAACAACTTTAAAGGAGAATTTTCTCAATATTTGGTTTTTTGCACCCTCAGATTCCAGATTTTCAAATATTGTCCTATCATAACAAACCATACATCAATGGAAATATGATTTATTCAGCTTTCAGATGATGTATAAATCGCAATTTAGGAAAATTGACCCTTATGGTTTTGTGGTCCTGGGTCACATTTTATGTCTTATTTATCAAAACATTATTTCTGCATTTGTAACTGCAGGCTAAATGCATTCATGTCAGTGTAAATACATCTATCCCACTTCAGATGAAGCTTCTGCGTTTCCTCTGCATTGCAAAGATGAATTTTGTTGATACTGATTTAATTTGCCTGGTAACAGCCCAAATGTCTTATTATTCTAATTAACGATTCCTTTAATTAAAAAACACCTAGTTTGATGTATAGGCCCATATCCCAGGTGTGTCAAACTCAGTTCCTGGAGGGCCACAGCCCTGCTAGTTTAGTTCCAACCCTGCTCCAATACACACACCATGTAGTTTTCAAATAAGTAAATTATTTGTTTAGCTGGATCAGATGTGTTTAATTAGGGTATATATACACTGTGTAGGGCTGTGGCCTCCAGATACTGAGTTTGACACCTTTGGCCTTTCATTTTTTCGCACCTCCCATTGTTAAAATGTAACTAGTAATTTTTACTCTGAGTAAATTTGAAATGAGCTACTTTTTACTTTTACTTGATATATTTTCAGACTGGTACTTTTATTGTACTTAAGTAGAAAATTTCAGTAATGTAATGGTACTTTTACTTGAGTAGAATATTTTTGTACTCTTTCCACCTCTGGTCCCAACAGTGAAACTGGTGGTGGCAGCATCATGCTGTGGGGTGTTTTTCAGCTGCAGGGACAGGACGACTGGTTGCAATCGAGGGAAAGATGAATGCGGGCAAGTACAGGGATATCCTGGACGAAAACCTTCTCCAAGAGTGCTCAGGACCTCACTGGGCCGAAGGTTATTCCAACAAGACAATACCCTAAGCACACAGCTAAAATAAAAGGAGTGGCTTCACAACAACTCCGTGACTGTTCTTGATGGCCCAGCCAGAGCCCTATTAAACCCAATTGAGCATCTCTGAAGACCTAAAAAATGGCTGTCCAAACGTTTCCATCCAACTAGATGGAGAGGATCTGCAGGAGGAATGGCAAGGATCCCCAATATGAAAAATTGTTGCACTTTCCAAAAAGGACTATGGCTGTTTAAATCAAAAGAGGTTCACTAAATACTGAGCAAAGGGTGATTAACCATGTGATATTTCAGTTTTTTCTTTTTTAATAAATCTGCAAAAATTTCAACAATTCTGTGTTTTTCTGTCAAAGGGGGCTGTGTGTACATTAATGAGGGAAAAAAATGAACAAATGATTTTAGAAATGGCGCAATATAACAAAGTAAAAATTAAGGGGGTCTGATACTTTCCGTACCACTGTATATATACATATACATACGTATGTGTGTGTGTGTGTGTTAAGTTATAAGTTATGTTAAGATTATGTCAGTCTTTGCACTTTTGATAAGTTCATTTTTTATGTTTTTTGAAGGAATTATTAGATCCAGACAATTTAAAAATTACAAATACTTTTTTTCACTTGTGATTAATCCCAGAAAGACCAGGAACGTGATTAAATAGGGTCTTTTGATTTCATGTTGATAGCAAAGATAGCAGCCCTGGAGTATATTTGGACAAGAATCCAGCAAGACTCGTGGGACACTTTGTCATTCCTGAAGAAACAGGACAAAAATAGAGTCCCTCCCTCAGGAGAATATAGTACTAGAATAAAAACATCCCTTGAGAGCAGTATTAGACACGACTTTTAAAGTTAACACACAGGAACTTCCAGAAAATAAATTAGTGGTAAAAAAAGGTTAGTTTTATTGTTATATTATCACATTATACATGTGTTGTGTGGGTTTCCCAAATGTGTGTGTTTAGCACCAGATCCTCAAAAGTAACCTGCCTTTGGGAATTTAAATATCATTGCCATGACAACACATCCACATAAATACAATCCCAGAATGTTTGGAACGAAATCTACCAGTTCCTCAAACTATGCTCTCTTGCATTCAAGCATGAAAGTTTGGCTGTGTGCTGTGTGGGATGATGGATGGGGGGGGGGTCTAAAAAACAATGTTTTGACAGGAAAGTTTATCTGATACAGATATTCCAGGACAATACAAGAGCTAATTTACTGTCCAATGCCTCACAGTACAGCATATCATATTGACAAGAACTGACCCTTCGCAAAGACTATTAACACTCTGGCCCTCTTCGTTTACTCCTTCGTTACTGTTGCTATGTTCAATAAGCCATGCAACTCTAACACCAAAAGATCGCTGTAGCACCTCAGTTCAAGCGGCACATGAACCGATCATCTCTTCCTCTTTACCAGTTATAGTGTGAAATAAACATGAATGAACATCAGAAGGTATCGTTTCAACCACGGAAAGATTTCAATGCACGGCATTTTTTAAGTTCAAGTCCACCGACGTAAATCTACTCTCCTGCCTGGTTTGTTTGTTCAACAAAGTGGCAGATTCAGGGTTATGATTGGTCAATAAAACTCCCATCGAAGGGTCAATTCCATGATCACATACAGACCAAACTATATTCCTTCTATTCTCAAAGTGCATCAAAACCTTTAAGTATGCTTATCTTCTGTTTTTCAGGTTTCTAGATTTAGTTTATGTTTATTTTATGTCATATACATTTTTGCGTTTTGCTCTTTTTATGTAGAGTTCAAGTATTTTAGTTCATACAATAATACATTTATGTCAATCCCTGCTGAAAAACCATCAATAGAATTTGTAATGGTTTTATTGGTTATTATGGAAATTGTATTGGGTTTTAATGGAAAATGTAATGGACCCTGTTGGTCTCTACTGGTAATTGGTCACGTATTATTGGTGGCTTTTGTTAAAACCACTAAATCCTATTGGAACATGTCCAAAAATTAACTACAGGAAACCATTATTTAATGGTTAAATTTGATGGTGTTTGTAATGTTTGTAATGGTATTTGTATTGGAAACCATTAGAATTTACGATGGTTTCTATTGGTCTTTTGTTGTTGTTGTTTTCAGCAAGGTCACCATGGATTTTGTGATGTTATTTACCATAATTGCAATACATTGATTGCTGTAATATTGTGAGATAGTAATTGTTTGTAATTGTTGTGGGTTTATTTGCGGAGAAAATCCAGGACCGTTTTTACTCTCACTCCATCCCTGATTGTTCTCGTTCAAAGCACCTGGGAAATGAAAATATGAGTATCTATATCAGTTATCCTTCCCTAGTTTTTAGTCAAAGCCTGGATGATTAGATTTAGTACACATTGCTTAATTTGCTGTCAAAATAGATTCTACAGTCTTAAGACAGCCAAAAAGGCTCACGTCATTAAAGGAAGAGTGTCCTTGTCCTTCCCAAAGAGTCTTCTCCTCTTCCTCACCCACTGTCCTTCTAAATGAGTGACTTCTGTATTTTTATCCCCACACCACTATTTGAGAAGCTTTAAACTCTAATTCAGTGGAGCAAAAGGAAGAAAATCATCGCCTAGCTGAATCGGAGATGGAGGAGGTCATTGTACGGTTTGGTGTTCGGTCGGCGGTGACTTTTAGAAAGCAAGAGGCTCCATAATTTCATTGCCTGAGCTGTGATTCTTTATTATTGGCGTGTTGTCTAACATCCATGTCCCCAGCCGCTCTGAAAGAGGATGCTGCTTATTGCTTTTGGAGAAGAATTCAATAAAGTGAGATTTGGATCTGAGGGAATAGTGACACCGAAGGACCTCACAGGTCATGGACTAATGAATGTATCTCCTCTCATCTTGATTTGTAAGAGCCTTAGCACCCTGCTAAAAACTTGTTATCTGCCTGCACAGTCAATGCTCACAGTCAGACCTCCAACGCCTGACTCAACTGCTTATCTTTAACCGCTACAGTCTAGATATCATGGTGAAGTTTGAGAACTAACTCTGGTTTTAGACAAAACAATGAAATATTGTGAGCTGTAGATTCCTTCTTCTAGTTATGCTACTTTTGTTAGCCAACATCCGGCAACCTGGTATTGCGCTAGATTTGCATGTGCAAGTGTCATTTGTGATAAAAAAATATATAAAATTCTTCTTCGGGGTATTAGTATTTATATATAGTATCCTATC
This sequence comes from Ptychobarbus kaznakovi, assembly GCA_027422405.1. NCBI lineage: Eukaryota > Metazoa > Chordata > Actinopteri > Cypriniformes > Cyprinidae > Ptychobarbus > Ptychobarbus kaznakovi. The sequence continues at coordinate 16,865,287 of CM049794.1, read as the reverse complement.
AGCCGGATGTGCTGGTCTCATCTTTATCTGTATCTGTTAAAACAAAATGGAAAATAAATTGAGTGCTGAACACAAAAACACAGTTTTAATATCAAATACAGGTGTCAGAGAAGGTTTCAATATTTGCTTATGATAACAACAAGGCCAAATACACATATATGATTTAAAGAAAATATATGCTGTTTTCTATCTTTCTTTTTCTTCTGGAGCACAGCCAAGCAATTAATAGCAGCCATTTCCACAAAATTTATACACAAGAGGTATTTTGGATTATTTGCCTCTAATTTTGTGAGGGTGCAAGAATTTTAATATTACGCTTTATGAAACCAGCAAAAATGTGACCAAAATTTGATGAAGAGAAAATGAATGAGAAAATGAAGAGAAAAAGTGATGAATGGCACCACTGCTTTTGATGATGCCTAATACATATATATATATAAAAAATGTTTTTATAAATAAATAAATCATTTTTTCAAGCCTATAGTCGTATTAGTTACATTTAAAGGTATTTGTGAGCATATCAAATATGATAATTGAAATAAACAATTGTTACACATAATTTTAGAATTATGATCGCAGAATTTGAATGTGACTGCATTCATTATTAAATAATTTATCATCCCGATGAATGTGTTCAGAGGTCAAAACGTTGACACCACTAGTGACAATGCTTTTAGCATTTTTCTAATCTAATGCACTTTTTTATCATAAATTATAATATTCGCATAATGGCTTCAGTAAAGAGTTAAAATATTCTTGAGTTTTTGCAGCACTTATTATTTGCAAATTCATTTTACATTTAGAAAATTGCTCTGTTTTATTTATTCGATTTTGAATCCCAGATTTTCCAGTTGGACAGAATCTTGTAGGATATTTGAAGCCAAAACACTTAATTTGGTTTAATTCCTGTAGCATGTTTAATTGGGCTTAATTACAGTAGTGTGCTTATTTATCAATTAATTTCTAGATTCTAGATTCCTCTTAGCTTATTTTGACATCTGATTTTGAGTGCTGACATCAGATGATTTGTATGGCTCTCACACAGCGCAAGATGAATGTAATATAAATTGTTGCACTCTCCAAATAATATGCTCACACTATACCAAAAAATCTCTCTAAAGTAGCAAGAGGGCTAGCACGTGTTCAGAGCCGACACAATTGGCCAGTAATGCACTAATGACTCTCGCTGTAAAAACAAAAGGATGGGAAGGGAGGGGAAGAGAGATTCCTCTTTCATCAGGTGCCTCGCTAGACTGCAGACTTCCAGCTAATCCGGCTCTCATTGAAAGTGGGGGGGTCGATGCAATCAATGCGTGATGCCCCGATGCAATCAGAAACAAGCAGGGCATGCGCTCCATGCTCTTTAAACACCAGCGAGCTCTTTATGATTACACAGTCTGACAGCGACTGTGACAACTCACTGAAAGTCACTAAGATGCTAGCGGCATCTTAAGCATGTCTGTACTGTCCCACAGACATGAATGAGCCCCTCGCACTACCACAAAAATCAATCACGGGATATTCAAGCAATCATGGAATAACACTAATTTATTTTATGAATTTGAATGTTCTTTTGTTTTTCTGTACAAAAAAATTACAATAAATAATAATAATAATACAGTTTTAAAAACAGGGCACAATGTACTGGATTATATTAATATGAATAGTAGTATTTTACATGTCATTTTTTGCACTGCATTGTGTTGTGTTTTAAGGTTAACAGAAATGGCTGTAAAATTAATGGATAGTGTGTTTTTTTATATAAAATACAAGCAAAATGTTAAAGTACTCCAACGAATATTTACCCATGCAAAATTGCTATGCAGTTGCTGAAATATTGCTTGTACTCTTTGTGGAAAAGGCAACCCTGCACTGTGCTGAGCTGAAAAAAATTAAAATCAATAATGGATTAGAAAGAGAAACAGTCTAGCAATACAATACAAATATAATTATCCTAATAATAAATAATAATACTTTAATATAATTAAAATGTATTTTTGCACAACATTTGAGTGCTATGTATCAGTGTTATTTTAGTATTATTTATATGCTACTGTTTTTAATAAATTTTTGAATTAGCTTTATTTTTATATTTTCAGTTTTCATTTTAATTTAAGTTTTAGATACATGCTTTATTGAAATTAGCATTCAAGATCAACAACAGACAAGAAGATGTAAAACAAAACAAAATAATCTAACCTAAGCCTGTGATGTTTATAAACTTATCATTCATTCTCTTCATATGGAAACTATTTTTTAATTATAACTAATAAGCCTATAAAGTCAAATGCACTGTGAACTACGAGGTCATGGGTGTCAAACTCAGTTCCTGGAGGGCCACAGCCCTGCAGAGTTTAGCTCCAACCCTAACTAAACACACCTGATCTACTGTGCCTTGCGAATGTATTCATACCCCTTCATTTCTTTCACATTTTGTTATGTTGCAGCTTTATGTTAAACTGCTTTAAATTATTTTTTCCCCCACATCAATGTACACTCCATACACCGTATTGACAAAGCAAAAACAGAATTGTCACAACTTCGTAAATTTATTACAAATAAAAAACTAAATTAAGTACATTGCATAAGTATTCATACCCTTAACTAAATATTTAGCTGAAGTACCCTTACAGCCTCAAATCTTTTTTTGTTTGATGCGACAAGCTTTGCTCATCAGAATTTGGCAATAATCTGCCTTTTGTCTCCTCAGCTCTTCATCTCTCAAGCTCTGTCAGGTTGGATGAGAGCAGACGCACATTTTCAGGTTTCTCCAGAAATATTTGATTGGGTTCAATCTCAGGTTGTAGCTGGGTCACTCAAGGACATTCACAGAGTTATCTATAAGCCACTCTTGCTGTGTGTTTAGGTCCATTGTCCAAACCTTCTGCCCTTCTGAGGTTCTGGATGCTCTGGATTGGGTTTTCATTAAGGCTATCTCTATATTTTGGTGCATTGAGCTTTTCTTCTACTCTGATGAGTCCCTCAGTCCCTGCTGCTGAAAAAACAGCCCCACAGCATGAGGCGGCTACCAGCACACTTTACTTTTGGGATAGTACTCTGCAGGTGATGAGCAGTGCCTGCTTTCCTTCAAACATGATGCTTGAAATAGAGGTTCATCAGACCAGAACCAGATCATATTATTTCTCACAATCTGAGGGTCCTTTAGGTGCTTTTTTTGCTAATTTTAAGTGTGTTTTCATGTGTCTTAACTGAAGAGAGGATTGAGTTTGGCCACACCGCCATAAAGCCCAGATTGGTTGATGCTTGTCATTCTGTAGATTTCTCCTATCTCCACACATGATCATGGAGCTCAGCTAGAGTGACCATCAGGTTCTTCGTCACCACTCTAACCAAAGCCCTTCTCCATCAATTGCTCAGTTTGGCCAGGAGGCAAGCTCAAAGAAGAATCCTGGTTGTTTCAAACTTATTCCATTAAAGGTAACAGAGACTACATGCTTCTGTGACCCTTCAATGAAGCAAAATTTGTTTCTGAACTCTTTCCCAGATGTGTGGCTTGACGTAAACCTGTTTCTGAGCTCTACAGACTGTTCTTTTGACCCCAGGGCTTGGCTTTTGCTCTGATATGTATTATCAGCTGTTGGACCTTTTATTAAGACGTGTGTGCCTTTCCAAATCATACTCAGTCAATTGAATTTGCCACAGGTTGCCTTCACTCAAAGTCTAGTAACACCTACAAGCAATATGAATGCTCCTGAGCTAAATACCAACTGTCCCAGATAAGGGTATGAGTACTTATACAATGGGATCATTTAGGTTTTTATTTGTAATAAATTTGCAATGATGTTAAAAAACTACATGGCATGTGTGTTGGAGCAGGGTTGGAACTAAACTGTGCAGGGCTGCGGCCCTCCAGGAACTGAGTTTGACACCCCTGTACTAGGATATCAGTCTTTTGTAGGTTATTCTGCAAGAAAACTACATGAATCAGAGAATCAAAAAACAAGCAAATACCACCAAAAGAGCTCTTTAGCATCCGCCCAGTCCTATGAAACACTTCAAACGTGACAAAGCCAGTCAGTCAGTGTTTATGCTTACGAAACAGTCGTTAGCCTAGAAACATGCAAGACTCAATCCCTGACTAAACTGAAATCAATTCCTCTCCTCAACAAGTCGCATGATCTGAGGTAACACTCATATTCGTAAAGCAAGCGGTGGGGGAAGTTTAATTCTGTTGTGCATTTGAGCAAATAGAGATGTCTGCCTTAGCAAGAAGCACTAATTATCCTACACGATAACACTGTCTCACAACGCACCAATTCTTTTTATTTGGCATCACAGCAAAAAGCGCTGATAATTCGACAATGTATCAGTGTTGTAGTTGGACAGGTATGTTCTCTCTTTATCAGGGCCAGTGTTCCATCATGATGCCAGCTAATGCATTTTCATTTGAACGCATCCTGCATTCCTGCTCAGCTGCAAGATAAGGAAATGAATTAGTCGGGGTTTGGGGCATGTCATTAACAGAGGTCCTAGAACATATTAAACCTGAAACATATCTGAGCAGAATGACCTGGGTATAAGAAGAGGCATGGAAATCCTTATCTCTCTCCGTCTGAAGTTAACAGTACAGGGGCCCTCAGGGTCTCTGCTTGTAATGAAGAGCCACTCTTTATCTCCAAATCAATGCAGAGACATATTAAAATGTCTGGTTCATGCTCTCTGTCTTGTAACTCATGATTAGAAAAAACTCTAAAATGTTCACCTCAGTGGTGCTTTTGTTGTATTTAAGATTTTATGACATTTTCTGTGCATTTTTTCTCATTTATTTTGTTGTAATATTATATATTACGTATATTATTATATAACTATACGATTCTGTAGACCGTAAAAAGGTTTTGTAAATAAACATCATTAGAGTACATTATAAAAGCAAATCATTAATTTAGTCATTCTACTTCAAAATTGTATGTAAAATAAATGTTATTTGTCATTTCTTTGTAAATATATGTGAAATATGAAAATATGGTAATATCTTACAGTTGACACAAGTTGTGTCAATTACATTTGCGCACTGCTTCCGAAACTTTCGGCCGTCATAAAACAAGATTTTCTGTGTTTTCGCATCCATAGCAAGCATTTTGATAGGAAAAGATGACCAATATGAAAAAATGGAAAACCGCATACCAAAATTTCATGCTAAAAAATGGGGTTACACTTTTTTTTAAGGTGTCCTCTTGTTACAGTGTAATTATACATTTGAGTACTGAGTAAAATTAATTAACTACACGTACTTACTATATGGTTAGATTTTGGCTTAGGGTTTCTTGCATCTGATTATGCATAATTTATTGTTGTTATAATAGTGAGTACATGTAACATGTGTAAAAAGGTTACCAAAAATGGTATAGAAACAATTTTAATTTAGAAATTGTTAGTAAACTTCACAAACAATTATTAAATAATGACAAGTAACACTGAATTAAGTTAAACTTTAAAATTGTAATAATTTTCTGGGGAAAAAAATGAAACTTGAAAAACTTAACATTAGGAACATCAATAATTAACCTGAACCAATGATGAACGATACTTTTAACATAATTATTAAACAAAATAATATGTATATAATGCATTATCTAATTAGAAATATGTACATCCTTAGTGTTACCCATAATATATATAAAAGTGTGTATAGACCTACTGTATGTACAATGGTGACACAATACATTTGGACTCTTAAGTCACACTTAAAAATAACAAAACAAAGATTATTGAATTTCTTACAAGAAAATACAATTTAAGTTTTTCTACTTAAAAATTTCATGTTTAATTAAATTTTACGTGCCATTTCTTTGTAATTATGTAAAATTTACTACCAATTTCTAAGTGAAAATCGTTTAAGGCTATTTTTTCTTTTCAGTTGTAGTCTCAAAAGTTATTTTTCCAGAAAATGTATAATTTTATATCCAAATGTTTTTGGCAAAATATAATTTTCTTCTTTTTTTACATGAAATAAACGCCTGTAAATTCCCACAAGCAATAAATCAAGGCTATAAAGCATGATTGATGTTTTGTACCATCAGACAACATATTACCCTACCGCCACGAAATGTCTATCTCACAAACTGGTGAATCTTCACTGTCAAGATTCTGCAGCAGAAGAAAACACTATTTGATATATATAAATTCATCGCTTGCCCTTTGCTGAAGATAATAATCATACTTGAGAAATGACCAGCATTCTAACACCAACCACAGATACCGCTGGAGGTTTCGCTATAGCAGGGACTAAAATTGATCTTTGAGTCATAATATATAACATTCAGACTCAAAGCAACGCTGATCCTGTGATTCAGGAAAAATAATAGACCTCATTGTGCGACGGTACATTCACAGACTTGCATCCTGAAATGTTTTCAGATTAAACTGAGGGCAACCTCGAGGTCCACGCTAAATTACTATTGATTGCCGCTCTCTGTTCCTTTTAGCTTTTGTGTTTTGATGCAACACTAACAGATGTTTGAATCGGGAGAGAAATTAATAAATAAATAGGCTACATTTTAGCATTCAAGTTATTTTTAGTATATGCCACCAATCTCTCTCTCTCTCTCTCTCTCTCTCTCTCTCTCTCTCTCTCTCTCTCTCTCTCTCTCTCTCTCACTGTGAGGTGTGATTTTCGTTGGATTTTCTGGCAGCGTGATCTGCCTGGTGGATTAAATCTGAGCCGAGCATCTTGTTCCACAAGCCTGTCACTTTATCACCTTACCGTATACCACATTTCAAGTCTTTGTTCCAGATTTGTAGCTGCAGCAGTTAATTTGTACAATCAGAGATGACAACTGCTACAGAGCAGGCAGTGGGACGCAGAGAAGGGAGAAGCTTAGAAACTCCTTTGTTGCATCACAGGAGCACTATTCAGATGTCACAGACTGTAAGTGCTAGTGTAAAGCCACAGAAGTAGGCCTGGTCATCTCTATTCTCACATCAGGGCTATTGTTTGTTCAGTGCTGGTCTTGTAGAACCAGACTTTTGAGTCGGCGTAAAGTCTGGTTCACTTTGCAGCTTATTCTGGCCAAGAACTGACAACTTTTCAGTAAAGCAGTGTCCAAACGTCCAACAAATATCACATATGCACTCACAGAATTATATAAACAAAGATAAAATGCATTACATTTATTTAAAAAACATACAATATTTAATCCTATCAATACTTAACCTAGTGTGAACAAAAACATAGTCTATAACATTATAATGTATGAATTTAATTATATTAAATAAAAACATGTACAGCTGCAAAAGATAAATGAATAAATAAATACATATTATACAGAGCTTTTTCTGTGAACTATCATCAATTTCTGAACCTTTTTTCAGTTATTTTTAATTAAAACATCTCAAGTTCATTTTTCGTGGATGTATGAAATAATTTCCCCTCAAGTTCGCACATCACGTGTCTTAGGAGAATAACCGCATGGTGTAGATATTATATCAAATATTTTTCCCAGCATTTTTCGATTTTATTTTCAGCATTTAGTTTCTAGTTTGCTTTCTAGTTTAGTGTATAATAAACCTGCTTGCAGTATTACGATTAGTCCTTTGCTCTTTGATTAATTTCTTTTGTTCTGATTTTAAGTCGCTTTGTATAAAAAACGTCCAGGCCTTTAAATGCATGTACATATATACATGTAATATATAAGGGTTTCATATTTTTGCAACCTCAACAAGCTTCATTA
>CM049794.1:16627734-16857496 GCA_027422405.1 Ptychobarbus kaznakovi | reverse complement strand
GCAAAGATAAGTATTCTTTACCGTGATGTTGTTCAAGCCCCCGGTAGTCAATACAAGGTCGCAGAGAACCATCCTTCTTTGCGACAAAAAAAATCCTGCCCCCGCTGAGAAGAAGAGGGCGGATGAACCGGCTGTTAGAGAATCAGAAATATATTTCTCCATGGCCTCCCTTTCCGGGACCGAAAGCGAGTATAATCTGCCCTTAGGCGGAGACATACCTGGTACTAACTCAATAGCACAGTCGTAGGGACGATGAGGAGGGAGAGAAGCGGCCCTGGACTTACTGAACACCTCCTTCAAGTCGAGATACTCCTCGGGCACGTTAGACAGGCTCCCCATTTCATCCTGCAACACAGAACCAGAAACAGAAAACCCAGCAGACACAAGACAAGAGGCATAGCAGGCTCTACTCCACTCCGAGACGGTGTTACGACCCCAATCCACCCGAGGATTGTGTTGAGTGAGCCAGGGGTGGCCCAACACCACCGGGGCCAGAGGTGAATGGGTGACGAGGAACGTGATGGTCTCTGTGTGGTTGCCTGAGGTGACGAGGGTGATGGGTACCGTGGAGAGACTGATCTGGGGAAGTGACTGTCCATTGAGAGCACTGACTGAGATCTTGTGACGCAGTGAAACCAAGGGAATGTGAAGGAGTTGAGCCAGTGAAATGTCCAGCAGGTTACCCTCGGATCCGGAGTCTAGCAGCGCCGTCCCCTCATGTCGCCCGGCCGCCCACTGCAACCTCACCGGGAGGAGGGTAGTAGATGAGGCCTTGTTGAGAGATACCCCACCCGACAGTAGCCTCAGACCTACTGTCGGGCCTGATCTTTTACGGGGCAACTCACCAGGAAATGGCCGGCCGCGCCGCAGTATAGGCACAGTCCCCTCATCCTCCGACGATCTCTCTCCTCCCGGGAGAGCCGAGCTCTACCCACCTGCATGGGTTCGTCAACCGACGAGTGACTGACCGTCTCGCCAGTGTCGAGGAAAGGATATCTCGGTGTTAGCTTGCGTCGACCGCGAAGATCGCGTTGCTGAAGCCGTGCATCCACACGTAAGGCTAGATCCACAAGTTCGTCCAACCCGTGAGGTAACTCCACCACATCGATCTCCCGTTGGATACGGTCAGCCAGCCCATGCAGGAACATGTCCCACTGCGCCCTCTCGTTCCACTCACACTCCGCCAGCATGCGCGCAGCCTCGCGCCCGACCAGCGCGCGATCAAACACCCTCCTCATCTCCAGAGAGAGTGAGCGGAACGAGGAACAACATGGATGGCAATTCTCCCACACCGCCGTTCCCCACAATGCTGCCTTTCCTGACAACAGCGTAAGCACTGCAATAAGGGGTGACGAACGTCAGTTGGCTGGAGCGAGAACAAGAAAATTGTTATAGAAGAAACGCTCTACAGAGGTTAGGGTCTAGGCCATACATAACAAGGGAGGGTAGGAGTCGGGAGAGAGCTGGGAGGGGGGTTCCGGGGAAGGAAAAGTTCGTACGGTGTGGGGGCGCAGGGGTGTGAAGTGTTGGGGTACCTGGGTGTAGAGCTCGAACAGCGCTAGTAACAACGATATGCTCCGAAGGGGTATGATTTCTACTCTTGGGAGTTCATACGAGGATTGTTGCCGGCTAACATTCCTGGGAACGGGTCTCCGCTGTCCATGAAGATGGTCAGATCCTTCTGTCACAATGAAGACGAGAGGATAGTTGTTGAAAATTGGTTTATTACAGGAATAAACAGGAGAGAAAACTACGGTGGAGCTCTCCTTGCAGTAGGCGGGTAGCGCAGGGAAGTGGGAGGGTGAGGAGTTGAGTCTGGGGATGTTGTTGGAATAGGAGGTGCTTGAAACCCGGAACAGGAACAGGTACCGAGTAACGCCATGTCGAACACGGCAAACACTGGGAGGTTATAGGACATAGGATGTCAGCGTGACCAGATCTGATATAGCCCATGGTGATGACTTCTGAAATGGGGGTGGTCAGATGACACACAGTGTTCACAGATTGCATATTATACACACACACACAAGGGGATAGATGGGGAAGGGAACCCATAAACCGTGACAGTGAGGTCATGAAATAGCTATAAAAATCTCATAAATGTGGTTCCAACTTGTGCGTGTCACCTTTTACAAATTCATATGAGAATTTTATGGGAAGCAAGATAAAATTTCACCTTTTGTGTTTGAAAAAAGGAATGGGGTTGATTGAATTTTTTGGAAAAATGGGGGGAGTTTTTTGGTAGTATGGGGGTTTTTATGTGTGTGTGTTTTGTTTAATGTTCTGTAATTTCTGAAATAACATTTCCTTAATAGGGTTTAGGTCAGTTTTTTGTTCGAGGAGTTGTCTGGAGAGTTGTCTATGTGTGAAGCAGGTTTTAGACTGGGCTTGTATTAGTTGGTCCAGGCACCATTGAGTGGGGGGTCCTAATACTTAGGGGTGGTGGGACAAGAACATAAGTGGTGACAAAAGTATTGACACAGTTTGGATGGTGAATTTGGGAGTATGGAATGAATAATGGGTAAATTTGTGAATCATATAACATTGAATTGGTGGGGTGTTTTGAATGGGTTATAAATATTGGTGTTTAGTGGTGTGATGTGTTATGAGTTGTTGGTATGGGTTTTGTGGTGTAGGGTGGTTGGGAATTGTGAGAATTGGTTTTGAGGTCAAATGGGTGTATTAGTGGATTTGGTGGGGAATGTTTTTGTTGGGAGTATCATTTTACAGATTAACTTATTGTGAAAAGTTAGGGTTTCTTGTCCTGTTAATTTTATATTTATGGAAGTGTATTGGGACATGCTAAGGGAAGTTTGTTTATTTGTTGGTCATTAATATCATTGGGTGAAAAAGAATGTTTTGATATGTTTTTGCACTTGGGTTTTTGTTTTTTTAGGGTACTTGGGGTGTATTCAAGAAATGACTGGGTTAACTATTGAGTCCATTTGGTAAAATGGTGGATAGTTGTAGGGGGTTCAGATGTTTAATGATTGATTGACCGTATTTTTTGGGATGCAAGATTTGATACAATAAAGGTAGTGGGGCAAATTGTTTACAATTTGTTAGGGTGGTATAAGGTTTTTGGTGGGGGAAGATGTTTGTTAAAAATTGTTGGTGTATTTTGGAGTGATGGAATTTAAGATTTGTATTGTGTAGATTTGTTTTTTATTTAATGAATGGTTAGGTATGTTTTGATCATATCAGAAAATTTTAAGGTGATTATGAATTTAATGATATAGGGTAAATAATATTTTATTCTATTGGTAGTCTTCTTAAAAGCATATCTAAGGTGTACTTCTTGTTCACAAGGATGTCTTCATGTTATTCTTTGAGGTTTGGGATAACGGTGGTAATTGGTCTGGAAGGGATGGTGTTTTTAATAGCGTTTTTTTGGATGAAGGTATTTGTGAGGTACTCGGTGTAATGTATTGGTATGTTAAGCATTTGGGTATAAAATGTCAGAATTTTGGGTGATTTTTGTAACTTGATATTATGATTTTAAATTTGTAATGAATGTAAATTAGATTCAGGGGTGGGTTTTGGGTTGCCTGGGATTATTACATTTAGATCTGGATGCAAGTGTAGTGTGGAGGTGAAGGTGGGGTCTTCATACAGGGGTGTGAGGTGATTGTGTGGATGAGGATGAAGTGCTTTTAGGAGATAGTATCTGATATCAGCGCAATCGGAGTTGTGGGATGTGTTTAAAAAGGTAGAGCAGTAGATTGGGGATTGTTGGTAATGTGGATTTAGATTGAGAATGAATAGAAGGTGGTGAAAGTACTTATTTTTGTTTTTTGGGTGAGGATTTACTGTGGTTTTGGGGATGTTTGGTGTGAATTGTTATGTGTGACTGTAAAAGGTTCGGTTATGGTATGGTAAACCTTGGAGATGAAGGTGGATTTAAGATATTAATAGTTTGTGTTTTTTTTGTCTGTGAGGTGCGGAGCAGATTCATAGGCACCACAAAATTGGGCCTAAGGGAATGGTGATGAGTCAGATGTTTTTGTGTTGTGAGGGAATTTAAGAGGTAAATGTAAAATTGCTTTGGACTCTTTCAGATGGTATTAAAGGAATAGTTGGTACCCAAAAATGAAAAATTGCAGGAAATGTACTCACCCCTCACGCCATCCAAACCGTTGTTTTGTTTCTTAATCTGAACAGATTTGCTGACTCTGAATGAATGGGGTGCCGAATTGAATGAAATACAAACAGGATATATAGAACAATGCCTCGAATATAATAACTCCTCCAGTCAATCAATTAGCATCATGTATTATTGTGAATTAATGTCTCATTCTGACGGCACCCATTCACTGCAGAGGATCCATTGTTGAGCAAGTGATGTAATACTAAATTTGATGAAGAAAAAACTCATCTACCTTCTTGGATGGTCTGAGGGTGAGTACATTTTCAGTGAACTATTCCTTTAATTATTATGCTTGTGTATTGCAATCCTAAAATAAAATATGGCCTAAAACATTGCTATCGAAAGATATAAACACACTAGAACACAGAAAAATTGAGAGGTGCTGCCTTGAAAGCACATAATTTGACTGATCCTTACCATGATGTAGAAGCCATTAAACCACGCTAATAAATTACAGTGCGCCCTGCGGTGGCTTTTGACCAAATCTGCAAGGGAATAATGGTTATTAGCAGAAGCGAAGACAAGATGGATGTGAAATTAACAGCATGGCGAGCTGTATCAGGACTGTCCAGACAGCTGACGAGGAGCAGCTTTCCTTTTCGTTCTTTTGTTTCTCCTCACGAAAGGGACGTGGCCACCTTTCTGTGTCATTTTAGAATGACCGCACTCAAAGGGCCTTTGTACGACTCTCACTTACGCACATTTGAGGAGACTCCAGGGCGTTGTTCAAGGCCGCCCGCCTGCACACTCGGCCTTGGTTTTGAATTGTAAGGTCAAATAGGAAGCAGTCAGAAGTGAGAGTAAATGAAAATGCTCTCTGAGTGAAGAAAAGTCGCATTGTCCCTACAGACTTGCCGTACAATATAGATGTCACATCAACTCTGTTGAAGCTCTGGGATGTTTTTGTGTCCGGGATGAAGGCTGCTGCATGATTTTGATTTAACCTTTGATAATGGCTGCTGACATTTAGGTGCCTGTTGGGACTGTGTATTTTGTTCTGGATTGTCAGCCCATTTTGTGAATATTATTCATATTTTCTCTGGAGTTGCTTCAGAGTACTTCATCTGAGATCCTAAAGTGCTTATTATAAATTTAAAAAACAAAAACAAACAAAAAAAATCATTGGTTTATGTGATTGCTTCTGAAAAAGGTTACAAAAAAAGTGTTTTGTATTTTGTAAGTATTGTTTTGTTGTTTCAGTTTTATGACATCATCTTGTAATGGCTTGTTTGTTGAAGGTCAAGCGTTGTCCTTTAAAAGTAAAGTAATTTGATCATGACTGTCACAGATTGATTTGTGGAAAGATTATGTAGTGGAATGCAAGATGATATTTTGTTCCTCTTTGGTTGAAATGTCGACGAGATCAAGATTAACTTGTGTTTTCGTGTGTTAGATTCAAATAGATCCACCTTCCATATGAATACATGTAACAACACTTGACCTAATGTTTTGATATTTCTGTATTAATACATTGTTTATTGAATACATCTCTGTGAGATGATGTACTGGAGCTAAATACCGTTTTCATATTGAAAAGAATTGGATCGTGTATAGTAAAGCTGTGCATGTTGATTGTTTAATGTGTGTACATTTTCTAAAGCAAATTTAATAAAACAACTTACGGAGATTTACCTCCATCACGGCACTCGGTCCTTTTATTCTGAAATAAACATATATATGACGTCTCTTAATAATTGTTAACATGGGTTCGGTTCCCAGAATTCTGACATACTCAGTACAATGTTAGCTTACTGTAAGTCTGAAATCTGCTAAACATATAAATGTATGACACCTGCTAGTAAATACAAGGTTCTGTCAAACTCGAGATGGTGCAAGCCGATAACTAAATTACATAATGACATCGTTATTAACATGGTGCGCTGATTGGTTTCTTTTCACATCCGTAGCCAATGAGCTTGCTGCTCAACATTCAAATACTTGGCTAGTGCTCGCTGTAGCAGTTGCAGCGCACTTCAAAACCCTCCACCTTCCCCAGCTCCACCTGTATAGATCTGCTAGGAGGTAATGTCATGCATGTTATATACAGGTGCATCTCAAAAAATTTGAATATCAAGAAAAAGTAAATTTTTTCTTGTAACTTATTTCAAAAAGTGAAACGTTCATATATTTTAGATTCATTGCATGTAAAGTAAAATATTTCAAAAGTTTTTTTGTTTAAATTTTGATGATTAGAGTTTACTGCTCATGAAAGTAAAAAATCCAGTATCTCAAAATATTAGAATATTTACATTTGAGTTTCAATAAATGACCATCCATACAGTATAAATTCCGGGTATCTCTTGTTCTTTGAAACCACAATAATGGGGAACACTGCTGACTTGGCAATGGTCCAGAAGACGATCATTGACACCCTCCACAAAGAGGGTAAGTCACAGAGGGTCATTACTGAAAGGGGTGGCTGTTCAAGGAGTGCTGTATCAAAGCATATTAAATGCAAAGTTGACTGGAAAATAAATAATTGGGTAGGAAAATGTGCACAAGCAACAGGGATGACCACAAGCTTGAGAATACTGTCAAGCAAAGCTGATTCAAACACTTGGGAGAGCTTCACAAGGAGTGAACTGAAGCTGGAGTCAGTGCATCAAGAGTCACCACGCTCAGACATCTTCAGGAAAAGGGCTACCAAGCCACTTGTGAAAAAGAAACAATGTCAGAAGCATCTTACCTGGGCTAAGAGAAAAATAACTGGACTGTTGCTCAGTGGTCCAAAGTCCTCTTTTCAGATAAAAGTAAATTTTGCATTTCATTTGGAAATCAAGGTCTGGAAGAAGACTGGAGAGGCACAGAATCCAAGCTGCTTGAGGTCCAGTGTGAAGTTTCCGAAGTCAGAGATGATTTGGGGTGCCGTGACGTCTGCTGGTGTTTGTCCATTGTGTTTTATCAAGTCCAACGTCAATGTAGCCATCTACGAGGAGATTTTGGAGCACTTTATGCTTCCATCTGCTGACAAGCTTTATGGAGATGCTGATTTCCTTTTCCAGCAGGACTTTAGCACCTGCCCACAGTGCCAAACCACTTTCAAGTGGTTTGCTGACCAGGATATTACTGTGCTTGATTGGCCAGCCAACATGCCTAACCTGATTCCCATATGTAATCTATGGGATATTTTCAAGAGAAAGATGAGAAACAGTCTATCCAACAACACAGACGAGCTGAAGGCTCAATGGTGCCTCAGCAGTGCCACAGGCTGATCGCTTCCATGCCACACCTCACTGATGCTGGAGTTTGTGCTAAAGGAGCCCCGACCAAGTATTGAGTGCATAAATGAACATACTTTAAATAACTTTAACTTTTCTGTTTTGCAAATCCTTTCTTTGATTGATCTTAGGAAATATTCTAATATTTTGATATACTGGAATTTTGACTTTCATGAGCTGTAAGCTCTAATCATCAAAATTAAAACAAAAAACTTTTGAAATCTTTTACTTTACATGCAATGAATCTAAAATATATGAAAGTTTCACTTTTTAAAAGAATAAGTTACAAGAAAAAATTCACTTTTTCATGATATTCAAAATTTTTTTTTACATGCACCTGTATATGGCGGTAATTTCATGTTATATGTGCAGCAGCAGTACTCCTTACATGCTCACAGCAGCATGTTTGTGGATGCATTGGCGGTAGCAAGTCTCTATACTATATATACTTTTTTATACCTTTGCACCTTTGTATGATTCCTCCACATAAAGCTTTACCAAGTTTGTCCAGTGTCTAACTACAGCATTATTATCTCATCCTAGTGTACCATTTGCAGGTTTTACCCTAATTACAATCCAAATGTCAAAATAGTCCACCCTTTCAATAATTAGTCCTTTTTGTAAGGGGAAATAGTTTTGCACAAGCTATTTAAGTGTGCTTAATATTGAAATACCTGTCACAAAATCTGAATTATAAAAACTCGGCCCTTGCCAATTTGTCCTTTTTCCTATTGTTCCACTATTAAACCAGTTAGGAATAATGCATGAGCTGTTTAGGCCTGTTACATAACTAATAGGTTTCAGTGAAACTGCACTATTCATCTTAGCAGTTCACTGACAGCCTCTAACCCAGGGGTGTCACACTCATTTTAGATCAATAGCCAGACTGGGTTAAACCGTTCTTTTTTTAACCTTGTGTGCCCATGCTGTACTCGGTCTCAGTGGAGGCTTGTAAACAATTAGGAATTTAGCTTAATACAATTTTTTCTTGTACATGTCTGTGTTGTCATGAGGACAGGCTGCCATGGGACAGTTGTGTTACCCACTGATCCAGTTTCAGATGAACAGCACGATATAACTCCGCTTCTCTGACCTGAATTAACAGCTGATTTTGATTATAGTGCATGTGAGAGAATTACTGAACCCTGAAATACAAAGCACACCAGTCATTTCTGATGAGTTTCATGCATTCTAGTGGTTCTGGGTGAGAGGGATAAGGGATAACTGTAACATGTTTTAATTTTTGCATATTTGTTGAAAAAATGTTTAGCTTTGAAATCTTTGCTCAACCATTTTTATATTAGCAATTACCAGTGTGAAATTTGGGACTGATGCGGTTAGACTAAGTTACATGAAGGTCAATAACACCCATGCTGTATAATTTTAATGGTGGTATGCGATAAATATAACAGTAAATGGAGGAAGCTAATGCGAAGCGACATGTTTGTGTATGCTACACATGAACACACACCTGGAGCAGTGGGCAGCCATTTATGCTGCGACACCTGGGGAGCAGTTGGGGGTTCGGTGCCTTGCTCAAAGGCACCTCAGTCGTGGTATTGAGGAGGAGAGAGCGCTGTACATTCACTCCCCCCACCAACAATTCCTGCCGACCCGAGACTCGAACTCACAAGCTTTGGATTACAAGTCTGAGCTCTAACCATTAGGCCACGACTTTCCCCAAGATGGCAAGTAACATGTTGGATTTAACATGACATTTTAAAGAGAAAAAAAAACTGAACTAGTATTTTCACTCCAGTAATCTTTGTTTTATTTACTTTTTTTTTTACAGTGTATAATAAATGTTATTAGACGTGAGCAGTCAAATGGGAAAAAGCACAATGCTGCATATTATTTATTTAGTGAGTAGTGCTGTAATAAGTGATAGAGGTCAATACTGAAGGGCTTTATTTTGCAGTAATGATGGGCTGGCTGTACATTATCCTGCTTAAACCCCATACATTTTTAAATAAATGACAACACCAACAGTGAAATAAAAGAGTAGTTTAAAATCAACCCCTCATTTGCATTTTAATATGTAAAATGCAAATGACAAGCCATTACAGTTATGTCGGATGTTTGTTTGATTGTGTTTTTGTTTATTCAACATTTGCTGGACTCATTTCTACTGGCCTAGAGGCAGCCATTACATCCATACAACCAGAAACAACACAGATTTTTTGTAATTGCATCCAAATTGGGCACAAAACAACAGCCAATTATACATGTCTTCTTTACCGTCAATACTGAAACTATCCATTATTTTGGAGGAGGGTGAATTAATTTGATTAACCAAACTAATGTAATTTGGTTCATTAAATTGATACATCAATACTCCCAGTTTATGTTAATAAAAGGTTTGAAAACAGGCAGATTTGTCATAATTACTGCAGAAATACTGAAAATCTCTTCTGAAATTAGCCTATTCTATGTGTTATGTGGGTCAATGACAAACACAAGTGTACATTATAAAGAAAAGGAGAAACATAACCGTTTAATATATATATATATACTCACCGGCCACTTTATTAAGAACACATGTTCAATTGCTTGGTAACACATGGCAGCAACTCAATGCATTTAGGCTTCTAGATGTGATGAAGAAAACTTGCTGAAGTTCAAACAATGAACTTGAACAATGAACAATGAAGTTCACAATGGGGAAGGATTTAAGTGACTTTGAATGTGGAATGGTTGTTGGTGCCAGACGGGCTGGTTTGAGTATTTCAAAAACGGCTGATCTAATCCCCTGATCTGGGATTTTCACGTACAACCATCTCTAGGGTTTACAAAGAATGGTCCGAAAAAGATAAAATATCCAGTGAGTAGTTGTGTGGACGAAAATGCCTTGTTGATGTCAGAGGTCAGAGGAGAATGGGCAGACTGGTTAGAGATGATAGAAAGGCAACAGTAACTCAAATAACCACTCGTTACAACCAAGGTATGCAGAATACCATCTCTGAACGCACAACACGAACCCTGAAGCAGATGGTTACAGCAGCAGAAGACCACACCGGGTGCCGCTCCTGTCAGCTAAGAACAGGAAACGGAGGCCAACAATTCACACAGACTCACCAAAATTGGACAATAGAAGATTGGAAAAACGTTGCCTGGTCTGATGAGTCTCTATTTCTGCTGCGACATTCAGATGGTAGGGTCAGAATTTGGCGTAAAGAACATGAAAGCATGGATCCATCCTGCCTTGTCTCAACGGTTCAGGCTGGTGGTGGCTGGATGTAATGCTGTGGGGATATTTTCTTGGCATACTTTGGGCCCCTCAGTACCAATTGAGCATTGTTTTAAACGCCACAGCTTACCTAAGTATTGTTGCTGACATCATCCCTTTACGACTAAAGTGTACCAATCTTCTGATGGGCACTTCCAGCAGGATAATGCACCGTGTCACAAAGCTCAAATCATCTCAGACTGGTTTCTTGAACATGACAATGAGTTCACTTTACTCAAATGGCCTCCACAGTCACCAGATCTCAATCCAATAGAGCATCTTTGGGATGTGGTGGACGGGAGATTTGCATCATGGATGTGCAGCCGACAAATCTGCAGGAACTGCGTGATGCTATCATGTCAATATGGACCAAAATCTCAGAGGAATGTTTCCAACACTTTGTTGAATCTATGCCACGAAGAATTAAGGCAGTTTTGAAGGCAAAAGGGGGGTCCAAGTATATATATATATATAATATATATAAATATATATATATATATATATATATATATATATATATATTGTTATTAATATACTCACCCTAATATATGTCATAATTTGACCTTCGTGTGACAAGTCCAGATAAGATCAGCTTGTAAAATGTGTTATTACTCCCCAAAAAAGTATTTATGAATTAATAATCCTTTGTAAGAATATTTTGCTTTGAAAAAAAAAATACTTTTTGAAACCTCTATTTGCTAGTTTAACAGCTCTAAATGTTCTCCTATAATGCCTGATGAGGTTAGAGAACATCTGATGAAAGATCAGAGACCATTCTTTCATCCAGAATCACTCCTGAGGAAAAAGCTGTCCCTCATCCTTCAGATTCCCAGCTCCATGTTGGTGCTTCTTCTCTTTCAGTTCACCTCACTAATTTTCTATAGGGTGCATGTCAGAGGACTGGAATGGCCATAGCAGAAGCTTGGTTTTGTGCTCAGTGACCCATTGTTTTGTTGTTTTTGAGGTTTGTGTTTGGATTATTGTACGGTTGGAAGATCCAAACATTATAAGATTTCTAAGATCTGTTCAGTTCTATTATCTGTTGGTATTGCATAGAATCCATGATGCCATGTGTATAAACAAGATATCCAGGACTTCCAGCAGAAATATAGGCCCACAGCATAAAAAATACAGCAGTATATTTAATTGTACACATGGGGTACTTTTTATCCCTGTGTTCACCAAACCCATCTTGAGTGTTTGCTGCTAAAAAGCTTATTTTTAGTTTCATCGGACCATAGAAGCCAGTCCCATTTGAAGTTCCAGTCGTGTCTGACAACTGAATATGCTGGAGAATGTTTCTGGATGAGTCAGGAGAATTTTTTCTTTAACCCTCCCAAACAACATGTGGTGATGTAGGAGCTGTTTGACTATTTTTTCAAGGTTTTCTGACCCCGAGACTCAACTATTTTCTGCAATTCTTCAGCTGTGGTCCTTGGAGAGTCTCACTCAAACTCTCCTCCTCACCGTGCATTAGGATGATATAGACACACGTCCTCTTCCAGGCAGTTTAGTCATATTTTATGTTGATGGGAAATTCTTAATTATTGCCCTGATGGTGGAAATGGGAATTGTCACTGCTCTAGCTCTTTTTTAAAAGCCACTTCACTGAAGCGCAATTATCTTTTGCTGAACATCCAAAACATATTATTTGGTTGTTCTCATTGTGATGGATGATTAAGGGAATTTGGGCTTTGTTTTCCCTCCTTTTAAAATTTCTGTGAAACAGAAAGCCATGGCTGGATAATTGCATGTTCATAATCACCCTGGAGTGCTCAAAATTGTGAATATGAATGGTAATATACTTCAGAGATATTATACTCATAAGAATGCCTAGGGGTGCCAATAATTGTGTCCAACATGTATTTGAGAAAACACATTTATTTCATAATGATATTTCCCCCCATTTTAAATTCTTATTATCCAGTAAAAGGTTAGATTTTTGTGATTTTTGGTAAATAAAAGATCAAAAGGATTAACAATAAAATTAATTTTCACAGCCTTCTTTGATCATATTTACCAAGGGTGCCAATATTTTTGGTCATGACTGTATGTATATATATATATATATATATATATATATATATTAATGCTGTCAAAATGAGCGTGTTAATGCAAGTGCTAAATTTTTTCAGTTTAACGCGTTCAAATTTTTTAACACCGTTAACGCAGGGGCGGGGCTAAGGTCGGCCACCCCACTCTATCTGCTACTTCTGTCTCTTTTTTTCTTGACAATGAGTGCATTTATTCAGTCGCAGCAAGTCTTTATGACCACATCAAACTGGAGACTTTTCAGACGCGCGTCACGCGTTTCCAGTTCACTTCAGAGCCAGGCGTGGGTCAAACGAGCGCGGAAACGGTACTGTGCTCATAGCGCATGTTCTTGCAAGCACAAATGCGCCGGCGCATGCTGTAGCCTTTATCATTTCATATCAAAGCCCGAAATAAACTACGAGCATGCAATGTCATGGTTGGTTAAGACATGAAGTTACCAAAAAGGCAATTAAAGCTGCCTCAAATCTGTCCATGCATGTAATATGTTATATATGAGTTACATTAAGAACATGTCTCTGAAATGGTTTTCAAACCTGTCCTGAGGCACCCCATCACTGTCTCCCTCATCTAACACTCCCTATTCAACCAGTCAGCTCATTAGTAGAGACTGAAATGGGTCCGAACTGAAGTGGGTCAGAAAAGCTAGAGTTGAGAGAAAATACGATGCATGGCAGATCTGCGTCACATTCAGCAGCAGCAGCTCTTAAATAAATAGCAGCCAAAACAACCTAATAACCATCTACTGTGATGTCTGTTAATCAAAGAAAAAAGAAGGAAATCAATAACTTTTTTAGCTTCAAGTATTCATCTGTATTTAGTTTAGAATTTAGTGTTTGATAACTTAATTACATTTCTTTATATGTCTGCTGAGGGGCACATAGCTAAATATGCCATTTATTATAATGGGTTTATGTGAAGATTGTTTAAAGTTCACTTAAATTAGAAGTTATTTTAAAGTCTAATAAATGTTAAAATTGATAGATCTTAATTATAATGTAAAGTTGAATGGCTATAGTCAATGGTCAACAATTAGGGGGACATTTTTCATAGGGAAATCAGTATTAATTGGTATCAGTGATACTGGCCTTCAGCCATAAAACATATAAACAAATATTAAAAAATATACTGTCTTTATGTTTTTTGTACATTAATTTGATGATTGAATGTGAAATTATTGCAATATAAAAGTATATTTAAAAACTTTAATCTTAGGTGGGATTAATCGCGATTAATTTCAGAAAATGTGCCATTAATTAGTAAAAAAAAAATATATATATATATATAATATAAATATATTTTTTTTCAAAGTAAAATATTCTTACAAAGGATTATTAATTAAGAAATAAAATTTTGGGGGGAGTAACAACACATTTTACAAGCTGATCTAATCTTTACTTGTCACACGAAGGTCAAATTATGACATATATTAGGAGTCTATTAATAACAATCACATATAGTCATGAAGGCCTTAACTTTTAAAGATTGAAAAAAAACTGAAATTACAAAGTAAGAGTTTAAAAGGAAGACAATACAATTCAATATATCTCTGTCAGTTGATATTGAAACTGTCCATTACATTGGAGGAGGGCTGAATTGTGCTTGCATGTAGCTGTATATGGCCACTGTGAGCGGATTGTGCATTCGGTGTTATTAATGAAATTTATTGAGCATTGCAATCATCCCTGCTCGCTCCTCTGTGCTGTTCTTGAGGAGACTCTATTGGTGTCTAAAGCCGTGATGTGCAGAAGGATTTACTGCAGTCCATTCCACATGACTTTTTATGTATCTTGGGGTGAACTATATTTTTAAGTGTTTTTTCCCCCTTTCTGTGCCTTTGCTTTGGCAGTGATTCATGCCGTTCCTTGCAAACCGGTAGCCCCTGGAATTGCTCTCCTGGCTATGTCCTGGCTCCCCCTGTGATGAATGCTGTATGCTCTGTGCTCTGTCTATGATAAACTGTCCATAGTGCCCTCATAAATTGCTGTGTGGTCGAGTCCGAAACAGCTGTCACGGGGAAAACAAACAAACAAACTCCACCGTCAACCACAGTGAAATGCTTTGCGTGTCAGCCAAAAACATGCCTCCCGTTTCAGCCAATCTGTTTGCTTCTAATTTGCTTTACTCGAAAATGAACACATTTATGAACACTGCAAATATTGAACGTCACAGGCCTATTTTATGCTAAATGTTATTACAAAATACGATTTTTAAAAATGACCTCATTATACATTCATGTGCATTTCCAGTTTCATCCAATTAATTCATAAGAAAGGTCTATATGAGGAAAAAGCCTTGAGGGTTTATTGAAGAGTCTCTCTAAATTTAACAATGACAGCGGCCTCTAGAACCGCCTGGCATTTAAGTAAATCTTTCGGATCAATATCTCCAGCGAGTATTTTACAATCTCTTGGCTCAGGTAGAGGTGATTTAAAGGGAGAAAGCCAGCAGTGCGCAGAACCTTATTAGATAAAATTTGTCAATTAGAAGTGTCTCTCTTGTGTCCTGATCTGAAACGACCCGTGGCTTTAATACAGCCGTTGCCATGCATATTTTCCTTATGCTGTCCGCTTCACTTGGTAACTTCAACATTATCTCATGTATATGAGAAACACACACAGTTTTCATGTGTCTGCTGTGTAGCGTAACACTGTGTGTTAAAGTGTGTGTGTTGGTGTTCATAAGTGCTATAATGTGTAATAGACCTGAGCGGAAGGAAGGAAGGAAGGAAGGAAGGAAGGAAGGAAGGAAGGAAGGAAGGAAGGAAGGAAGGAAGGAAGGAAGGAAGGAAGGAAGGAAGGAAGGAAGGGAAGGAAGGAAGGAAGGAAGGAAGGAAGGAAGGAAGGAAGGAAGGGAAGAAGGAAGGAAGGAAGGAATGGAATGGAAGGAAGGATGGAAGGATGGATGGAGGAAGGATGGATGGAGGATGGATGGATGGATGGGAAGGAAGGATGGAAGGGAAGATGGATGGGATTAAAAAATGAAGATGTTTTTGAAACTTCTGGAATCACAAAATGAATTGTGGTTTCTTTTAATAATATGTAATTTATGTTAATAAAAAGGATTTGAAAACAAGCGCATTGTGGACTGGAAGATAAATTAACAGCATTCTCGATTTTAGAGTTCGATTGTAATAATGTTTTTTATGAAATTATCAGTTATTTCAGTTGAAACTTCTGTAATCACAAAATTAATTGAGGTTCTTTAATTTAATATATCAATACTCTCGGTTTATGTTAATAAAAAAGATTTGAAAAGAAGCGCATTTGTAATAATTGTGAAAAACTGGAAATAATGTGTGTGTGTGTGTGTGTGTGTGTGTGTGTGTGTGTGTGTGTGTGTGTGTGTGTGTGTGTGTGTGTGTGTGTGTGTGTGTGTGTGTGTGTGTGTGTAATGTCACATCATTACATTACATTTTAATAGTCTATTAATAATCACACACTGTATTAAGTCTCTTCAGGGCCAGGTATGAAATAATCTTGTGTTTTATGTTTGTTTTTCAAAATAATGTTTAATTCAGCAATTTCAACATGATCATCATAGAAGTAATGCATGTATTGTATGTATATAAGTTATGTTAAGATTATGTCAGTCTTTGCACTTTATGTATAAGTTACTTTATGTATTTTTGAAGGAATTATTAGATCCAGACAATTATGAAAAATTACAAATACTTTTTTTCACTTGTGATTAATCCACAGAAAGACCAGGAACGTGTATTAAATAGGGTCCGTTTTGATTTCATGTTGACTTTAAAGCTGACTAAGATAGCAAAGCAGCCCTGGAGTATATTTGGACAAGAATCCAGCAAGACTCGTGGGACACTTTGTCATTCCTGAAGAAACAGGACAAAAATAGAGTCCCTCCCTCAGGAGAATATAGTACTAGAATAAAAACATCCCTTGAGAGCAGTACTTTTAAAGTTAACACACAGGAACTGCCAGAAAATAAATTAGTGGTAAAAAAAGGTTAGTTTATTGTTATATTATCACATTATACATGTGTTGTGTGGGTTTCTCAAATGTGTGTGTTAGCACCAGATCCTCAAAAGTAACCTGCCTTTGGGGAATTTAAATATCATTGCCATGACAACACATCCACATAAATACAATCCTAGAATGTTTGGAACGAAATCTACCAGTTCCTCAAACTATGCTCTCTTGCATTCAAGCGTGAAAGTTTGGCTGTGTGCTGTGTGGGATGATGGATGGGGGGGGGGAGTTCAGGAAAGTATCTGATACAGATATTCCAGGACAATACAAGAGCTAATTTACTGTCCAATGCCTCACAGTACAGCATATCATATTGACAAGAACTGACCCTTCGCAAAGACTATTAACACTCCTTCATTACTGTTGCTATGTTCAATAAGCCATGCAACTCTCACACCAACAGATCGCTGTAGCACCTCAGTTCAAGCGGCACGTGAACCGATCATCTCTTCCTCTTTACTAGTTACAGTGTGAAATAAGCATGAATGAACATCAGAAGGTATCGTTTCAACCACGGAAAGATGTCAATGCATGGCATTTTTCAAGTTCAAGTCCACCGACGTAAATCTACTCTCCTGTCTGGTTTGTTTGTTCAACAAAGTGGCAGATTCAGGGTTATGATTGGTCAATAAAACTCCCAGCGAAGGGTCAATTCCATGGTCACATACAGACCAAACTATATTCCTTATATTCTCAAAGTCCATCAAACCTTTAAGTATGCTTATCTTCTGTTTTTCAGGTTTCTAGATTCTAGGTTTATGTTTATTATTATGTCATATAAATTGTTGCGTTTTGCTCTTTTTATGTAGATTTCAAGTATTTTAGTTCATACAATAATACATTTATTTCAATCCCCTGCTGAAAAAAACAAAAGAAACCATCAATAGAATTTGTAATGGTTTTATTGGTTATAATGGAAATTGTATTGGTTTTAATGGAAAATGTAATGGACCCTGTTGGTCTCTACTGGTAATTGGTCACGTATTATTGGTGGCTTTTGTTAAAACCACTAAATCCTAATGGAGCATGTCCCAAAAACAAACTACAGGATACCATTATTTAATGGTTAAAAGTTGATAGTTTGTAATGTTTGTAATGGTATTTGTATTGGAAACCATTAGAATTTATGATGGTTTCTATTGTTTTTTTGTTGTTGTTGTTTTCCAGCAAGGTCACCATGGATTTTGTGATGTTATTTACCATAATTGCAATACATTGATTGCTGTAATATTGTGAGATAGTAATTGTTTGTAATTGTTGTGGGCTTATTTGGGAGAAAATCCAGGACCGTTTTTACTCTCACTCCGTCCCTGATTGTTCTCGTTCAAAGCACCTGGGAAATGAAAATATGAGTATCTATATCAGTTCTCTTCCCTAGTTTTTAGTCAAAGCCTGAATGATTAGTACACATTGTTTCATTTGCTGTCAAAATAGATTCTACAGTCTTAAGACAGCCAACAAGGCTCACGTCATTAAAGGAAGAGTGTCCTTGTCCTTCCCCAAAGAGCTCTTCTCCTGTTCCTCACCCACTGTCCTTCTAAATGAGTGACTTCTGTGTTTTTACTACCCACACCACTATTTGAGAAGCTTTAAACTCTAATTCCAGTGGAGCAAAAGGAAGAAAAGCATCGCCTAGCTGAATCGGAGACGGAGGAGGTCATTGTACGGTTTGGTGTTCGGTCGGCGGTGACTTTTAGAAAGCAAGAGGCTCCATAATTTCATTTGCCTGAGCTGTGATTCTTTATTATTGGCGTGTTGTCTAACATCCATGTCCCCAGCCGCTCTGAAAGAGGATGCTGCTTATTGCTTTTTGGAGAAGAATTCAATAAAGTGAGATTTGGATCTGAGGGAATAGTGACACCGAAGGACCTCGCAGGTCATGGACTAATGAATGTATCTCCTCTCATCTTGAGGGTTGTAAGTGCCTTAGCACCCTGCTAAAACTTGTTATCTGCCTGCACAGTCAATGCTCACGATTCAGACCTCCAACGCCTGACTCAACTGCTTATCTTTAACCGCTACAGTCTAGATATCATGGTGAAGTTTGAGAACTAACTCTGGTTTTAGACAAAACAATGAAATATGTGAGCTGTAGATTCCTTCTTCTAGTTAAGCTACTTTTGTTAGCCAACATCCGGCAACCTGGTATTGCGCTAGATTTGCATGTGCAAGTGTCACTTGTGATAAAAAATATATAGAATTTTTCTTCGGGGTATTAGTATTCTATAGTATCGTATCAGCCGGGATGTGCTGGTCTCATCTTTATCTGTATCTGTTCAAAATGGAAAATAAATTGAGTGCTGAACACAAAAACACAGTTTTAATATCAAATACAGGTGTCAGAGAAGGTTTCAATATTTGCTTTATGATAACAACAAGGCCAAATACACATATATGATTTAAAGAAAATATACGCTGTTTTCTATCTTTCTTTTTCTTCTGGAGCACAGCCAAGCATTTAATAGCAGCCATTTCCACAAAATTTATACACAAGAGGTATTTTGGATTATTTGCCTCTAATTTTGTGAGGGTGCAAGAATTTTACATATTACGCTTTATGAAACCAGCAAAACTGTGACCAAAATTTCACACAAGAGAAAATGTGATGAATGGCACCACTGCTTTTGATGATGCCTAAGGCTATATATATATCATAATATAATAAATAAAGTAAATCATTTTTTCAAGCCTATAGTCTTATTAGTTACATTTAAAGGTATTTGTGAGCATACAAAATATGATCATTGAAATATACAATTGTTACACATAATTTTCTGGAATTATGATCACAGAATTTGAATGTGACTGCATTCATTATTAAATCATTTATCATCCCGGTCCAAAACGTTGACACCACTAGTGACAATGCTTTTAGCATTTTTCTAATCTAATGCACTTTTTTATCATAAATTATATTATTTGCATAATGGCTTCAGTAAAGAGTTAAAATATTCTTAAGAGTTTTTGCAGCACTTATTATTTGCAAATTAATTTTACATTTAGAAAATTGCTCTGTTTTATTTATTCGATTTTAAATCCCAGATTTTCCAGTTGGACAGAATCTTGTAGGATATTTGAAGCCAAAACACTTAATTTGGTTTAATTCCTGTAGCATGTTTAATTGGGCTTAATTGCTTATTTATCAATTCATTTCTAGATTCTAGATTCCTCTTAGCTTATTTTGACATCTGATTTTGAGTGCTGACATCAGATGAGTTTTATGGCTCTCACACAGCGCAAGATGAATGTAATATAAATTGTTGCACTCTCCAAATAATATGCTCACACTATGCCAAAAAATCTCTCTAAAGTAGCAAGAGGGCTGGCACGTGTTCAGAGCCGACACAATTGGCCAGTAATGCACTAATGACTCTCACTGTAAAAACAAAAGGATGGGAAAGGGAGGGGAAGAGAGATTTCTCTTTCATCAGGTGCCTCGCTAGACTGCAGACTTCCAGCTAATCCGGCTCTCATGGAAAGTGGGGGGGTCGATGCAATCAATGCGTGATGCCCCGATGCAATCAGAAACAAGCAGGGCATGCGCTCCATGCTCTTTAAACACCAGCGAGCTCTTTATGATTACACAGTCTGACAGCGACTGTGACAACTCTCTGAAACTCACTAAGATGCTAGCGGCATCTTAAGCATGTCTGTGCTGTCCCACAGGACATGAATGAGCCCCTCGCACTACCACAATAAATCAATCACGGGATATTCAAGCAATCATGGAATAACACTAATTTATTTTATGAATTCGAATGTTCTTTTGTTTTTCTGTACAAAAAAATATAAATAAATAATAATAATAATACAGTTTTAAAAACAGGGCACAATGTACTGAATTATATTAATATGAATAGTAGTGTTTTACATGTCATTTTTTGCACTGCATTGTGTTGTGCTTTAAGGTTAACAGAAATGGCTGTAAAATTAATGGATAGTGTGTTTTTTTATATAAAATACAAGCAAAATGTTAAAGTACTCCAACGAATATTTACCCATGCAAAATTGCTATGCAGTTGCTGAAATATTGCTTGTACTCTTTGTGGAAAAGGCAACCCTGCACTGTGCTGAGCTGAAAAAAATGAAAATCAATAATGGATTAGAAAAGAGAAACAGTCTAGCAATACAATACAAATATAATTATCATAATAATAATAATAATAGTTTAATATAATTAAAATGTATTTTTGCACAATATTTGAGTGCTATGTATAAGTGTTATTTTAGTATTATTTATATGCTACTGTTTTTAATTAATATTTTGAATTAGCTTTATTTTTATATTTTCAGTTTTCATTTTAATTTAAGTTTTAGATACATGCTTTATTGAAATTAGCATTCAAGATCAACAACAGACAAGAAGACGTAAAACAAAACAAAATAATCTAACCTAAGCCTGTGATGTTTATAAACTTATCATTCATTCTCTTCATACGGAAACTATTTTTTAATTATAACTAATAAGCCTATAAAGTCAAATGTACTGTGAACTACGAGGTCATGGGTGTCAAACTCAGTTCCTGGAGGGCCACAGCCCTGCAGAGTTTAGCTCCATCCCTAATTAAACACACCTGATCTACAGTGCCTTGCGAATGTATTCATACCCCTTCATTTCTTTCACATTTTGTTATGTTGCTGCCTTATGTTAAACTGCTTTAAATTAGATTTTTTTTTTCCCCACATCAATCTACACTCCATACACCGTATTGACAAAGCAAAAACAGAATTGACACAACTTCGTAAATGTATTAAAAATAAAAAACTCAAATAAGTACATTGCATAAGTATTCATTAACTAAATATTTAGCTGAAGTACCCTTACAGCCTCAAATCTTTTTTTGTTTAATGCGTCAAGTTTTGCTCATCAGCATTTGGCAATTATCTGCCATTCTTCTCCTCATCTCTTCACCTCTCAAGCTCTGTCAGGTTGGATGGAGAGCAGACGCACATGTTCAGGTTTCTCCAGAAATATTTGATTGGGTTCAATCTCAGGTTGTAGCTGGGTCACTCAAGGACATTCACAGAGTTATCTATAAGCCACTCTTGCTGTGTGTTTAGGTCCATTGTCCAAACCTTCTGCCCTTCTGAGGTTCTGAATGCTCTGGACTGGGTTTGTCATTAAGGTTATCTCTATATTTTGGTGCATTGAGCTTTTCTTCTACTCTGATGAGTCCCTCAGTCCCTGCTGCTGAAAAACAGCCCCATAGCATGAGGCGGCTACCAGCACACTTTACTTTTGGGATGGTACTCTGCAGGTGATGAGCAGTGCCTGCTTTCCTTCAAACATGATGCTTGGAATAGAGGTTCATCAGACCAGAACCAGATCATATTATTTCCCACAGTCTGAGGGTCCTTTAGGTGCTTTTTTTGCTAATTTTAAGTGTGTTTTCATGTGTCTTAACTGAAGAGAGGATTGAGTTTGGCCACACCGCCATAAAGCCCAGATTGGTTGATGTTTGTCCTTCTGTAGATTTCTCCTATCTCCACACATGATCATGGAGCTCAGCTAGAGTGACCATCAGGTTCTTCGTCACCACTCTAACCAAAGCCCTTCTCCATCAATTGCTCAGTTTGGCCAGGAGGCCAGCTCTAAGAAGAATCCTGGTTGTTTCAAACTTCTTCCATTAAAGGTAACAGAGACTACATGCTTCTGTGACCCTTCAATGAAGCAGAATTTGTTTCTGAACTCTTTCCCAGATGTGTGGCTTGATGTAAACCTGTTTCTGAGCTCTACAGACTGTTCTTTTGACCCCAGGGCTTGGCTTTTGCTCTGATATGTATTATCAGCTGTTGGACCTTTTATTAAGACGTGTGTGCCTTTCCAAATCATACTCAGTCAATTGAATTTGCCACAGGTTGCCTTCACTCAAAGTCTAGTAACACCTACAAGCAATATGAATGCTCCTGAGCTAAATACCAACTGTCCCAGATAAGGGTATGAGTACTTATACAATGGGATCATTTAGGTTTTTATTTGTAATAAATGTGCAATGGTGTTAAAAAACTACATGGTATGTGTGTTGGAGCAGGGTTTGAACTAAACTGTGCAGGGCTGCGGCCCTCCAGGAACTGAGTTTGACACCCCTGTACTAGGTTATCAGTCTTTTGTAGGTTATTCTGCAAAGAAAACTACATGAATCAGAGAATCAAAAAACAAGCAAATACCACCAAAAGAGCTCTTTAGCATCCGCCCAGTCCTATGAAACACTTCAAACGGGACAAAGCCAGTCAGTGTTTATGCTTACGAAAGTACAATGTCGTTAGCCTAGCAACATACAAGACTCAATCCCTGACTAAACTGAAATCAATTCCTCTCCTCAACAAGTCGCATGATCTGAGGTAACACTCATATTCGTAAAGCAAGCAGTGTGGGAAGTTTAATTCTGTTGTGCATTTGAGCAAATAGAGATGTCTGCCTTAGCAAGAAGCACTAATTATCCTACACGATAACACTGTCTCACAACGCACCAATTCTTTTTATTTGGCATCACAGCAAAAAGCGCTGATAATTCGACAATGTATCAGTGTTGTAGTTGGACAGGTATGTTCTCACTTTATCAGGGCCAGTGTTCCATCATGATGCCAGCTAATGCATTTTCATTTGAACGCAACCTGCATTCCTGCTCGGCTGCAAGATAAGGAAATGAATTAGTCGGGGTTTGGGGCACGTCATTAACAGAGGTCCTAGAACATATTAAACCTGAAACATATCTGAGCAGAATGACCTGGGTATAAGAAGAGGCATGGAAATCCATATCTCTCTCCGTCTGAAGTTAACAGTGCAGGGGCCCTCAGGGTCTCTGCTTGTAATGAAGAGCCACTCTTTATCTTCCAAATCAATGCAGAGACATATTAAAATGTCTGGTTCATGCTCTCTGTCTTGTAACTCATGATTGGAAAAACTCTAAAATGTTCACCTCAGTGGTGCTTTTGTTGTATTTAAGATTTTATGACATTTTCTGTGCATTTTTTCTCATTTATTTTGTATATTATTATATAACTACACGATTCTGTAGACCGTAAAAAAGGTTTTGTAAATAAACATTATTAGAGTACATTATAAAAGCAAATCATTCATTTAGTCATTCTACTTCAAAGTTTTATGTAAAATGCAATGTTATTTGTCATTTCTTTGTAAATATATGTGAAATTTACAAGCAATTTCTGAGTGAAAATATGGTAATATCTTACAGTTGACACAAGTTGTGTCAATCACATTTGCGCACTGCTTCCGAAACTTTCAGATGTCATAAAACAAAATTTGGACTAGGTTCGATTTTCTGTGTTTTCGCATCCATAGCAAGCATTTTGATAGGAAAAGATGACGAATATGAAAAAATGGAAAACCGCATACCAAAATTTCAGACTTGGTGTGCAAGGACATTTACATGCAAGAAAATGGGGTTACACTTTTTTTAAGGTGTCCTTGTTACAGTGTAATTATACATTTGAGTAAACTACACGTACTTACTATATGGTTAGATTTTGGCTTAGGGTTTCTTGCATCTAATTATGCATAATTTATTGTTGTTATAATAGTGAGTACATGTAACATGTGTAAAAAGGTTACCAAAAATGGTATAGAAACAATTTTAATTTAGAAATTGTTAGTAAACTTCACAAACAATTATTGAAATAATGGCAAGTAACACTGAATTAAGTTAAACTTTAAAATTGTAATAATTTTCTGGGAAAAAAATGAAACTTGAAACACTTAACATTAGGAACATCAATAATTAACCTGAACCAATGATGAACGATACTTTTAAATAATTATTAAACAAAAGAATATGTATATAATGCATTATCTAATTAGAAACTTGTACATCCTTAGTGTTACCCATAATATATATAAAAGTGTGTATGACCTACTGTATGTACAATGGTGACAAAATACATTTGGACTCTTAAGTCACACTTAAAAATGCCTGAATTGTAAACAAAACAAAGATTATTGAATTTTTTACAAGAAAATACAATTTAAGTTTTTTCTACTTCAAAATGTCATGTTTAATTAAATTTTACGTGCCATTTCTTTGTAATTATGTTAAATTAACTACCAATTTCTAAGTGAAAATCGTTTAAGGCAATTTTTTCTTTTCAGTTGTAGTCTCAGAAGTTAGTTATTTTTCCAGAAAATGTATAATTTTATATCCAAATGTTTTTGGCAAAATATAATTTTAAATCCCACAAGCAATAAATCAAGGCTATAAAGCATGATTGATGTTTCGTACCATCAGACAACATATTACCCTACCGCCACGAAATGTATATCTCACAAACTGGTGAATCTTCACTGTCAAGATTCTGCAGCAGAAGAAAACACTATTTGATATATAAATTCATCGCTTGCCCTTTGCTGAAGATAATAATCATATTTGAGAAATGACCAGCATTCTAACACCAACCACAGATACCGCTGGAGGTTTCGCTATAGCAGGGACTAAAATTGATCTTTGAGTCATAATATATAACATTCAGACTCAAAGCAACGCTGATCCTGTGATTCAGGAAAAATAATAGACCTCATTGTGCGACGGTACATTCACAGACTTGCATCCTGAAATGTTTTCAGATTAAACTGAGGGCAACCTCGAGGTCCACGCTAAATTACTATTGATTGCCGCTCTCTGTTCCTTTTTAGCTTTTGTGTTTTGATGCAAAACTAACAGATGTTTGAATCGGGAGAGAAATTAATAAATAAATAGGCTACATTTTAGCATTCAAGTTATTTTTAGTATATGCCACCAATCTCTCTCTCTCTCTCTCTCTCTCTCTCTCTCTCTCTCTCTCTCTCTCTCTCTCTCTCTCTCTCTCTCTCTCACTGTGAGGTGTGATTTTCGTTGGATTTTCTGGCAGCGTGATCTGCCTGGTGGATTAAATCTGAGCCGAGCATCTTGTTCCACAAGCCTGTCACTTTATCACCTTACCGTATACCACATTTCAAGTCTTTGTTCCAGATTTGTAGCTGCAGCAGTTAATTTGTACAATCAGAGATGACAACTACTACAGAGCAGGCAGTGGGACGCAGAGAAGGGAGAAGCTTAGAAACTCCTTTGTTGCATCACAGGAGCACTATTCAGATGTCACAGACTGTAAGTGCTAGTGTAAAGCCGCAGAAGTAGGCCTGATCATCTCTATTCTCACATCAGGGCTATTGTTTGTTCAGTGCTGGTCTTGTAGAACCAGACTTTTGAGTGTCGGCGTAAAGTCTGGTTCACTTTGCAGCTCACAGAATTATATATACAAAGATAAAATGCATTACATTTATTTTAAAAACATACAATATGGTAACATGTTACAATTAGGCAGTATATGTTAATCCTATCAATACTTAACCTAGTGTGAACAAAAACATAGTCTATAACATTATAATGTATGAATTTCATTCTATTAAATAAAAACATGTACAGCTGCAAAAGATAAATTATAAATATTATGACAGAGCTTTTCTGTGAACTATCATCAATTTCTGAGCCTTTTTTTCAATAATTTTTAATTAAAAGATCTCAAGGTCATTTTTTCGTGGATGTATGAAATAATTTCCCCTCAAGTTCACACATCATGTGTCTTGGGAGAATAACCGCTGGTGTAGTTATTATATCAAATATTTTCCAGCATTTTTCGATTTCTTTTCAGCATTTCTTTTCTAGTTTGCTTTCTAGTTTAGTTGTATAATAAACCTTGCATTGCATATTACGATTAGTCTTGGCTCTTTGATGAATTGCTTTTGTTCCTGATTTTAAGTCGCTTTGTATAAAAAACGTCTGCTAAATGCATGTACATATATACATGTAATATATAGGTTCATATTTTGCAACCTAACAAGCTTCATTTTGTGAAATGCTTTAAACCAAAAGTGTGCTTTTGCCATGTTTTTTTTTTTACATTAATTAATCTTGTTTTATATTCTGATAGAAATACATGTGTACATTTTAATTGTTGCTTAAGTTTCCAAATACTTTTTGGGACCATTTGTTGGGTGATTATGTATGTGTATTTTAATGCAATATGTCATTTTAATACAAGTTTTGTACACGTTTGAATGTGAGGCAGAAAGCAAATGCAACAACATTTGTGCATTTCTGCATTAAATTTCAGATACATTTTTGCATTTGTGGACTCTTAAGGCATGACTTGATGTTATGTGCTGCCGTGCAGTAAGTAGCTTAAAATATTAACTGTCTAACAAATCCTTTAATGAAGATGAGAGATCTTTCATATTGATTAAACACTACCCTATGGGTAAGATAATTGTTTGATAGCTCCAAAATTCACAAACCTATGTGCTTTAGTTACACGACATTCTGCCTGCCCAAAAAGAAACGATTCTCCTGTGACAACTTTAGCACCACCAGCATCTCTTTTGTCTTAATTACTCCTTTTACACACACAGTATACTGTGGTTAATGGCTGAACTGTGGATGGTTGCATGGTCTTTATGTCCACCTACAGTACCTGGAAGATGAATACAAGGCCTTTAATTCCACCCATGGCTCTTCCTCTGACTGAGTCACCCCCGCTTTCAGAGAGGAGAGACCACGAGGGCTGCTGAGGCAGCACATTCACTTTGTATTTGTTGCGGTGTTCACGCTTTGACACACACTGTCAGATCACATCCTCTCATAATGAGCTCTGGACTGATAGCTCCTGTAACACTGCTCCTTTAATTCAAGAGACACTCGCCCTATCATTGGCTTCATAACTAAAGCATGGTGTCACGGCCCGCCGAGAAAATTCAAGGTCTGCGAGATGGACATCAAGATTTAAACTGAAGCAAGTCAAGATAACACAACTTGGACTTCACTAAAGTTTGGAGGCTTTACAGAGCAAAAAAGCATGTCCGCTTGAAATAAAGTACTGTATTCAGACCAAAAAAAGCCAAGGCGATCGATCAATTGCTTTTTTTGACCTCAGTCGGACGTTGCCGCACAGAAGGACCCGTCTTGCCTCAGGTTCAGCTCTGAAGGACGGACCATTGTGTCCATTAAGCTGCTCTGCAAGGCGACGTCTCAAATAGTTAGGAGAACATGTGGCGATGTGTCCAATTTCCTGCAGCCCACGGTCCAGTCAGGCAGGTGACAGAATGATGTTCTTGCTGATGAGAAAACTGTTTAATGAGATTTCTTCCCAGCACGCTGTAATAGCGATGATCAGTTTTGGACAATAGACGGTGATGAGAAGTAAATAATTGATTATCCTGCAGGCACAGAAGCAGAAATGATGGTTTTATGTGAAGGCCGATAGAAGGACACTGGATGGGAGAAGCAAGCTGGATCAGCCATATTAATCTGAAAAGACTAGGAGAGTCTTCATTGATTTAGAAGTTTCTAGTGTTTCCAAGAGAAGTTAATTATTTTGGGCAGGTAGTAATGAGTGCATTCAGAGTCCTTGAATTAATCAAGCACTAAAATCTAAGGACATGTAACAATATGTCATAACCAGGAGGCGATTTTTAACAACAATCCAGAGACAATAAATTCTTAGAGACTTTGTCTGGTGTTCTAAAATATTAGCATACATGAATGTTCATCATTTCCCTGTTAAATCATTAAAACTCTGTAAGAATTAGACCTCCCGGATCACAAAAAAAAACATTTTCAGACTGAATTAAATTAAAACTGTAATCTATAACAATTTATAGACTGTGTCATGTGTTATGTGTGATAGGATTACAGCAATTGATTTGCTAGAGGTATCGTTGATGCGCTCCATGTAAATGAGCCAACAGACATATTTCGTTTTATGTCTGTAAGATAACTTTGACAAAATGTGCCTATGGAGACATAAACAACTCTTTCATTTCATGTCTTCTCAACATTTGTGAATAAATCTGTAGCACAGAATCAGCTGTGCTCTTTATTCAACAAAACGCACCTACTCCATTGAGTAACTTCAATATTTGCATTTGGCATATACAATACATTACATTTATAAAATGTGTTAATCTTATAGAGTACAACAAAAACAAGTAACTTGAACAACATGCATTTTATAGTTTCATATCCACTGTCACACTGATTCACATTGCATCAGCTGGTCAAAAAAATCATATTTTTGCACTTTTTTAATCTCTAAACATATCATGCATTGTGATCCACTAAATGTATTGGTTTGGTGAATAAAATATTGCTACTCCTGTTCGTGCTTGTGAAAACATTAATCGTTCATTTAATATTTAACATCTCTTTGAAATTATTTACCAACTGAGCAAGTGATTAAGAAATGGCACAGACTAAACACAACAGAAGTGTGATTATATCACCACATATGCATTTTGGCAGAGTTATTAAACAACACACTTTAAAGACTCTCAAGGTAAAACAAAAGCATACAAATATTTAATGGCAGTTGGTTTACTTACAAGAACGGAGCAAATCCCTAATGCTGGCAAATAACTGGCTGTGAACATTAAATCATAAACAACACAACACAAAATATATAAATTGATATGCATTGTTGAACAGTTACAATCTAAATTAGCTTTGTTCAGTGCTGATTTCAACATGTTTGGTATGTAATTAGTCTACTTGTCTGAAATCCGTTTCTGTAACCCAGAGAGCATGCACTACTTGCTTGTCGCTTAAAGGTGCTGTAAGTATTTGACTCTACTAAAGCATACAAATACCATATGCTTGCAGATATTTAAGTAAACATGCTAAGTTAACATATTTGTTTATCTGAAAAACAATGCTACGGTCAGTTATTCTCATTTGAAAATGTCTGTGTTATCCTCAATCCTACATACAGCACTATGGCAAGCCGTTTTGACTTTTATTCCTTCACATCTTGATGCAATTCTTGATATCAACAATGTATTTCTTGATATCAACAATTGATTTTGAATGGCAGTCTATGGTGACATTTAACTAGTAACAATTAGTCAAGAAAATACAATGATATCAAGATATAACTAGAGAAAGAATTGTTGATATCATTGTTACAAGTGAAAATGTAATTGCTGATACCAAAAAATTGCAATTGTTTCTTAGAAATCTAATTCCTGATATCAAGAATGAACATTTTAACTAGTAAAAATTGAATTGTTGATATCAAGAATTCATATCCTGAAAATGAATAAAAGTCAAAACGGCTTGCCATAAAAGCACCTTTAAACAGCAAACAGAAATTCACCAATAGACTATCTCAGAAACCGGACAACACCGTTCACACTGAATGAGAACTGCTACACTACACAAAAAAATAACAGCCAATCAGAAATATGTTAAGCCAACTACTGGACCAATGAAATCTCACAATAGGCGGAGTTAGCCAGCAACATTGGGGGAGGGGGGTGAAACCAAAATAGTGAAAGCATAATGTGTCTATCTGTGCTAGTCACACTTCTCACAGTTAGGACAAGAATATTTCGCTTTATCATGTCGTCAAACATGGTGAAACAGTGTAAATGTTTTTGACAGGTGAATAATAAATAATATGTGTTATTAACTTAGCTTTCACCACAAAATCAGCTTGACTGAAAATGTTTTCGGTCTCTTTTAGAAGTGTCTATAGATGTTACATTTTACACAATGTGCCGATCATTATCATAGAATATTGTAAAATAAGAATAATAAGAATAGTCAATAAAATATACTGTATGTCAAACTCCGCTTCCAAGTCATGTATATATTGGCGTTTCTTAACAAATGTTCTTGGTTGTCACATGAGACCTGAGAGTTGCTCTTTATTAAAGGGTTTCTAGGCTCATTCCTGCGGTGCCAATGTAAGATTGACGGTATGTTAATGACTGGACACAGTGGAGAGAAAATTACACCTCATTTTCACCTATCAACAGAGCTGACTACTAAATAAAGAAGCATTTCACATCATTATAACCTAGCGTTAACCTAGAAACACGTGCATGTACCAACACTCAAACCTAGATTACACAATGAAAATATGGTGTTATTGTTATTATTTGCATTTTTGTTGGGAATAAACAAAGTTTAAAGATTTTGAAAAGTTTACCACACAAACTAAACTGTGGGGGGGGGATAACACCACAAATTCATGATTAATTAATCATTCATGTCTTAACAATGCAAGAATAATCTGGAAAATAAACAACATATAGACACACAATAGTTTAAACTAGACTAGCACAGATTTAAATAACTATCAAATTACACAGATTCATTTTGCCTTATGGTGTTGCCATAGAAACACGTTATTACAAGTCCAAGGACAAGAAATGCTCTGTCCAGGTTGCCATCTAGTAATCTCAGTAATTACGACATGGCGTGAACGTGGAATATTTCTAGGCCACTAATCAAATAAGTAACTGGATGATATTGAATGTGTGGCTTATTGTAGGTGGTCAGATATTC
Organism: Ptychobarbus kaznakovi; assembly: GCA_027422405.1. Taxonomy (NCBI): domain Eukaryota; kingdom Metazoa; phylum Chordata; class Actinopteri; order Cypriniformes; family Cyprinidae; genus Ptychobarbus; species Ptychobarbus kaznakovi. The sequence goes on along the minus strand of CM049794.1, from coordinate 16,826,528 downwards.
TTACTTCTACTGAAGTTAATTGGATAAATTCTCAGATAAAGCTCAGATAATATGCATACATTTTAATAATAAATATAATTCTGTAAAACTTTGAATAATAAAGAATTTAGAAATTCAATCATTTAAAAGGCATTGACTTCAGTTCTGCTGTAATCTGTCAATCAAAATCGATGAATAGGAAATATCTGATCTGTTTTGCAATCCAACCTATAAAAACACATTGATGAAAACATTCATATTAGGCCATTTAGTTTTAATTAACAACACTTCAGTCAGTTCTTGCATATATGATTACCTCTCTGGATCTTTTAGTCACTCCTCTCTTTTGCCAACTGGTGGATTTTGAAGGTTTTTAGTCTAATCAAGGACTTATTTGGAGATTAGTTCTTATTAATGAAGCTAAATTTGAACCCAGGCTGATTAAACAGCTCAATTACAGAAGGTTTAAGCGTGCTATATTTTTCTACCATGAATTAGGCCGAGCATCGGGCATATGTGTTCAGTTAAGAAGCCGCTCTCACTTTGATCACACTTGATGTCTGAGTGTCCATGTGCAGTCTTGTATGTAAAAAGTGCGATGTGAACTGCGTTAACCGCACTTACGATAAATCCCATTACTGCCTCAGCAAGTAATATGCTATGATGGGTTTCAGTTCAAGAGGCCTCCTCTTGAAATGGCACCTCTTTGGGGGGTTTCTGCTCACCCTGACACTTCAGTCCCACCTCAAATGGATGACAGCGTGACAGTACTTTGCCATCGTCCAAAAAATCAATACACGTTTGAAATCTGTTTTAACGTGTGTTACGGTGAAGCTTAAACTTCATGATTTATAGCTCGTGAAGATAGGCGTCTGTAGCGAAAATGTCAGCTTTCATGGCCTGACGGTCTCAAAGCGAGACTGGGATGAGACAGCAAAGAGACATTGAGGAGATGCTTTGCTAGCTGCTCTGAGTTAAACATTCAAAACATCTATTACTTAAGAATGAGTCTTCGAGGTTATGTGAGTGTTAGAACAATGTTCCATTTTATCTATTGAAGACGTTCTAAGAACATTCTCTGTTGTCGGATCCTTAATGATTAAAGGACTTCTGAGAATAATGGTCAAGAATGTTCTTAGTTCACAAGTCATAATGCTCCAAGATTGTTTTCCCAAGAAACTTTTCTATTGATATTATGAGAAGATTCATCAAAAACGAATCACATGGGTGTGTCATGATGAACACTATTGACATCGTCACAATGTTTTCTGCTAAATTAAAAAAAAAACATTCAGCAAATATTAATAACATCAAAAAACACAAGAATGCTTCCTCTCAGCATTATGAGAACAATTATCAAGTAGGGCCTACACAAATAGCCTAACATGCAGAGTCGATCCTCCCTATACGTAGAATACGCAAGCTGCGTAGGGTCCCCGAAACACCAGGGGACCCATGCTCTCAAAGATGTTTTCATTTTAGTTTCGTTTTTGAATTTGGTCAGCGGTTATTGAAAACATGATTGATCATTTATTGCAATGCGGTGCTGTCACCCTCTCTGCGTAAAAATCAGTCAAATGAGTTGAAAGCGCACTGAGCCACGGAAGAGACAGTGTTTCTCGAGCGCTTTCCGCGAGCGTGCGATTCGAGACGGAGTGAAACATGGACAAATGTGTTAGCTAAATCCATTCCTTCATCCCAATCACCCCTGCCGGCGACAAAGTTTTGCGAAGGGCCTCCAGAAGTCTAGGATCGGCACTGCTAACATGAAAGCATTGTTCTAATTATGTTCCTCAACATTACTAGATCATATTTATAATGTTATTAGAACGTTCCATAAACATTATTTTAAGAATGGTTTGTACTAACATTTCCATAACCTTTAAATAAGTGAAAGTTATGGGAACGTTACTGCTAGCATGGACAGCAAATATTTACTGTTATATTTGAAACAGTAAACATTTGAAAAACCTTTTTCTAACACGGGTAGAGGAATGTTTTTCAGCCGTAAGTTAACGTTGCTTTTTACCCAGGGTTATGAAACCCTGCTCAGGGGAATATTTGCGGTGCCAAAAGTATGCTAAACGACGCGGTGTCTGAATGTTACGGCTAGACGCTTAGCAACCGACAGCCAATCATGTGCCTCATATTCACAACAGCATTTGTATTGTTACCTTTATAGTCTGAGAAGTCAATTCAGGTCCTCAGAATACTACGGAAGGTAGTCCGGACTGCTGAGCAAATCATTGGTACAACCCTCCCCACTCTCCAAGAACTGTACTCATCCAGAGTGAGCAAAAGGGCTGGCAAAATCACTCTGGACCCCTCACATCCAGCACACTCCCTCTTTGAACTGTTACCGTCTGGTCGACGCTACAGAGCTCTGAGCACCAGAACGACCAGACACAGAAACAGTTTCTTTCCCTCAGGCAATCCATCTCATGAACACTTAACACTAGAACACAACACTATTATACAATTATTTATTCACCACACACACTTATTTTTTCATTTCAAATTTGCACATATCAGACCTCACACATAATTGTCAGTATTGTATATTGTGTTTTTTTTGCCATTTTGTACATTACCATTTGTGTATTGTTCTTTTGTTGTCTGTGTCCTGTCCTGTTGCTGTCATTCTGTTGCACTGTCACGCTTCTGTCACTATAACAAATTCCTTGTATGTGTAAACATACCTGGCCAATAAAGCTCATTCTGACTCTGATTCTCATTCTAAATGTAGTTCTACAAAGCAACATAAATGATTGTGTCCGAATATTTTCAAAGCATTTGCATCATTTGCATTCGTGTGGAGATGAAAATAAAATTTCTGAGATTAAATCTCACTGAAGCAGAACTTTTGCATGCTGACATTTTAATCATAACTGTTCGACGGACAGTTGGTTGAATAAATAATAGTGGAATTATACAAAGTCTGTCACTGCCATATGTACAAAGAGAAAGACGGCGCTGATTTCATGATTCCCATATAAGCCTGAGGATTCTTGATATGTGAGCCAATGATTTGCTGTCGGATTAAAACAAAGCAAATGTTATTTTCTGCAGCATGCACACAGGTGACTGTTGTTCATGCTGATATTTAGCAAAACAGTGCCACTCAGAGTGTGTGATGGGAATTACACCCACTGTTGCTGCTTCAATAGATGGCGCTATTGCATGAAGTATCAGGTCAGTTACTGAAGGACAGCTTGTGCTCTGGAGGTGGACTCACTGAAATGATCTCATCAGCAGTATCTTAGATTCTCTTACATGTGTTTTGTCAAAGACAGGAAAATTGGTTATCTCGGTTTAATTCAAGCACCCAGTGCAGCTAATCGGCAGAGTTTGCTGTGCAATCAGGAGCAGAAATTACCCGAGATAAGAGCCGTAAGAGAAAAAATACCATCCTCAAGCATTTGAAACTGTTAATTTAAGAAGTGCACTGTGAGCTCTGCAGATTTCTAGCATGATTTACTCATTCTAATGGGCCTTTAGGGAACTAATTGGATCTAGAAGCTCTATAAGGCCTAAATCAAGCCCACCGCTTCAGATAGCCAGAGATGCAGTTAGCAGTTTTTCATCTGTTCAGAAATGGAGTTTAAAGAAAGAGAGAGAGTGTGTGTGTATCAGAAAATCTCCTTTCACACACAGATTCATATTCTTTCTCTGTCTTTGTCGTTTCACACAAAGCATCGGTCATGAGTGAGTGACTGCCTGTGGATGTGAGGGATATATTAGTTTGGCTGTAATTCAAGGCAGAGGATTTAGTGTGTGGTAGCGGCGCGTGAGTCATCAGGTCACACAATAATTCAGCAGCTGTTTCCTCTTGCAGATGTAAATAGGTTGCCAAACATTAGCCTGTGGCAAGAATCTCTCCTTGACTGCTTGAGTCTCTGTATTCATATGTTACACATTTGTCATATTAATAATGGCATTATACAAAACAGCACTGCATGCTCTTCCGAGAGAGCAGGACACAATTGTATTATCTTTATGTTGAAAATATAAGACGCTCCATCCAAAAAAAAGAAAAGATAATTCTCAGAATGTCCAAGCTGTTCTTTTTCCTATTTTGAACATGTACAGCAAAAATGACTTTCTTACTTGGTATTTTTGTCTTTTTTCCTAAATATGAACAAATATTGAAGCATTCGAGAATCAATATACATTTACTGGAGAAGCCAAATGCCTTAAGATATGAAGTCTTGTTTTACGAAAACTGTCAGACTTGAGTGAATTTGTGCTTACAGTTTTTTTTCAGTTGCTAACATCCTTTTGTCCAATCTCTAGTCACATTTTCAAAACTCTAAACACAATTAGCACAACATCCATCTGTTGTGACCACAATAACGCAATTTGTGTTGTTTTCACACAATATGCAGTCAGTTTCCTTGTTTCTAAAATGCTTACATTTTCTTTTCATTCAAGCTTACTCAAAACCAAAATCATGGATCTTTTTAGTCTTATTTACAAATGCTTAAACACAGCATGTCAGAAATTAAGATCTAATGTTCCAAACCTTAAATATTGTATAAAGCTTCTACTTCTGCAAAAACAGCAGCTCAAAAGTATTGAAAAAAATATCTCTATATAAAATATTGTAACAACTGATAAGAATTTGTAAGCAACAGATCAATGAACTATTTAGAAATAACTGATTCCAGTCTCAGTTGGAGGAATAGTCAGGTGTTGAAGCTCTCTCCATTACATCAACAACATAGAGTGAAAAAGACCTCTTTGAATTGGTTTTGTGGATGCAGAACAACACAGAATTAGAGAGAGAGAGAGAGAAAATATTTTAAGAAGAGGTAAGAGAAAGGAGTGAGAGAGTGTGTTGGACTGTGCATTTTTTATGTTTGTTTGTTTGTTTTTTCCCCTTACACATGTGGAACCTATAAAAGCTTATCTATGCCGTGGAATATAAAGGGTAAAGGGTAATTGTGACTTTATCTCAGATATTTTTTATTCTTGCAATTGTGAATTTACAGTATCTCACAATTCTGACAAAGTCTGAATTGCAAGATGTAAACTTGCAATTCCAATATAGAAGTCCGAATTGTGAGATAAACAGGTCACAAATATGGTTTTTTACTTTTTTATTCTGTCATGGAAACAAGCTTGCATAGAAACCAAAGGCCATGTATGTTGTATTTTTTGTTGATCACTGGCATCAGCTACCATAAGGGCACCATCCACATCCAACTCTCACCCACTAAAAGCAATTTCAATCAAGGTTCCAATTGAATTTCTGCATAGAGGACCCTATTTTTCTATTGTACATTGCATAAAGTAATGACTCATTCAATTTTAGATAGTATGTTGCCAAGAATTAACATATTCAACACTTAAAAATGTAAAATAGCTTTCAGTTGAAGGTTAACTGAAGGCTAAATTACAACAACAAAAAAACTATGGATTTGTATATTGTCTATTATATGCAGGTAGAACTGAGACATGACAAGTGATGCAGTTTTTGTAATGCCATTAATTGTTATCATTTTGACAGTCTATGCACTATGATTGACTATATGTTTCTGTTGGATAGAAACTAGTGCTGATGTTTTGACCGAATGACTCGATTTTGAATCAGGTTTGCTGTGTTTTGATAGAGTTAGTGTACGTAGAAAAAGGTATTCAGCATTTTGAAATGTAGAGTTTGTATTTATTTAACAAAATGTGGTTTTGGCCAGATATAATATACAATATACAAATTAACCAATTGGCTAATTGTGTGATGCAGGTGTGTTGCTGTGTTAAGAGTTTAGAAAAAGTACTTGGTAAACACTTGTTAGCAATTGAAAAAAAACTGTAAAAATTGGGTCAGACGAAAATATATAGCCTATTTTATTCTTACCTCATTGGTGGATATTTTAGGCATAAACTCACTTAATTTTGATACATTTTTCAGACAACAAGAGTTAATATATTAATAAATTTTGCTTCACAAATAAATATCTTTTGTTTCAAGAATTTTTTGTATATTTGTACTGAAAAACAAGTACGAAAATGTTTTTGCAGTGCTTTGTTATTTTTTATAACAATTTAAATGTCATTGTGTTTCTCACATAAAGCTATTGAGACATATAGACTTAGAATATAGCATATAATGCTTCTTTTTTGTTATTTTTGATGGCCCCTGGCCCTCATCCACTTTCATTGTATGGAAAAGTGCAGCGTGAACTTTCTTCGAAACATCTCATTTAGTATTTCACAGAATAAAGAAGCCCATATGGGTTTGGAACTTGAGAAAATAATGACAGTTTTTTTCTTTTGAGTTAACGATTCCTTTAAGGCATCAAATCACACTAATGAGGTGACAATTTAAGTTGTTACATGTTTCCATTTTTGTCTATCCTGTCATGCAGGCTTCATGCAGACAATGACTTGCGATGCCTGTTCATTTTCACTATTAGCTGTTAGATGTGATCTGTTGTCAGTTTATTTTTCATCTTTCCTAAACTTCATTTAACACAAGCGCTGACAAGAACATGAGAACGTGAAGCAAAACATCTGCAGTCTGTACACACTAGCTTTTTAACCAGTTTAGATCAAGCAAATATGAAAAAAATTATCATTGTTTGTTCTAACAATTAATTTATTTAAACGTCACACCAGATATGATCACATAATTTAACAACTCATTCAGCTTTTTGCTTATGTCTCCAGGATGCATTAGCTATTTCTTATGAGCACAAAATGTTTGATTTCCAACCTTGTCTCTTTTATAAATCGTTCCTAAGACATCACCGCATCAATGCAAGCAGACTAGATCCAGACGGGTGTTTTAGACCTCAATATCGTTTATGTACAAGGTGAACTGTCAAATGGCCTGTCTGAGAATCACATAAACCTAATAGGTTGAGATAAATGCTGTTTACCCACACATGCCTTTAAACAGTGCCCTATACCTCCCCTTTAATTAGGTGCTGAAAAATAACGAGATGTTAATGAATTGTTCCTCGTAGCCTATGCCTAACAGAAAGCTTTTAATTATTCCGCACTCTTCCATCTTCCTTTTCCTCCAGCAAAACAGCCAGCTGTCATGTTAGACGCTGAAGATTTACCTCCCAATCTTCAGGAGTTTGATAAGGCTGCAACCCACTGCTCTCACAACACGTTTTCTGCCATTTGACCCTGTGCTGGAAATACATTAACACTGCTGTATCTGCACAGGGGAATCAAGCAAGTGCTGATGCTTTAGAAATGTAGGCCTGATAAGAGGCAGTGGATGCTTGACATGAGCAGGCCACAAACTTGCAGCTTAAACCAACATCCAGCTGGCTTCAACATGCTCCTTATTATTCAGTGGGCATGTGATGCTGAGATAAAGTGTAGGTAGCTTTATCTTTTTACGTGCAGTTGTGCATGTTGAAATATATTAACTGGAACATTTCTGAAACATATAAAAATAAATAAATGTAAAAACAAGCAAAACTATTAAATCATTGTTTCGGCCAACAGATATGGTTAATAGTAAACTGTATTAATAACGACATGGCACTGATAAAATATGAGAACCTGACATTAATTAAATATCACCATTGTCCTAAAAATGTAAGATGCATGAACTGAATTGGTCTGTCAGATAAGAAATATGTTATTAAATTCAATTAAGTTTTATTAATTTAATTTAAACATATTTAAACACACACACACACACACACACACACACACACACACACACACACACACACACACACACACACACACACACACACACACACACACACACACACACACACACACACACACACACACACATATACGTTCACTAGCTATAATGGGGCATTCCATGGGTTTGAGGGTTTGTATACTGTACAACCCGTATATTCTGTCACCTAAACCAACCCTTCACCTAAACCTACCCCTCACAGAAAACTTTCTGCATTTTTACAATATTAAAAAAACTTTATTTGTATGTCAGTTTTACAAATGAGGAGCTTGTTTAGCTCACTTTTGGTACAATTTTGTCCCCAAAATATGGTTAAGTATGTGCACACACACACACACACACACAAAATAATTTATACAGCTGGATTTTCATGAAAAGTAAAAAACTTTCCCAGTTCTAATTGGTGTAATATATAAAATAGTGCTATATTATTGTTGGTAATGATATTTATTTCCTTTAATTAAAATAATAATTAAACATTGTAAAGAGATAAACTGCGTAAAATAATTACTAAATAAAAAAGAAAAAAAACTACCCAAGGCAAAAACTGTCTTAAATTGTTTCTCAGGTTATTAAGATTATTATATATTTTTTTTTATTTTTTTTTATTAATACTTTTTTTCAGCAAGGACACATTAAATTGATCTAAGGTGTCAGTAAAGACATAAATGTCACAAAGGATTTCTATTTTAAATAAAAGCTTTTTCTTTTGAGCTTTCCATTCATCACATAATCCTGAAAAAAAATTATCACACTTTCCATAAAATATGAAGCAGCACAATTGATTCAACTTTGATAATAATTACAATTAGAATATTAGAAAAATGTATGAAGGATCATACGGTCTAGACTAGAGTAAAATATATTAAAAACTGTTATTTTGAATTATAATAATATTTCACAATATTGATGGTTTTACTGTATTTTCTTATTAAATAACTGCAGACTTGGTCAGAAAGAAAGTATCAATAATAAGAAGAATAAGTTAATTTTATTCATATGTACGTCTTCTCATTTTTTTCCCATTAACATTTTTTTTTAATTACCAGTATATAGTTTAAGACGCTACTCATCACTCACTTCATCATCATCATCATCTACATTCTTTAATCGCGCGCTCATCACACTGCTCTGCTCGTTGAGTGTTTACGGTAGCTCGCGCCTCTCGTCCTGAGTGAAACTACTAGTTTAATCGCTCATTTCGTGAGCGTGGGTTGACAGCTCTCTCCTCGTTGCTGAGTCGTCCCAGAACTTCACGTCAAGATTATGGGCTTTGACCTAGACCGTTTCGAAGGTCCCGTGGATCCGGACCTAATCTGTAAACTGTGTGGGAAAGTTTTAGAGGATCCTCTCAGCACTCCGTGCGGACATGTCTTCTGCGCCGCCTGCGCGCTCCAGTGGCTCTCCAAAGTCAGCAGCTGCCCTGTCCAGTGCCAGAAGATCTCCACCAAAGAGCTGAACCAAGTCCTGCCCCTAAAAAACATCATTCTCAAGCTGGACATCAAATGCGACCACCGTGAACGAGGCTGCAACCGGGTGATGAAGCTCCAGCATCTGCCAGAGCACGCGGAGACCTGCGAATTCTCTCCGGTGAGATGCGGGAATGAAGGATGCGACGCGGTGCTCAGCTTGAAGGATGTGGCTTCGCACATGCGGGAGGGATGCGAGCGCAGGGCGGTGGAGGTCTGTAAGGGTGGATGCGGACTCGCGCTGACCCTCAAGGAGAGGTCCGAGGATCACAGCTGTCTCCAAGCGCTCAAGACACACAGCGGTCTCCTCCAAACCAAAGTGCTGAGTCTGGAGAAGGAGCTGAAGCGCCAGTCGCTGAGCTTCAGTAAGAGGGAGAGATCTCTCCTCTCCAAACTCTCCACTCTCCACTGCGAGCTGCACATCACAGCGCTCACTTTTCAGAAGAAAATCACCGAGTACAAGAGCAGGATTGACGCGCTGTCAAACAGCTGGATGCCTCTTGATAAGGTCAGTGTATGTATATGTGGCCTAGACCACAAACCAGTCTTAACTGAGTAGCACGGGTATATTTGTAGCAATAGCCAACAAGGCTACATTGTATGGGTCAAAATTCTTTTTTTTTATTTTATGCCAAAAAATTAGGATGTTAAGTAAAGATCATATTCCATGAAGATAGTTTGTAAATGGATTACCGTAAATATATCAAAACTTAATTTTTGATTAGTTATATGCATTGCTAAAACTTAACTTGGACAGCTTTAAAGGCAATTTACTCAATATTTAGATTTTTTGATTTTCAAATAGTTGTATCTTGGCCAAATATAACAAACCATACATCAATGGAAAGCTTATTTATGCAGCATTCAGAAGATGTATAAATCTCAATTTAAAAAAATGGACCCTTATGACTGGTTTTGTGGCCCTATGAGTTGTGAAATGAGTGAACAGTGTAACAAAAATCAACACTCTAAAACTGAAAGCTTCAGTTTAAATTTGTAAGTCAAATCAAAGTGACAACCTGAGTGAAGTTAATTAATTTATTCATTTAATTACTGATCAAGTTGAAACTGTGGGAACTCGAGTAGACCTGAAATCATTGTGACAAGTTAAATCAATGAGAACGAAGATACTGTCGTAACACGTTGTAAACAGTTTAGTCAAAAGTGCAGATTAATACTACTGACAAGGCCTGCTGTGAATGTTTTGTGGGAAACAAAGATAAAATGTGGATAAGATAAAGTTCATTTAACTGGTTGTGACAATGTGAACCAGCTGATACTTTTTTGAGCAGAGTAACTCTTTCGAAATATGCAATGTTATATCAAATATGCAGTATTATAGTCTAATTAATATCCTTCATACTACTCTTGAAAACAAATTTAAACCATTGGCATGGAAATCGCAATACATTTTTCTTATACTAGGCTATAAAGTTTTAATTGTGTTGTTGACAAGTGATTTTGTATTCTCTTTATTTACCCAAGAACAAATATTACTAACATATAATGACTTATATGATACAATTGGAAAATAAACATTTCACTTTTTATTAAAACCTGTACACTTTCAGAAAAAAGTGCAAAAGCTGTATGTGTATGGGTGCACAGCTTGTCACATACAGTGACACCTAAAAGGTTCATAGTAGTGCCTTAAAGGGATAGTCCACCCAAAAAATGCAAATTATGTTATCATTGCCTCACCCTTCTGCTCTTCCAAACTTCTGTGACTGATTTTCTTCTTTGAAACTCGAGAGAAGATATTTTGAAGATTGTTGGTAACCAAAAGGTTTCTGTTCCCATTGACATCCATTATACTTTTTGATCATACTCTGGAAGTCAATGGGACCCAAAACTGTGTGGTTACCAACATTCTTCTAAGTATCCTCTTTTATTTACACAGAAGAAACCATTGTGATACAGTATATAAGCCCCAATCTCACATCATAAATAAATAGTTGCTGGAATCCACTGAATGTTTGTTTGAATCTGGATCTTTTATATGAAGTACTTTTATATAATAAGATTTTTCTGTTGATTGATCCACACTGAGACTTCTCTCAAGAATGTCTCTTAACTAAAAACTCTTCACTGTCACCAATCCAGCACTGTCAGTTAATTTTCATGTCAGTTTAAAGCATTCACACTTGAATGATCTAGATCTGAAAAAGAGAAACAAAACTTGAACGTCCTCATTCTGTAGTTAAATGCGTTGACATAATTACACCGACTCCCATCGTATTCAAGCAATCTGGATGGTCTGTGAAACCAGCTAAATTAAGACTTAAGTCTAATTGAGTTGACAGGAGGCATGTCTTGTGGACTTCAAGGACATAATATGTAAACAAAAGAGTCCCTTCTCGTTCTCTCCGCTCTCTGTGGTTGAGTCAGACACTAATCAAGAGCTCATGATGCTCGTCTCACTCATTGTGACAGATTTCCGCCTGCAGCTGCCGTTTCAGCAGAGGATGCCACTGCTAGGACTGTTTGATAGACAGCTTACTTAAGTTCAGATATTTTAAGGCTATCTTAAATCTGTCATTCTTGAAAAGTCACTGCCTTGCTTTTCACTCGGCCACATCTGCCTCATGACAGCTGATCAAACCCATCTGCAGAGAGATGTTGACGTCTGTCATTGAGCAGTATTACAAATATGGATTGAACTTTACTCGCCTTTTCCTTGTACATAACAAATATTATTAAATAATACAATTAAATACGTTTGCAGTCTAAAATATACCTTCCTCCACACCTGCTGCTGATACGTTTACAGGCTGAAAGTCTAAAAATATCTATCTGATGACGAGAATTTACAGGCCTGAAAATGATCTCTGAAGGAAAGCACTGTAATTTCTTCTGCACACTTCACTGTGTCATGAGTGTGGTAAACACCTGGTCACGCGTTCATAATTTTTTTTAGACATTTATAGCACCTTTCCTGTGATTTTGCCAGGTGTCTCTGAGGGTGTGATCTGTCTCCACTGCTTGATATATGTTAATCCCCTGAATCTCATGTGGCTTTGCCGTTTCATTAGGTAGCTAATGGAGAGAGCCCTGCTTCTTAGGGGAGAGATGGTTTGTAGGGTGTTGAAACCTGCTGTAGCAGTCTGTTGCAGCATCTGAAATATGCAGTTTCTTCTTTGTATTTCTCTCTTTCTGTCCTATCTCTCTAACCCAGGGTGAAGAAACAAGGAGCCTCAAAGTCACCCTCGACAGAACATCAGGGTCTCTTGGATTCAGTATCATTGGAGGAAGATTGTGTGGGGTATGTAAGCTTACTGTGCAAAGATACCATGTAAGATGTATTTAGATCAAAAATGTACATTTTCTAATCATCATTCATTTCAAAAAGATAGAAAAGCACCTTAAATGTATCATAAAAGCAGTCCATATGACTTATGGGCCAGTTTTACTAAACAGCGCAAATTAGTGTGAGAACACAATTCCAAAACAGCGTTGATGGGTGTGGAAATTTCTGCGGGTGATTTACTAACACAAGCGCAAATTAAAGAACACAGATCTACGCAACATCTCATTTACATATCGACCAACGCAATATACCAAGCGCAGCTCAAATTAGCAAAGTCGCAAATAAATAAAAAATAAATAAAAAGCCAGCGTACGTTGAAAGGAACCGGAGGCTAAAAAATGAAGGGTTGCAAGAAGTTTTGATAGACCTGGTATTGCGTGACTCCTAGTTGTGTGTTCCAAGTCGTCTTTTATTTCCTGAAGCGAATTAAAAATAACATGGCTTGGCTTACGATATGTTCAGATAATGTGTTCTTCTGGCATTGCAAATAAATTCATATGCTTGGAAAAAATAATCTTCCTTCTACCGCGCGCTCTCTGTTCTATGCTACAATAATTGCAGCAATTTCAAGCGCAAAATAGTTTAAGACATGCTTTTTTTGGGGGGGGGGGGTTAAATAATGGCGCAAATACCAGTAATTTGACGAGCGCAAACATTAGTAAATCTCATTGCGTGATTCATTTTAGTACTCTCCTCCCATAAATTTTGCATCTGAAAAGGAAACTCCAAGAAATGCATATTCAATAAGATCAGGCTTAAAAATAACTGTGTCCACGCCTTTTCAGCGCTAATTCATTTCTGCATGTCTTTAGTAAATCCTAACAGTACTATTTTAACGCCAAAAGACGGTTTGCCCTGGCGCAAGCTGTTAGTAAAACTTGCCCTTTATTTCAAGTCTTTTAAAGCCATTTAATAGCTTTGTGTGAGAAAGCTTGAAATTTAGGTTGTTATTCACTGATAATCTTTGAAAAACATGCTTTTGAGCCATGTTTACCATACATGATATGAAATCCGCTTAGACACTATGTTTTTACTGCTGTAATTAACTCATTTTGAATTATAATGTCAAAAGAAAATTCTGAAATGATCTATATTTGAATTCAGGTTGACTGGGACACTTTTTGCAGTTGAAATGACTGGGGAAAGTATTCCAATCAAACTGAATTCACCCTGTGTATATACTGTATTTAAATGACAGAAATAAAAACGTAACACTAACATATATGTTGTAATAGTGGGTTAGTTCATCTTTTAGCCACAGAAAGCATTTGTGCAGTCTTTCCTAACTCAACCAACCCCGCCATTGCAAGAAAGAAAAACAAAATCAGCAACTGAGCCACATGTACAAAGATAATTGCAGATTGCACAGTTTGAGCTCCACACATTTCTCTCGAGTACATTGTGTGAAATGCGAGCGTGGGAGCCATTAAATTCTCACATAGATTGTGTCCAAGTGGAGAGAAGAGAGCAAGCTGTGGGTTTGGCTTTGACTCGCATCACATGCTCTTCTCTAATCTAGTGGAGAATCACCACAGGCTGTTTACCACCTGTTCAGTCTTAATGGACAGCCGTAGTTAACCTTTTTTCAATGCAAGTTTATCTGTTATACATACATTTATGCATAGACAGCGTACCCTTGAGGCTCATGTTCCATTCAGAATTAAGTTTGGAGTGCATTTTAAATTTCAATTGAATTCCCAGAATGCTCTAATTTTAAGTCTTCAAAATGGAGCGAAACAACATGAAGAGGCTTACAAGATAACAGAAAAATATCTGTTTGTAATTTCATTGAAATTACAATTTATGATTTTATTATTTAATTAAAAAAAATTATTTTTTTATTACAATTTAATATATAATGAAGAGTTCTTCAATAAATAAAAAAGTTATGGATTTTTTGTAATCAGTTATTTTGTTATTAGTTATTGATAGTTTTTTTTTAGCATTTTAATTTAGATATGAGTTCAATTATTTTAATATATTAATGATATTTTTTATTAAACTTTACATACTTAAAAAAAAAATTGGGGGGGGGATTTTGAAATACTTTCAAGTCATTCTACAGCCACTTTGTGAATCTGGTTGAGAAACACTGTCATAAATTGAAAGAATATCTAATAATTTATTGATTTCTTCATGCAAACTGAATTTCAACTAAACTTATTTTAATGAAATTTCAACATTTGCTTCTATGTAAGGAACCAGAGCAGCATGAGGATTTCAGTGACGGCATCTATGTATCCAAGATAGTGGGAAACGGAGCTGCTGACAAGGCCGGACTACATGTTCATGACAGGGTCATTGAGGTTTGTCAGTTGATTTTATGGACGCATTTGCTTTTAAATTGCAGGTAGTACAAGTTTTTTTCTTAGACAGGATGAAGACCAAAATGCTGGATGCAATCAAACTCCACTCTGTGGAAGAAAAAGGTCACCAAGACAAACACTAGACAGATGAAAGCCAAAGGAGATAGACATCATATCGCTAGCTTGAGCTGCTCAACTGGTGCCAATGTTTTCACAGTCTGTCTGTTAGATTTGTCGGATCTAGTCAGACTAACAATGTTGGCACCATTGTAGGTTGATTTCACACTGGGCAGACTTCTTTAAAAATGGTGTTAGTCTGTTCATCCAGCAGTGCTGTTTCAGATATCTAACAGGAACAAAGTGTTTCATATATAAAAGAGAATGCTTTCTATGAGGGCAAAATAATAATGACAACACAACATCAAGATATAGTAGCTTGTAAATATCTACAAAATGTGACATCTGTGCCCATCCAGAATGCTGTTAAAACATCGGCTTGTCGTTGAGTGTCTAAGAGAAAACCCATGTTTTCATTGAGTGGCCTCTTATATGAGCACAGCAGCGCATGATGATTTCTTTCTCGACTCACAATGTCTCATGTGGGCTCTTTGCTGTCTGTCTGACGTGATCAACATAACAATGGCGGCAGTGCCTTTTGAAATCTGTGCATCACACTCGATTTGTTCCCCAAAGAATGCATGATACAACTGCTGGTTTCAAAGAGGAAGTCAGCCATGTAGCTTTTGTGGTGGTCTCAGGGCTCGCTTTTATAAACAGAAGGTACAATTGGTTCAGAGATGACATTTTAAAATTGTATGCTGTAATTTTTTTGTGAAGCACAAAAAGAGAAATTAGAAATTAGAAGTAATTAATATGACTTCTATGGTGTATTGCAGGTTTTTTTAAGTCTTGAGTTTGGATTTTTAGTGAATAGTGACTTGAACTTTGTTCTACTCATACAAAGTTGGAATATTGCTCACAAAGTCAAATATTACTTTCTTCTTTATGGTGTTTTTTGTTTGTTTGTTTTTGGGTATTGATAGTCATGATCATTAATGATATTAGACCTCATTCTGTACCATTTATGCGTGACTATATTAGCTATTTCATGGGCCCTAATGCTGGGTACACACTAAAATTTTTTTTTTTAAATCTTATAAGATCTTCAAAATGTGAGAGACCACAAACATAAGGACAAAAAATCCTAGATTTAACTGTTTTGCTCCTATAGTGTGCGGTGTGCCTCGATGTGACAAAGACAGCACACCACACACCAACAGATTTTCAATAAGAGTCCCGACTGTGAACACGGGAAACCTCGCAAAATCTCTCGAGACTTGAGGATAAATATGTTTTACAGGACACGTTGTATAAACACTCCTGCTGTTGCCACAAATGAACAAGCTGATCCTCATCTCTGCGGTCCAAATGCTTTTGTGCTGCTCCATGACTGTGTTTGTTATGCTTCCGTCTTTTGTCAGCTCGCTTTCTGATTGGATATTGTTTCATTTCACATGATAATCTGCAGATCGAACACGCGTTCCCCCCGAGCAGATTCAGTCACTCTTAACACACCTTCACACCACAGGAAAATCTGAAAAGATAATCTTTAGAACCACCAAGATAATCGGAAATTACCTAGGATATTCGGAAGGGGAAAATTCGGCCCAAAATCAGCCCGATTATCTTGTGGCCTGTACCCAGCGCACACGCGCACACACACACACACACACACACACACACACACACACACACACACACACACACACACACACACACACACACACACACACACACACACACACACACACACACACACACACAAATCAAGACAGGTGGAGCTGGGGGAGGTGGAAGGTTTCAGAGGAATTCACAGCAGGACTAGCTTACACTGAACAATCAGCCAGTCTATTTAAGTGTTGAAAAAGCAATCTCATTGGCTGCAGAAAATGAGTCCAACTCCAATCAGCTATTACCATGTAGTAAACGATGTGATTGCTAGCAGATTGCATGTTAAGCATCTATCAGCCTGACCAGCTAGAGTTGCAAAGCTGAACTATATATATATATATATTTAATATTACATTTTATATTTTATAAATATTTCTAACATTTTATATACTCATATTTGATTAAATATTCGTATTATATTATTATTATTATACTTTTTTCATAAATGTAATAATATCAACTAATTTTAAACAGTTAAAGTCATAAACACTTGTGATTGAAAATTATGGCTTACATTTTTTAAACTAGCTAATTTGTCTGGACAAAACATCATCGATGCTCAGATCATTTTACCTAGACAACAAGTGTAAAGTGTTGACAGCTGAATTTCTGACCAAATTTCACATAAGGCCAAAATATTTAAGTTTGCAAGCTATAAAAAGGCATTTACATAATCTAAAAATGTGAGCTTTGATGCCAGCCTCTTTTTGTTGGTCTCTGATGAGCAATTGTTTGTTTGTTCATTTCTTTGTTTTATGTTTCTTTATTTATTAGCTATGTGGTATAGCAGTAAAATCTGCTTGCCCTGTCATGTTGCACTGACATTTCGATGTGTTTGTGGATGGATTACCTAAAGGCTTTCCTTCATATGCTAAAAGACATACCCAGGTGATTCATATACAGTAAGCATGTTTGTGACATCCAATAAATCTGGAAAAACAAACTATTGGAATGAGTTAATATGCACGGGCAGGACAGCTACAAGAACATTATTTTCCTCCTTCAGGTTGTGAGGTTACGAAAGCATTCCTCCGCTGATACTTTCATTAAGCGCACCGGTGTGTGGCGAAAACAATTGCTGTGAGCCAATTCAGAGGTTAAGACCACCAGCATGGGAGGCCAGTGTCAGCAGGACAGCAATGATATTTTAGCCTGCAAAGTTTATAAAACGTGCTTTGAACTCACATCTCGCACTAGGGGGTCTATTGCATCCTACAGGAAAACTAGGGTAGAAGGCAGCGATCCGGGTCGGAGTGGTTTTGGAAGAAATAGGAAATATTTTTGAAGGGAAAATCTTTCTATATCTTGGTTTTGTTTTGTTTTTTCAGAAAAAAGCAGCCATTCTCAGGCTCTCTGTAACTCAGGCCTTGTCTTTGAACCTGACAGACCACAAAATTACTCCCCTCTAGAAAAAGGATTCAGAAGAAAATCCCTCCTGTGGATGTATGTTCTCAGATTGTGATCCATCAGCAAAAGCCTGTGGGACCAAATGGACTCTGTCTTCATTACAGAGACAAAGATGTGTCCTTGTTAAGCGATTGTCTAATGTTCGTATATGACCTGGGCACTTTATGCAGAGGTCTACCTCAGTTTCTCTCTATTCTTTTGAGAAACAGTGTTGAGAGAGACTCCTTTGATCTCGGTGTGCTGTTTATGCGAGTTAAACCCTGACACCGCCTTTCTCGACTTCAAATCTCTAACTGCTGCTTAGAATAATCACAACACGTGGTGAATTAGATTAAAGATACAGAGAAAAACATCAGAAAGGATCATGGAAAGATTAGAGGAATGAGGAAACAGGGCTCTGACAATGGTCACTGAGCCGAAAGCAAGCTCAGTGGATGAAGATAATGCAAACTCTGTTGGGCCTTAGGACTAAAAAAAACTGTGGTGTTGTACAGCTTGTATGTAATTGTAATTGTATGTAATGTTCATAATGCAGTTGCTGCTGTTATTTCATGAGTGGTCTTGCCACATTGTTCATTTTTTATTTTTACACTGTTCTTTTTTTTTTTTTTTCAGACGTTTGTGTAAGATCCCTAAAGTTGCAAAGACTAAAGTTTCAAACCCAAAGAGATATTCTTCAAAAAAGTTAAGACTTGTCCTACGCCCTCTTAAAACGGCTCATTTAAACACGCCCCCACATGTCTACGTCACTGTGTGGGAAGATTTGTATAACACCGCCCAAATGTTTACGTAAAGAAAGAAGGCGTAACTTTTATTCTTGCTGTAGTATTGTTGCTGCCTCCGGCGTCATGTCCATGTCCTGGAGACGCTGTTTCATTGTGAAAGAGAAAGTACTTTGTTTGGGCTTCCAAAAGAGGACACAACTAGAAATCAGTGGTTAAGTTGTATTTACAACACTGTTCCAGAACAGTTCAACTCAAATATTAGAGTGTGTGCAGCACATTTTAAGGAGGACTGTTTCCTGAACCTGGGAGAGTAGCCTACAACGCTGGCTGTGCTCAAAGGCTGTTTCTATAAAGTGGGGCAATTCCAACTTTGCAAGGACAGTCTGGTGCTTCTGACTCACAGCCTGTAAGTATGTTTTCATATTTAAAGAATTTGCTACTGACTATTGAAATGCAAGTTTTGAGCAGTGTAGAGTAGCACTTGTTGTTTGTCGTTTCTCCGATCACAAATGTAGACATTGTCATGTTTACACGGCACGATGCAACGCGACACGTAAAAAGACAGTATAAGTCATTATAATCATTAGTAATTATTCCCCGCTGGATGCAACAAATGCTTTGTTTATAATGGATTTTATTGTTTTTGGTCTTGTCGCGCTGGGACTCGGCATCACAATACGGTAAGGGGCGTAACATGTCCGTTACATGCTTGAGGTATTCGGCCAATCACATCGCACTGGATAGCTGGCCAATCAGAGCACACCTCGCTTCTCAGAACGATGAGCTTTGTAAAAATTGATGTGTTTCAGAAAGGCGGAGCATAGAGGAGCAACAATAATGTACGGTATGTTGAAATAAAATGTTTTTTTAACCTTAAACCACATAAACACATTGCACTACACCAAATACACAAAATAATGTTCTTTTTAGCAACACCATATGACCCCTTTAACATTTTCATCAGTGTGTTTACTCATGATATTAAATATCAAGTTTTTTTATCTGATTGTTATGATCTTAGGTTGTATTTAAAGATTGCATCTGATGCTTTATTGCAGAAAAAATCTAAGTATATATATTATTCAAAGTATATGGTCCATACTTTAAAGCCGTTTCTAATCTAGTCATGATGACTGTGAAATGTTCTTATCATATTCACATGCAATACATTTACAGTAATTGTAGTTAAGTGTGTGTGAAACTAATGAGATTAATTTGAGGAATGTGTTTCAGCAAAGGCACATTACATGACAGTTTTCTTGAGAGCTGATGTACAACCTCACTCAGCTGCAGCAAAAGATTCATTAGACCCTGAGAAAGGAACAAACAGCTATTCATTGGTTCAGTTCAAACGCATGCTTTTGAGTTATATCATTAGATACATCACAAGGATTTTAAATGTGGATGCTCTAATGGGCCGTATGACCTATTTCACACTCTAATGTTGACAGCGGCACATTTAACACCAGCATTTACACTGGAATCAACCTCAAGAAGTCTGAGACTTTGGAGTCTGAATTGCATGATTTGACATATCTTATGATTTTAGCTTGCTGATATCTGCATAGGAAGCATCTCACTTGAAAGTTGAGTAATTTTTGAGCTGTGAAGTAATGGCAGCAGGCATATTTCAGTGCAGATCTCACCACACCGGAAGATGGTCATGTGCATTGTTGTTCATAAATGCATAAGACCAGATATGTATTGGCTATTTAACTACGTCATAAAACAGTCAAATGGAATGATGATCCGAATTGACATTAGATGATTCATTTGATATGGTAATCTGAAAACAACCATAAACACAACCAGGGAGATGAGTTTCCCATCAGTCAGCATTCATCAATCTTTCAAGCAGATCTATAAACATTCCTCTGGTAATTTATCATCATATTATGCATGTGTTGAGTATATGCTGTTTTGTGCAAGAGATTATCTGATGTAAATATTATGTGTCATTGACCATGTGAACACACACGTTTTATGAGTGGCGTCACGTTTAATGCCAGAGTGAATCCTGTAAATCAGGGGGTTTTAAGTCTTTCTTGGGAATCTGAGAGGCACTGTTACAAAATCATGAAATATGACATAATTACTATGTAAGTTAATTTGTTTGCTGTGTATTGTCTAAAGCAATTGAAATTGCTTTCTTCTTTCACAGACTCAACAAAACGACTTTTGAACTCAAATTAAACATTTGCACATGAACAAAGATGCTGGATATGAAGATAAAAGTCTATGTTGGAACTGATTAAACACAATCTTTAATAACCAGATTGAACTTAAAATAGCTTATTGCCTTCAGACATTTACCATGGTAACCATTATTTCTGCCCAAAATACAATAATGTCTAGTTATTATTGCAATAAAACTCTTAAACTGAAACTCAACAGTCACTGAAAATTAAATGATGATTATTAAACATGGAAATAACTTTTTATATTATTAGCAATCATTTCAGTAACTATGGTAGCTGGCAGAAACTATGGTAGATATTGGTAATGAATCACACAAAAAAAACAAAAATTCACAGTACATTTTGTGAAGCCTGGTTTATACTGTAACAAAGATTGAATTCCAGTATGTTTGTGTTTTTGAAGAGCACCGTGAAAATGGGCTGTATTCAAAGGATTGTTTCAAACAAAAGTGCGCAACTAAGGAAATGATTGCATAACGTATCACCCCAACATTCACGGGTTTGTCTCCTATACTTACAGAAACGTCACCCTAAATTATTGTTCTGTATGTGTACAATATACAGACGTGAAATTGGGATGATTCACACAGCTTTAACCATATAACCACACAACGGTATACCTACTAAAAACTTGGTGGTATGATGGTAATTTTAGACATGCATTTATAGCGCCAGAACTGTAGGCTTGGTAAGCTCACTTTGAAAAATCTGGAACAGAGAAGCTCTTGTGCTCCACAGATTTGACTGCTTGTGCCTCTCAGGGAAGGAAACATGTGAGAAATCCCCTCAGTGGCCTGCAGAGCAAAGTATTACACTTAAAATTCTGTTAGAAACCGAAAAGGAGACTCAGAATACATGATGTGTCATGTAGAATGTAAGTCTTTGCTTTTATTAAATATAGATTATGACAGAGTAAGACATGTTTGAAAGATTGGTCGACTGATATGGATTTGTGTCTAGACAAAATATACCAAAAAATTAAGAAGTGACATATATTTGATTAAGGCTAATTAAATAGTCCCAAATCAACAAATATTGTCTAAATATCAGCGGGTTGTTTATTAATTAATTTATGGTTTGTATATAATACAGGCTTATAGACATTTATCTCTATTGTTATGCCTGATCATTTCAAAGAGAGTTTGAATAAAAAGCATCATATATTGGGTAGGCAGTTATTAATTTGCATTAATATGTGTGCATGAGTTCAAATTCCACATGCCTTCATTACTTCTGAATGATAAACAATGTTTGCTAACCAAGCAACAATTCAGATGTCACTGATTACACAAACAATGTGGAATGTACCTGTAGTTGTACCTGTAATGTTTTTTTCAGGCGTTCCTGTTCTAAAAAAAATTAAATCACTGTATTTTGCAACTCTCCTGAAATGTATCCCGACTCTAATGAGTCTGTTTTCTGTATGAAGAGTTGTGAATGCAGACGCCTGTAGATTTATCCATTTACTGCAGGTTAAAGTGCCCAGAGTTTCCTCTGCATTCACCTCCAGTGAAATGGGACTCTGGTCTTAAGTTCAGCCTTGCTTTTCTTGGCATCCTCCGTTCTCTTGTGGAAAGAAGGCTGAGCGGCTCTTTTGTACAATTGTTTATTCCCATTGTTCCTTTCAGGCCATTTTAAAACTTGAAAGTGTGATAAGTCTCAGAGGAAGTACCTTCTCTTGAATTCTGCGAATGTGTGTTATTTTAAGGAGCACTGAACTGAAAGGCTATAGTCTTTGCAAAGCAAACCGCTACAGCGCTCCCCTGCAAGTTTTTTCAAGTAATAAAGGCATGTTTTCATGGCTTAATAAAGACGAGCAGCACCTCTTTTCCTTCTCACAGCTTGTAAGGTCATCTTATATAAATAGCCAGAAAACAGACCAGACCTGTTTAACTACAGCATTATGTGAATTCACCTGGTGTTAACAAATGATGACTGGCGCATAAAGCACACTGTGTACAGTACCTGTTATGTGTAGTAGTACATTAAAGTAATGAAAATGCATTATTTACTCTCCATCTTGTTGTTCTGAACCTTTATGACTTTTTGTTTGTCATCAATAGTGAAGAGGGACAAACAAAAAAGTGATACACGGCTTCTGAGCTGCAACTATTTTTATTGTGTAAATATTAAATCAGTTTTGAAATTAAATGTCCAGTGAATGGCGCTAAAAGGTACATGCTTTACCACGTTGAAAATAATTGTACCACCTACACTATACCCTACCATAACCTAACCAACAGTGTTAACAAAAGCAACATGAGCTAGAAATGCATTTGCTGAAGCAACCATGTCCATATAGATTGTCTACAAGTCTTAGAGCTTTTTTTGGTGACTTACGTTTCACAGGATCACTCGTATCTGAGTGCTCTACATCTCAAATGCAATACTGTACCAGGTGAGCAACTTTACTGCATTAGAAAAGTCATACATATGCAGCTGCAATGTGATGTAAATGTAAAAATATATTAGTTTACAAATCGTGCACTATGGCAAATGTGTTTTGAGGTCGTATTTTGCAAAGAACCAAGTCTTTAATAATCAGTAATCTGCCCCTGTAATAAAAGTTGTTAGTGTTTTACTACCATTTCATAGTGAATTTCTATGTATAGGTATGTTTTGGAGTTGTACACAGATGTAGGTATGGTATTGTATTTCCAATGAGCTTGGGTTGAGTTAACATGTCCGATTGCACTCAGGTAAACTTCCCTAATTATTCAAAACTTTCTTATGAGATAGAAAATAAGATATTTTGAAGAATGTTGGTAACCAAACAGTTGCTAGTAGCCATTGACTTCCATTGTAAAAAAAAATATATATAATAATTATGGAAGTCAATGGCTACCAGCAGCTTTAGTTACCAACTAGTCAATTTTGAAAATATTTTGATAATTTTGAATATATAATCAAAAATTGTAATATTGTTATTCTGACCAAATCTTAAATGGACAGTTCACCCCAAAAAACAAACAACTGTGAGTTTGTAACGAAGGGTCAGTGACGTTGGGATCCATGTGCAGCTTTATTAATTAATACAAAGCAGAAGTCAGACAGGCAAAGTTCAATCAACAGTATCAAGAGCAACGTCGGCAAGGCAGATTCATAAACAGAGTCGATGCAAGAGGTCAGGGCAGGCGGCAGACAGAGAATAGAGTAAATCCACAAGGCAGGCAGGGTCAATAAGACAGGCAGCAAACGTTCAGATGAGAATCCATGTAGTCAACAGGCAAACACACAGGGGCAACCACTCAGCAATGTCAGCAGTAGCAAAACAAGACTTCGCAAAGAGGGTATGGAAGGCACTGCTTAAATAGTTTAGGTGATGACTGACACCTGTGTAAGTGATCAGTCTCAGGCACGGGGTCATGGGAAAAAGAAACGGCTAGTACTCCGTGATGGTTCCCTCTGGTGGTGATCGGAGGAAGCCACAGGAGACTAGATTTGTGACAGAGGTAATAAGCCCTTTCTTTCTTTCTTTCTTTAATCCTCAACTGCTACTTTTCTCTTGCTGAAGATAATTTTCCCTTTAGCAGAAGTAGAATTAGCTTTTGAAATGTTGCCTTGATAAACCAGACAGACAAATACAGTAGAATATTTTGTTTGTGTGTGTATCTGTGGGGTTTATATTAAAAGCAAGGGGTCAGCTGTCAGTGTTTGAACAGGTGTTTTTTTTTTTTTTTTACAGTAAAAAAAACTCCAGGATATATTTCAAGAAATGCTTAATTCTGCAAGGTTGCTATGTAGCGTACTGTGTTTAAAAGCAGCTGAAGCCCTGGTCCTGGAAGCTAAATGGGATTATTTGTGGTTGTTTTTATACAAGTTGTCCTAGAAAATGTCAGTGTAGCAAGTGCTTTCATGTCAGGATGTTGAAAACAGGTTTACAGGTTTGTCTTCTGTGGAAATCCTGAGTGAGTGCACTGCGACTGTGTTATTATGATAATTGTGTTGATGTGTTGAAAGAGTATCTCGTGATGAGGTAGAAAGTGATTGTGGAGAGTACAGCTCCTTTGCAAGCAAGAATCATGATTCACTGAATCATGATTCATTAGAACAATTGCAAACCATGAAAATTTGGAGTATGTGGGGGGCTGAGTGACCACAGAATGACCTATAAATATTATTTTAATATCTAAAAAACCAAAGCAGCACAAACTAAAAAAATGACAGCACAAAGCAGCACAAACACAAAACAGATTGAAACTATTTTGGCGACGTTTTGCGTTGGGTGGGCGGCCAACTTCACGAAGGTCTGATAAAGCAGCGTTTGTGAGCGCAATGCTGATTTGTGTTCAGCGTTACCGGGGAAACCGCTATTTTACACTCCAAAAGTGGCACCTAGTGGCAAAAAAGGAATTTGCATTTTCTTTCAGACCAATAAAAAGACCAACAAGTGGGTGGGCAATATGCTAATGTTTCATGTTGATGTCAACATGAAACGGCTCGGGATTCGTTTTAAAAACAACTCGTTTCAATGAATCAGTCGACTCTTTCTTTTGAGAGACAATAACTTTATACACAGTGCACTATGAGATTTAAAACTTTGCAGGATGTTTTCATTCACTTTGAGCTGTGTTACACACTGCATGAAAGATAATTTAAAAAAATCCATAATAGGGGCACTTTAAGAGTGAAAAGACATTCTCTAGGAATCAAACCCATTGCCTTGTTGTTACTAGTGCCATGCGCTACTGTTTTAAATACAGGAAAGTGACATGGATAATAATAATGAGCCTTCAGTTATTAATTATTGTTTGCATAAAATGCCCAATAGCAAGTGTGTTTAATAAAGTCAATAATAACCAAAATAAGCCATTATTGTGAAAATACTAATATAAAGTTTTACAGTTCAAACGTTTGGAGTCAGTAAGATTAAACCAAAAATGTATTGCTGTTTCCACAAAAATATAAAACAAAAATTGGTTGAGCACCAAATCAGCATATTAGAATGGTTTCTGAAGGATCATGTGATGCTGAAGTCAGCTTTACCGACATAATAATATTAGGTTATTTTAAATTGTATTTAAATTTTAAAGTTGTAATAATCTTTCACACTAGTACAATTTTGAATGGTAGTGTATGATTATCTGGAGCCTGATATAGTAGAGTATGGTTTGTTACACTTTCATATAACTGTCCAGATGGTTTAGAACAAGAGAATAGAACAGAAGAGTGAGTCATGGTTTTCCTGAGATGTTCAAAAGAGACTGAGCTTCTCTCCGTACAGTCACAAAAGGTGACTCAGTCCTGACACTGTGTTCTTCCACAAACTGAATCATCTCTGCTCAGTTTACAGGCAGAAATAGAAGATATGACCACAATGAACTACAGCACAGCTGTCCAATGACGTTAAGAATCTCTATAAAGCACAGAACTGATAAAGCTCTCGGTTTCTGTAATGAATTGGTTCAATTACGCACCAGTGCTGCAAATTTCATGACAAATGTATAATATCGATTCCACACTGGAGGTTCCTGCAACTAAATTATTTTTAGAAGTGGAGTGTTTAATTTCTGCACCACTTTACGAACGTAATTGCAAAAATAATGACTAACGCCATTGGTTGAGAAAGTGAAAACCCACACTTCACCTTTAAGTTGGCTGCATGCACTGCGGCAGGCACTGCAGCTCAGTGATACACAACCTCAAGCAGAGATTTTCATTAGCCTGATGGAGCACTGAGCCATATGAGAGGATTATATAGACTCTGAGGAACAAGCTTAATGATATCTGGATATCAGTACACAATAAGTGTAAAGGGACTTTCAACCTTTTACCACTGCTTTTACCATGTGCATCCTCACTGTTTGAATACATATTTTGTATGTGCCCAATTCATACTGCATGCAGTTACTGATTTGGAAAGACTGAATGTTGCGTTTCTTGCCCTAGAGAACACCATGTGTCTGGTTGTCATGTGTGTTTGCATGGCTGACAGCCACCAAGATTACACAGCGTCTGCCATACTGTTAGTTTTCTTCCCTTTCACCAAGCTTAACTTGGTATTTTCATATGTAAATGGGTATTTTCACCCTTTTATTTTTTGTAGCATAATGGAGATAGGACAGGAAATGATGAGGAGGGTTACAGGATCTGTAAACATCACATGTTAGATTCAAACTCACATCACCCACGAGCACCAGAGCTCAATGTGTCACAGCATGTGGGCTAAGCACCCAGTCACAGCTCCAACTAGTGGTTAAATCACTGAATCTTCAATAATTCACAAAACACATCTTTATGTTGAATTGTTTTTGCAGGCTGCACTCAAAAACAAACATACAGAGCCACCAGTGAAGTCTAATTCAAATGTCCCTTATGAGCTGGATATTCTAATTAATCATTAAGAAGACTGGTTAAAGTGGAATTAGTCAGGTGAAGCCTTTACTAACGTTTACACGACACCAGTTTGAACTAAAAATGGAGAACGTCTGCATTGTGGCCATTCATTGAAAGAGATACAGTTATCGGTCGCCTTGTAAACTATGAAAATGTGAATTTGTGAAAACGGTGAGATCATGCACATGCGTAATACGTGCTTCACTTTATAAGCACGTGTGTAGATGTATAGTGTTATATCGCCACAAAGTAATATCGCCAACTACTGGCCTGGCATGCATAATACAGCATTTTTTGTCGTTTTTCTGTGTTTATGGAAATAGTTTTGACAGCATAGCTGTCTGTGCGCAAAACTTAAAAAAAACAACACATGTAAATGTACCCTAAATGAACTCACTGAATCAGTCAGAGCGGCTACTGAATCAATCTGACAATTTTGTGCATTTAAAAAGAAAATACTTAATATTTGATGAGAAATGTACATTTATATGTTAAATTATAATTATTTTACACTAAACCGTTCAACAGTTTAAAATCAATGTGATTTTTAATGTCTTTGAAAGCCTCTTATGCTGACTATATTTCAGCAATACTACAGCAATGTTGCGAAATATAGTCATTTTAAAAATGCTTTCTATTTGAATATATTTTTATATGTAATTTATATCTGTGATTAAAGCTGAATTTTCAGCATCATTACTCCAGTCTTCAGGGTCACATGATCCTTCAGAAATCATTCTAATATACTGATTTGCTGCTCAAGAAACATTTCTTATTATATCAATGTTGAAAACAGTTTATTTTTAAACGGTGATCTTTTTTTTCTCGATTTTTTGATGAATAGCAAATTCAAAAGAACAGCATTTATTATAGTTATGCATTTCTGTCTCTCTTGATCCGTTTAATGCCTCCTTGCTGTATAGAAGTAATAATATCTATTTTTAAGAAATCTTACTCAATTGATGTAATTTCATCAGTAGTAGCTCATCAGTATGTTCTTGTAGGGTTCTGAAACTTATAATTACGGTTGTTGTCATACTACAGTAACTCTGATATATGAAAAGGAAATTGTAATTTCTCATACCATGAACCGTTCAAGTCCTGCTCATGTCTGCAGTATTGTGATCCAAGTCAATGAACGCATGATGCTCCTCAGTAACCTTTACCCTGTTTGTGACATGCCACATTACATCACAGGCTGAAGCCCACAGGCTGAGCATTCGTGTACTTTCGGAGGAATAACAAACAACAACACCCTCCAGTTGTGCTCGTACCGCTGCTGAGCGCTCTGACAAAACAAAAGCTGCTCATTTTACTGCAAAAATTTTCCTATCGACGTGCTCGTGCCAGTAATTGGAGAAGGGAGCTTTTTAATTGGCCCCCAACAAAACATTTTCACGACTTGTTTGCGCACATTACGAAACAGCCTCTTTTGCGCCACACCTGAGGAACGTGGTTATTATAATCTTCGGTAATGTGATGGATTGTTGATTATGGGTTTGAATTGTTTTTATGATCATAAAAACAACATAGTTGAGGATATAGACAACACTTTCCTTTAATGAGGGGGAAATGGCTGCAGTGAATGGGAGGAGGGAACAAGCTCTCACATGTGTGGCTTATAGACACAAACACAGGCTCACGCTGGAGTTGTTGTGTCTGTAAACTTCACTCTCTTTTGTGATCATGTTTTGGAGCCGGTGTACTGTTTGCTGATGTGTTTCCACCATGGGCTGCAGTCTCTGTACTATACAGCGGTCAGATGAGCACTACAAACAACTACAAAGCACATGTCAGGTAAAAAAATGCATAGTTGTGAAGTTATGTTGTGTTTTTGTTGACTTGTCAGAGTCGTTTTGGTTTGTTTATTCCTCATTAACATTCGCTGGGAGTAACAGCTTCATAGTCTGATTAAATTCAAATTGATTAAGAAATGCTATTAATTTTTTATTGAATTAATCATAATTTGATTAACAAGACCATTGAATGAACACATTTCGAATGCCTTGTTACGCGGTTTGTCTCCGGTGGTTGTTTTGCATGCTAAAAAGGTTGCGAAAGGTTATTTTGCCGAAGGAAGGAATGTGTTTTGGAGACTGTGTACATTTGACAGGGTCATGAGAGGGTCACACTCTACTGAAGAGAAATGCTTGGCGTCTCATTAAATTATTTAATGAATGTGTGTGTGTGTGTGTGTGTGTGTGTGTGTGTGTGTGTGTGTGTTTGTTTGTGTGGTTTGGTTTATTATAGATCAGTGACGTTCCCACAATCCTCGAGTAATTAGCTCCCACTGTAATTTAACCTCCAGATGACCTCCTGTATGGCTGAAAGTGTGAAGTGAACTCTTTAAAAGAGGCTAAAAAAGAAAATTGAGGCTAAATGCAAATATTAAAATGCAACAAGCCATATTTTTGTGCATAGTTAGAACTGAGAAGTAAATAGGCTTATTAAATTCAATCCAATAAAACTATATTTTATATTTTAGTGCATCACTTTGCAGAAACTAGCATTACGCTACATTCACTTTTTTTGTAAGGTTAGCAATTTTGGTGTGTAGTCCTGAGTAAAAAAAAGGCTTTCTACTTCAAAACTTGATGTTTTATTCAATGTATTACTTGCTGTTTCTTTGTAATTATTTCTGCAATTTGCTGGCAGTTTCTAAGTAAAATATTATCCATTGTATGAAAGAGAGAAGTAGGCAAAATACAGAATGTCATCCTTTTCAAAGAAAAGATGGAAATGTAATTACCAATTCATCAATCAAAAAAAGATCAACAGGTTAATCGGCTATCAAACTAGCTGAACCACTACATAAAGAATGGGTCTTGCTTTAATGCAACTTTAAAAGTGGCTGTAGTCATGCAGGCAAAGGATGTCTTGTTGAATTAAACTCAAGTACATGCAGTGAGTTTTCTGCCCTGTGTGCCAAAAGGCATAAGAGAAACAGTGTGAGTGAGTGAATTTAAAGTAGTTTGTCAGCTCACACATGAATGGGCACACTGACAAAGTTCCCATGTGTGTTATTGCCACTGCGAGATTCCAGAATAGACAGCAGACTGAGTCGAGGTCCCTGAGGACATTAGCTTTGAGATTTGAGTCTTACAGCGCTTTGATAAATGAAGTTCTCTCCCATTAGCTTATACTGGCACATAGCCATTTCCTCATGCAATTCAAAAGCTTTTACACACCCTGTTGGACTTCAATCAATGAATGAAATCTCACTAACTGTGTGATAATGTTAAAACTGAGCTTCCGGTCATAAATATCTCTGTGAATTTATCCTTGCACATTGGTGAACAACTTTGCAATGTTTAGCCAAATTAACAGTTTTTAGGTCAAAAAGTCAGTGTTTTCATATGACAACATTTGCCTCATTAACTTGTATCTTGCAGGCTTTGTTCTTATGTGTCTATATATTTTTCTCACTCCAGTCAGCTAGAAATATTTATAAGCCTAGTAACTGAATTAACAGAGAAGAATGGATGGCATAAGACCTTTGCTTTGTCTTTCTGTACCATACACCTGGATTTTAATTATACATGATTTTTGTTTAAAGTTGGTTGTGTAAAACAATCCTCAGCTGTCCCACCTGCTATGCATTACCTGGAATCCTGAATCCCCTCCTCAGAAATCAGCATGTTTTTGGATTTTGACCTCAGATCTGGTTTTAAGGTTAATGTACAGCCAGCCACACATGGCACTCAAGTTCAGTATACATTGCAAAATTGTGATGACAATGCATACAATTAAAGTGACATTTTAAGTGTATTTAAAAAAATATCAATGCTTGGTTTGCATTTCATAGAAGTATATAGAAGAGTTTTGCTCCTTACGTTATGTAGATCTACAGCCTGTTGAAGACAACTGTATAATGTGAAGTGAACCTTGCAAAAACAGATCTCGTAGAGAATGCAAAGTCTTCTCGACTAGTAGAGCGTGTAAAAGCAATGTCAAGGTTATGGGTTGGAATCCCAAGGAAAATGCATACTGATGTACTTTGGATTCAATTTGTATACACATAAATTTCAGCAAAAAAAGGAAACATCCTTTATTTTGTACATTATTTTGTAATTTAAAGATAATTGTAAAATCTATAAACACTGTTTTTCATGCTTGTTCAATGAACCATAAACAATTATTGCAGATGTGACCAGAGCAATAAAACGCACTGTTTGTAAGTCATTTGTAACGACGCCTCATTCTACAGTTCGACAGGAAGGGCAGCTTATCATCCTCGTAGACACATGTGTCCCCCCATGTTTGGGAACTTGTGGCTTGGTGGAAGAGTGGAGTAAATATCTTACAGCAAGAACTAGCAAATCTGGCTCAGTCCTTGAGGATGAGATGCACTGAAGTACTTAAAGCTGCTGGTGGGCACACAAGATACTCACTGTGACTTTTGATATTAGCCTCCATTTGTTCAGGGACACGTTATTCCATTTCTGTTCTTCACTAGGAGGCAGTCTTCAATTTTTAACCCAAAGGTCACAGGTTTGATACTTAGTACCTGCAGGAATTGTAGGTGGGGGGAGTTAATGTACATCACTCTCTTCCAACTTCAATACCTACAACTGAGTTGCCCTTGAACAAGGGAACAGAAACCCAATTGCTCCCTGGACACCTGCTGCTCACAGCTCTGGTGTGTGTGTGTGTGTGTGTGAGTGTGTGAGTGTGTGTGTGTGTGTGTGCACAAATTCAGAGTATGGATCACCATACTTGGCCACATGTTATGTCATTTTAAATGTCTGAACTTGTTCAATTTATGACTCACTTACATCTTTTGATGTTCAAACAAATACAGGTGCATCTCAATAAATTAGAATGTCGTGGAAAAGTTCATTTATTTCAGTAATTCATCTTAAATTGTGAAACTCGTGTATTAAATAAATTCAATGCTCACAGACTGAAGTAGTTTAAGTCTTTGGTCATTTTAATTGTGATGATTTTGGCTCACATTTAACAAAAACCCACCAATTCACTATCTCAACAAATTAGAATATGGTGACATGCCAATCAGCTAATCAACTCAAAACACCTGCAAAGGTTTCCTGAGCCTTCAAAATGGTCTCTCAGTTTGGTTCACTAGGCTACACAATCATGGGGAAGACTGCTGATCTGACAGTTGTCCAGAAGACAATCATTGACACCCTTCACAAGGAGGGTAAGCCACAAACATTCATTGCCAAAGAAGCTGGCTGTTCACAGAGTGCTGTATCCAAGCATGTTAACAGAAAGTTGAGTGGAAGGAAAAAGTGTGGAAGAAAAAGATGCACAACCAACCGAGAGAACCGCAGCCTTATGAGGATTGTCAAGCAAAATCGATTCAAGAATTTGGGTGAACTTCACAAGGAATGGACTGAGGCTGGGGTCAAGGCATCAAGAGCCACCACACACAGACGTGTCAAGGAATTTGGCTACAGTTGTCGTCAGAGGCGTCTTACCTGGGCTAAGGAGAAGAAGAACTGGACTGTTGCCCAGTGGTCCAAAGTCCTCTTTTCAGATGAGAGCAAGTTTTGTATTTCATTTGGAAACCAAGGTCCTAGAGTCTGGAGGAAGGGTGGAGAAGCTCATAGCCCAAGTTGCTTGAAGTCCAGTGTTAAGTTTCCACAGTCTGTGATGATTTGGGGTGCAATGTCATCTGCTGGTGTTGGTCCATTGTGTTTTTTTTTGAAAACCAACGTCACTGCACCCGTTTACCAATACATTTTGGAGCACTTCATGCTTCCTTCTGCTGACCAGCTTTTTAAAGATGTTGATTTCATTTTCCAGCAGGATTTGGCACCTGCCCACACTGCCAAAAGCACCAAAAGTTGGTTAAATGACCATGGTGTTGGTGTGCTTGACTGGCCAGCAAACTCACCAGACCTGTACCCCATAGAGAATCTATTGCAGGTATTGTTAAGAGGAAAATGAGAAACAAGAGAACAAAAAATGCAGATGAGCTGAAGGCCACTATCAAAGAAACCTGGGCTTCCATACCACCTCAGCAGTGCCACAAACTGATCACCTCCATGCCACGATTGAGGCAGTAATTAAAGCAAAAGGAGCCCCTACCAAGTAAATGTGAGCAACAATCATCACAGTTAAAAGAACCAAAGACTTAAACTACTTCAGTCTGTGTGTATTGAATTTATTTAATACACGGGTTACATGGAGTTGAATTACTGAAATAAATGAACTTTTCCAAGAGATTCTAATTTATTGAGATGTATTTACATGTTAACACATTTAATAATGTTAACATTCAAAGTTGAATGTGAGATGTTTCTTTCTTTTCTGAGTTTAGACACAAACTGACCCCCAAAAGAAGTTACAATATCACTTATTATAAGGTTCTAATATACTATTGTTAGTAGTTAATTTGGACTTGTTGCCAGGGTTAAAGAGCATTGAATAGTATGTATTATTATTCTGAAAACCTTGTCCCACATGTCTGATTTTATTCAAACTCTTTATTCTGTAGGTAAATGGAAGAAGCCTTTCTGTTACCACCCATGACCAAGCAGTAGAGGCTTTCCAAACTGCCAAAGCCCCTATTGAGGTTCAGGTACTGCGAAGGACAGCACACAAGCATTGCAAGACTCTTAAACCAGCCCGAGAAATGGACAACAGTACTCAGACCAACATTACGCTGAAAACCTCGAAACATATAGAGAATTTGGCCAAGCCCCCATCACCTTCAACACCACATATGGCTTTGCTGGACAGTTTTCTTTCACCTTCACAGTTAGTGCTAATCAGTGTTTCTTTCACCAGCTGTATCAAAACAAAGAATCTTAACAGAAATTTCATTTTAAAATGAGATATTCTATCAATAAGGTTTCAGTTAATGCAAATTTTTCATTGAAGGTATCAAATGGCAAGATGTGACTCACCTTACCCCTCAGACTTCCATGACGGTGTACAGAAAGACAATGAGAGTACAGGACTGGAATATGAGGTATTGTGTTTGCATAGACTGTATTCACTCACCCTACTAAGCAATGCACATTTAAATCATGTTTAATCCATGTGTCTTCTGAGGTCATTTTAATTTAGATTTCATATACCCGCTAATATTTTGCCAAGACCAGTTTAATTACACATGGATTTACCATACAAATGAATCATCATCTATATAAGTGCGGCAAGCACTACAAATTCTCAGACTGGCTTTGGCTTATGTCTTAGGTTAACAATGACTAAAATGTTAAATCTGTCATCAAAATCAATTACCTGTGTTTTAATAGGAGGTGGATCTGCAGAGGAAAACCACTCAGGATAAGCTTGGCCTGAAGTTATGTTACAAGACGGATGACGAGAAGTCTGCCATTTATATTAGCGAGGTAGGGTTCTACAGTTTCTCAGGACAGTAATTGTTCAGGCAGTTTTTCCAACAGTTACATCTTTGGTTCAGTACATGCTTAGTGTAGCTTTAGGTGCTCCAGTGTATTCTAAATACACTGTTCTTACCCTGCTTAGATTGATCCAGAAGGAATTGCAGCAAAAGATGGCAGAATCCAGGAAGGAGACCGGATTATACAGGTAAAATTTATTGCATTGGGAATGTTTTGAATATTTTGGCTCAAACATAAGACAAAGCTTATTTGATTAATTCTTCATGTGCTGAAGATCAATGAAATGGGCATCCAGAGCCATGAGGAGGCAGTGACACTTCTGACCAAGGTGGAGAGTAAGAATGTAACCCTCCTAGTGGCTCGACCAGAAAGTCAGGTCTGCGCACACTTGCTGTTCTGTGCACTTGCAGATAAAGATTGTGGTCAATTACATTTGATTTATCTCAGGGGTTTCCAATCCTGCTCCCGTAGGACCACTTTTCTGCAGAGCTAAGCTCAAACAAAATTTAAACACCTCAACTAACTGGACCAAAATTGTGCATGAAGGTGGCCTTCCTGCAGCAGGTTTGGACATCCATGATTGAAGTAAAATAATGACATTGCATTTCGGTATGGGTTGCAGGATGTTGGCTGGTTGGAGGAGGATAGAAACATCTTAGTAGATAACTTGCACATGGGCACACTGGAGCAGCACAAGGTCAAGGAATTTACTACAAGTATGCTGCAGAAGGTAAGTTAATAAGGGTCAAGTCAACAGTGAATTGCTTGCTTCATCCAATTAAAGGTGCAATCCTCATTATAAAAGTGATTTGCAAGCTATTAAACGTTTGTCCCACTCGCTTTAACAGAGCACAAATGAAGAAGATGGAGGCACTACAGATACGGCTACTTTACTATCCAACCAGCATGAGAAAGACAGCGGCGTAGGCCGCACAGATGAAAGCACTCGTAATGATGAAAGCTCAGAGCAGGACATCTTGGGGGATGACCAGAATTCCCTCTGTGACCCTCTCCCAAAAAACCACAAGAAGTACAACTATAATCAGGACACTGTCGAAAGTGGGGACATACATTTAAGCAATGACTCCTTCCTTTCGGCTTACAATGGAGTCAGTGGAAACTTCCTTGGAATACCTGGCACGGCATGTGAACGTTTCCGGAAACTGCTTGATTTGAAATCTCTTGTGAATGGTAACAGTCTTCAGGGATTTCTGGAGCATGATGACACATTGTATGGAAAGGGGGTTAATGTAGACTGTGATGATCAGGAGACTCAGATGCTTAATGAGGAGTTGCTGAACATTGAGCTGGAATGCCTGAGTATCATACAAGCACACAGGTTTCAGACTGAAGGTGGTGACCAGCAAGCCAAAAAACCTAGTGCCAAGCAATTTTTTGAGCAACTCCATCAGGACCTCATCAATAACCAAGTGGACAATGAAGGCTCTAGTAGTGCTTACAACACTGGAGAGAGCTGCTGGAGTTTACATCCTACTCTGGCGCTAGATTCTCTTGAATCCCAAAGGATGGTTGCTGGAGACAAGGGTAAAGGTTCTCCCATGCATAGACGCAACTCAACAACAGCATGCTCCAAACATAACCTCTCTCCCATTCAGGAGATCAGCCCTACCAAGAGTTTACCTGGAGATTCAGAGGTTACAAATCAGGGGAAAAGAAAGCAGAGTAAGAAAAAAAACCCAAGGAAGAGTCTTCTGACTTCCTTACGTCATTCCTCATACAAGAACACCTACATCCCAGCCCATGCACAACATTACCAAAGCTACATGCAACTTATCCAGCAGAAGTCAGCTGTGGAATATGCTCAGAGTCAAGTCAGCTTAGCCAGCATGTGCAAGAACGCAGTAACCAACCCCACTGAGTCCAGGCCCAAGACGGGATGGAAAGTAAAGATTCGTAGCGATGGAACCAGGTATATCACCAAAAGGCCCATCAGGGACCAGCTTCTGAAGGAGCGAGCTTTGCGTATTCGAGAAGAACGTTGCAGCGCAACTACAGATGATGACGCAGCAAGCGAACTAAAACTGGGTCGATACTGGAACAAGGAGGAGCGCAAGCAGCAAGCGGCACGAGCCAAAGAACAGCGTCAGCAGCGGGAACTCATGAAGCAGTGCTGCATAGAGAGCAAAGAACAATCAGGAGCACTGGGCGACAAGAATGAGCCTGATATTATCCAGCTTAGCCGTAAAAAGATGATGAAGAGGACGAACAAGAGGATATTTGACAATTGGATGACCATTCAGGAGCTGCTGACACATGGCACAATGTCCACAGATGGTACAAGACTACACAATTCCTTTCTTTCTGTGACTACAGTATAAGGGATTGCATGGTTTAGGGCACAAAGGCTATGTTCACACTTGACGTCTTTTTTTAAGCTGCCAGCGTCTGTTTTACATTATAATCCTATGGAGTAAACCGTGTTTTCAAAAAAGTCCTGAGCACTTTTTAAAACGCCATCGCCGGCGTCTTTTCAAGCTGAAAAAAGTTTAACTTTGCTGGAAAAAAAACGCCCTACGTCAAGCGCCTTTTTGACTGCTGACCAATGAATGACAAGTGAGTGGCGAGTCGTTTCCATAACAACAAAAACAACAAGAAAAATATAGATGAACTATGTACTAGTTTCGGAGCACAAGGAGTTGTATGAAACCGTGCATCATCTAGCTGGAGCTCCTGGACTAAATTGTTGGAAGCACCATAGTTTCCTTCCCTGTATAATGTCGTGCTCCCACAAACATTGTTGTGAACCGATAAAACCCTCCCTGTTAACTTCAAAAGCCGACATTTCTGCAGCACACAGCGCTAGGCTACCATTGCAGCTGTTGTTATAGCAACAAAAGACACCCTCGGCTGTAATTTGTAACCAAATGCTGCCAGCTTTTTATTTTACTAAAAAAGCACTCGTCAACTTTTTCTAGTAGTAAAAAAAAAAAAAAACGCCAAGTGTGAGCTCGCCATTACTAGTTTACTGTGTAAAATTATGTGAGGGTTGGTGTGGGAAATCTTGCCTCATTTCAAGAGGTGGGTCATTTAGAGACTTAAGTATAAAATATTTGTGAGACACAGTAGTTTGAGTACATAACCGTGTTGATGAATTCAAACAAACTACAGATTTCCTATCTTAATACTTTATAGAACTTGAGGGTGCACTAACATTGCAGTTTGTACTGAAATATTTTATATTTCTCTATGACTCATCATAGTTTAATGTAAGAAGAGATGCAAATCTATTTTATGTGAAATTCTAGCTCTTAATTGCAGTTACTGCCCATTACTTGCATATCATCCATTTATTAAATGCGATGGCTAGCAATATTACGTTTCACTTAAACATTGTGGTGAAAATGAATTGTGTTTATGACCTGATATTCCAAAGAGTTTTATTCAGGTATGTTAGAAATGTCTCTGGTTGCCACAGATTAAGCATATCACTGCTTTTAATGTGAACATTTATTGCTCTTCAGAAATACTGTTGAAAGCCCAAGCATTCAGTTCACATGGAGATCATACAATTTTCACTTTTCACAAAAGCAGTGAACACTTATAATCTACAAAATCTAATTTAAAAATTCTACATATCAAAAAGGAGCTGTGGAAATAGGTATGGGTAGAACAGCCAGCATACATGTCTGTAGGAAGCATGAAAAGTACAGTTTAAGAGATGTTGGTGTTGACAGTGTTGCTCATTTGAACCTTTATACAACTGTTTTCCATTGTTTAATGAAACAAAATGAAAATCTTATAACAAATAAGGATGGCTCAATAGTGGTTAAGCATAATATTTCAGTCGACAAGACAGGCTCACTATATTAAGTTACACATTGCAACCAACAGCACTCGAGCATCTAGTGCATGGAAAATCACATTAGTCCATTTTAGAATCTATTTACCAGCATCAGTGGATTAATACATGTCGGTGCTATTCTGGGAAGGCAGTTAAAATCAAAGAACCTAAAAAGAAAAGAAACATAGCCAAGAAAGGAAATCGGTCTAATGCTGCTATTGAGCACTTTGTTCTACAAGCCAGCAGAAGGCAATATGAGGGGAAAGGGGTGTTCTCCTGGAATGTTTAGACACTGGTCTGCCGGTCAACGGAAATCCTGAGATCATCTGTTGACTGGACTTAACTAAAGGAAGTGCGCACACACACCCCTCACCCCACAAACATATGCACACATTCACACAAACCAAAGATTTGCCAAGTTTTAACATTTAGTAGAGCAGGAGAGAGCGTGTTGATGTGGAGTTGATGGACGCCCATGATTAGAACAGAATTACAGAAAACCGCCATGGACACAAGGCATTCGAGTTACTCAATGGCAAATGATCCGCTCAACCACCAAAAAGATAAGCGTCCAGTTTTTTTTTTGTTCTTCAGAGAATAACCCATATTAAGAGCCGATGCCCAAAGAAGGGTCATAAGGAGTAGATGTGTCACGAGAGGCCCTCCAATGCCCTCCTCTCCTGGTCTATAAAGGATCTGCTAAACTCGCAGGATAAGTGATTTTTGGGGTTTTGTACAGTAGAGTGTAAAAATCAATAATGTGCAGCCAAACTTCAGTCTTGCTCCATGGTGTCATCTGCAGTCTCTGAGCTGTCTGAACTGATTTCTGCAGTGGCACTGCCCTCTGCCGTCAGCTCTGTGGAACTGCTGGGACATGCAGATGGAGTCTCTGCACTGGACACTCCCTCGTCACTGCTGTTATTACTGCTGCTGCTGCTGCTGCTGCTACTACTGCTGACTGGGTCATTTCTCTCGTCCGTTTCCTGAGCCTCTGCGCTCTCTTCCCTCTCCGACCGCTGCTCTGGTGGATCCGATTCGTTGCCGGTCGCTTGATTGTGGGAAGTGTCGGGTGAATCGTCTGAAGTGGATTTGTCAACACCGTTTTCTACGACCTCTGACTGTGTACTCGAAGGTTCTGCAGAGAGAGGAGCAGAAAACGTAAATGTATGCAAACAGCTGCTGCTATGCAAAAATATTAAAATATTAGCACAGCGATTACTCACATGACCAAGCCGGTTGAAATAAAACAAGAACAATTTATTTTAGTGGCTTATTTTACACTGATTGAACCCAAATCCTATGGTCTCTTATGATTTTAAGTCACCCACATTCCTTGTACATTGAGGAATGTACAATATGTACAAAATAAATCAATAAAAAGTTAGGACACACTTGACTGAACTGAGACGTCTTTATAAAACCAAATTTCAACAGAAAAAAAAGGCAGAAGTACACTCATCCACATCCTTTTACTCAAGTAGATGTATAGATACTTGTGTTTAAAAATACTCTGGTAGAATACTGACTACACTTGTTTACTCAAGTTAAAGTAAAGAAGTATGGGCTCTGACATGTACTTAAGTAAAAAGTACCCATTACTACAACCTGTTGTAGCGTCACACTAGTAACTGGACCTCATGTCATATTGACACATTAATAAAAAATAACTTGCATTTAATATTACATTTAATATTGTTAGCTTATGAATGTATCATGATTGAACAACCACCATGTAGAACAGCCCCGGACTGGGACAAAATTTCAGGCAAGGAAATCTCAGACTCATCCAGGCCATCCCATACACCCATGTGTGTCCTTCAGTCACAGTGTTCCTGTGGCTCAGTGGTTAGAGCATTGCGTTAGCAACGCAAAGGTTGTGGGTTCGATTCCCAGGGAACACACATACTGACAATACAAATGTATAGCCTGAATGCACTGTACGTCGCTTTGGATAAAAGCGTCTGCTAAATGTAAATGTAATGTAATACACCCACGACTAAATCTGAAACCACAGATAACCCTTTTTTTGTATGGCCATCACATAAAAAAAAAAAGGTTTAAAACTATTGGCTGGGGCCATGCAAAATAATTAAAGGTTCTCTATTGAACTGCACCTTCACTTTCCTTTTCAGTCTTCATTTTGTGTCAATGATTGTCTTCTGGACAACTGTCAGATCAGCAGTCTTCCCCATGATTGTGTAGCCTAGTGAACCAAACTGAGAGACCATTTTGAAGGCTCAGGAAACCTTTGCAGGTGTTTTGAGTTGATTAGCTGATTGGCATGTCACCATATTCTAATTTGTTGAGAGAGTGAATTGGTGGGTTTTTGTTAAATGTGAGCCAAAATCATCACAATTAAAAGAACCAAAGACTTAAACTAGTTCAGTCTGTGAGCATTGAATTTATTTAATACACGAGTTTCACAATTTGAGTTAAATTACTGAAATAAATGAACTTTTCCACGACATTCTAATTTATTGAGATGCACCTGTATAGTATAATGCATTTTTCATTGCTGCTCATGTCTGCAGAAATTGCCTTCGCAGTGCATGTTAGGATAAATATTTGCCAGCAAAGGAACAAAAACACGAGAGGGGGAATTAAAAGTGAACCAAACAGCACTTTACATTTTTGGCATGTTCCCCTGAACGTTTGCCTAGCTAGAGTGGTAAAAAGCTGCCTCTAGTACTCATGGTGGTACTCATGCTCATAAAACAAATGCATTGTGGATCTGAGTCACATACCAGGGCTCGCAAAATTGCTAGCCCGATGTCCCGGAGCTATTGTTTTTTCCAGTCTGGCAACCAAAATGCATCACTGCCCTGCCCAACGGGCTACCTTAAAATACAGGGCTCCCATGCAATGTTCCCTCTAAGCTGCGCACGCGCGTGACCGAGCATTTCTCCCACCATGGCCACACTGAACAAATAATGTACCTCACACACGAAAAAATGAGTTGGGAAGCCATTTGATTGAATGGCGATAAAAGCGAAAGAATCGCAATACTCGGGCAAACCGCTATAGAGTTAGAATTTTCAGCTTCATTACTCCAGTCTTCAGTGTCTTATGATCCTTCAGAAATCATTCTAATACGCTGAATTATTATCAGTGTTGCTGATCTAATATTCTGTTTTATAAACAGTGAAACTGTAATGCTGCTTCATATTTTTTTGGAAGCTGTGATACATTTTTCTTTTATTCTTTGATTAATAAAAAGTTAAAAAGAACAGCATTTCTTCAAAATAAAAATCTTTTCTGACAATATAAGTCTTTACGATCAATTTTATCCATTTAACACATCCTTGCTGAATAAAGTTTCCTTAACTTTCTTTAAACTTTAAAGAAATATATTTTTTTTAAGTATTTTATCAAATAGATAGGCTACAGCTATGATGATCAAGATGCTTCTTTAAAAAACTTTACTAATCCCAAACTTTTGAACGGCAGAGTATTATACTGTAAAAATGTTTTCTCAGGTAACCTAAAATGTACATCATTTAGTTCAAATCAAGGGTCAAATCAAATATAACTAGCACATTAAAGTTAAAAGTTACACTTGTTTGTGTGTGTACAGGTACAGGTCTGGTATAAAGAATGTTTTGCTCAGGTGACCGAAATGTCCGCCCAGATAGAGAAAAGTTTTGCTCAGCAAGAAAAAAATTAGAGGGAACATTGTTCCCACGGGTCCTTAAATTTGATACAACTAAATTGAAGAGTTTTTAAGGACTTACATTTTTTTTTAATACGTTAAATGTTATAAGAAAAGTCTTAATTATAATTGTTCAAATTGCCTTATTCTGCAGATACCCTGTAAATAGTAAAAGAAAACTCTTTCCTTGATATTCGTTGATATTTGTGTATTGAAAATGTTTTTGATTGACATTTATGGTCTTTATTTATTTGGGCTAGTTAAATAAATTTTCGGGCTACCAAAATCTGAAGAGTACCTGCCCGAAGGGCTACCGGGGATTTTGAAATTTTGCGAGCCCTGCAAAACACAATATTAAAAAGACTTTGGGGGGATGAGACTCAGGTTTGGACCACATGTAAAAACAAGCAGTCGACCGTCCCAGACAACAGAAATAACCTTCAATGAATGGGCAAGGTCCAGATGCTTCAATTACAACTGATCTGATATTCACAATCTCAGTCCATACAGGGTGTTAGAAGCAATATCTCTTTATGTGTATGCCAATATCCACTCAACATATTTTTTCCTGGTAGTCTGGTAGCACCTTACCTTGGTCTTCAGCGTCGAATTCGTCAGGTTTATTATCCTCCACCTCCGCAGTGACGTCTGATGAGGACTGCGGTACATCCGATGAGCTCTCTGCTACCGATGTGCAGGGCGACTGCTTTTCATCCAGCTCTTTCTCTATTCCTTCCTCATTGTCATCTTCCTCCTCTTCAAACTTGAGTCTCTTTGCTTCACGAGTCTCAGTGTTTGTCACATCGTCATCTTCATGATGTTTACACTTCACTGGACCACCGTGTGAACCTTCTGCTTCTGATGCTGAAGGCTCACTAAAACAAGACAAAAACTGTTTTTAACTCTGAATACACACTTCTACAGTCCATGACATCATAATTTGAGTGTTGTGGCTTTCATGCCAAGATTTGAAGTCATCCATTTATAATCGAAGGGTTTTTTGTTCTCATTTTACAACTAACAATTTTCAGCTTTTTGTTATATGAAGGGGACATTAAAACTGTCTTGAAATCATTATTATGCCTTCATTTATTTTTGTTACTTTTAAATGCCTTTAAGTATAGATTTTGTTGTAACAAACTTTGATCAAACTATGAAAATCCAACTGAATTATTATTCATTATAATCTAAATAAATAGTGAAATAAACCATTTTAATAGTCACTATGTGAAAATTATCAATAAAAAATGATTGTCCCACAGTTGTGGTGTCATTTCACTACATAAAAATGGTCACAGCCCCCCTCAAAAGCTAAAGTACTTCTTTACCAATGAGACAACAGTGTCAATGAGAAGCTTTAGATGAAATGAGAACTATTAAATGTGTTGGGAAAAAATAAGTTAAATCACTTATAAACTGAATTTACTGCAATTTAAGCAAAAAAAATATATTAGGAATTTAGATACGTAAAATGACGTCTGTGGAAAATATTACGAATTTAAATATGAGTAACACTTTAAAATAAGGTTCATTAGTTAACATGAACAATAGTTTATCAATCTTTAATTTAATGTTAATTCAGCATTTAATGCATTATTGAAATGACAAGTTGTGCTTGTTCACATTAATGCACAGTGAACTAACATGAACAAGCAATGAACGACTGTATTTTAATTAACTAACATTCACAACGATCAATAAATAGTGTAATAAATGTATTGTTCATTGTTTGTTCATGTTAGTCATTCCATTAACTACTGTTAACAAATGACACCTTATTGTAAAGCGTTACCTAAATATGTAAAATAACAGCTGTAACTTTAACAAGCCTAATGGGTTCTTCCAAAAACACAAGAAATGCAAAAAAAAATCATTCATCAACAATAGGTCTACATCTAATGAACAAGAGTATCACATCCTGGCATTTTGCACTTACTTGACTGTTCTGTCTGAGGCTTGTTCTTTGCTTTCTGTGCTGTCAGGAAGGCCGTTGGTAGCTACACTGCTGGACAGGGAGAGTTTTGGTCTGTTCAGTGGCCTGTGTGTTCTTGGACCATTCACATTTCTATCACAGACAATCAAAGGCACATCAAGCCATCAGACAGTGAAATTAAGTCCAACAAGCCTCTCTTTACAGTGAGCGCTAACATTTCAAACCGAATTGGTTTAGTGACCCATGAGGCTGATAACAAAGTTTCCACAATGCTGGTTAAAGTGATAAACTCACCTATCTGGAAACGCTAAAGTGTTGCCAGGGAACATGACACCATTCACTCTGTTCACACAACCTGGCCCTTTTTTCCTGTAAAAAAAAAGATGCAATTAAAGAACCGTTTTTGAACATTACACGCATCACTGAAAACTGATACCGAAAGCTGCCCATTCACAAATAGAGCAGGAAAGAGTTGAACTCACTCTGAGGTAGGATACACACA
Source organism: Ptychobarbus kaznakovi (assembly GCA_027422405.1). Classification (NCBI taxonomy): domain Eukaryota; kingdom Metazoa; phylum Chordata; class Actinopteri; order Cypriniformes; family Cyprinidae; genus Ptychobarbus; species Ptychobarbus kaznakovi. Next base: position 16,782,172 of record CM049794.1, on the reverse strand, counting down.
ACTGACCACCATCACATTCTGAAAATGAAAAATACTTCATTTAAACGGAGCGGAGACCTGCGTTAAGACCTTCAGAAAACAAGGCACAAATAAAATGAATTCCCAAAGTTTGGTTTGTTTATTTCCTTGATACCTTCTCCACACCCCTGAGGAACTTGTCTGTTCCTGTGTAGTTTCTTTTTGGCTCGGTAAGCAGCTCACAAAGACGCTGAATAGTGAAAGGAATCCTGAAAAATACAAAAATCAATAAATGAAATGTTTTTAAAAAGGGACTATGGAGCAACTGTGGAACATGCATGTCGTCCCTTACCCGTTGTATCCATTGACGATTTTAAGAATCCTCTGCTTCATCTCCTCAAAGGGAATGTACTCAACGTTTGGATTGGCAGGTCCCCGTTGCTCTGGACATGAGGCTATAAAATCATCCATCACGTTCTCCAGTTTAAAGAGGAAGTAACCTTTAAACTGAGACCATTGAATCCTGATGACGTAGAGAGCAATGATTTAAATGAAGACAGAAGAAAAATCTGAAACTTCACATTTCATTTGTATAGTAATAATTTACTCTAAAAGCACATTCTGATGCTGTGACCTCATGTGAGTGACAGGTTGCTGAAGGGGAGGGATTATTATTGTCCCGCCCTCACGCTGCTGACATGTTATCAGAGAAGAGACATCCTTGCGAGGGGAAGTTAATGTTTCAGTGTTTCCGCTGGGGGGGTGGGGGACCCTTTTTCTGGGATTCTTTAAAATCATGTCCAAAAAATCCAAACAACTTACATGTTTATGGTTCAAAAATTATTTTTGGGTTATGTTTTATGTTTATTAATTCTGTGTTTTAGTATTGTCTGTGTTTTAGTATGTCTAATTATTTGAAAGCATAAAAACAAGTTTCATTTCTTCTTACAATAGCCTTATGATTTTTTTTACCTGAGAAAATATAGTGTTGTGTATTTAAATTTTTAAGGCATAAAACATTAATTTCATTTATCTTTGAATTAATGAAAATTAAACAAATTGTATTATTTAATATTACACAATTATTTAATATTACAATTAAAACATTGAAGACATATTTTATGATTATTCCATAAAAATAAGGTTTTAATAATTTTAGTAGTAGTAGCCCATTACATACATTCTACCGAACAATAGTAATATATTTCTGCTGCAATGTCTTCGAGTTAAACCCAACTTTTATTTTGATGGGTTTCCATGAATACCTTTACATTTCTGTGTGTGTGTATATGATATGATGAGGATAGTTCTACTCAAATTAAACGGTCAAATGCTAATGAAGTGACTCTCAGAGCAGTTCATGTATTTATGTCCTCAGTTAGTAAGACGACAGAAGTGTCAGTACAAGCAGTGTCTCTTTAAGACTTTCATTTTAGGTATTCTATAGTCTTTGGTACAAGTAGAAAACAAAACCGTGTCTGCTCCATTCATTAACATAGAGACATGCACAATTCATATTTAAATAGTTGTTTTGCGGCTTTATATTTACAAATACTAGTGGGAGTGTGCTCACTGTGTGTGTGTGTGTGTGTGTGTGTGTGTGCGCATCGGGGCAGAACTCTGACGTGCGCGAAAGAGCGCGACCATGTAACGTAGAGACAGAAATGAAATGCCGTCATGTAAATAAGATAAATAACATAGGGTTATTTTGTTTGTTTAATAAAAGAACAAGGTATAGACCTGTTCTATAGAAAATGTATCTTTAAATGACTTCTGTTGTGATCTGGCACTATAGAGAAAATAAAATTAACTTGACCTTCAAGGGGGGCCCGGCACCCCCTTAATATAATGGCTGGGGAAACACTGCGTTTGATGTAGGGCAGTGCAATTAATCGCATGTGATACTCATGTGCATCTCATCAGTAAAGCCGGCTCCGTGATTGGCAGTAAATCTCCATCACCTGTTTTCAAATGGAGTGGCAGTTAATACACAGAGCCGTAGTTCACTGACAAGCTAGGCAATATCGCGTTCAATATCGCAGATGAATCGCATTTGATTATGAACGCGATATCGCGTAGCTTGTCAGTGAACTACGGCTCTGTGTATTAACTGCCGCTCCAACCGGCTTTACTGACGAGATGCGCATGAGTATCGCATGCGATTAATTGCACAGCCCTAGTTTGATGAAAAAAAGGGCACATTTAATACAAAAAGATAATGCACAGATTAATCGTTTAGAATAAACCCTGCAATATTTCTTAAAATAAAATAACAATAGGTCTGTCTGGATCAGAAAATGTGTTTGCACATTTAATTCATGTTCATATTAATGCACAAAAACAAACATCACATTCATGAAATTTACATATTGTTCAAAGAATACATGTTATGATCTATGCAGATTGCAGACCCTTTCAATTATGAGAGGAAAACAAATCAGAATTGAGTAAAGTCCTGAATCGTGAGATATAAACTCAAAAACTGCAATATACAAAATTGTGAGAAAGTCAAAATTACCTTTTTTCCAGAGGTTTAAACCAGGCTAGTGTCCTTGAAAAAAAGTTTGTCTATAAAAGCAATATTCTCTTTAAACAGCATCTGTAGAATCTGTGTGTGCGAGAACTGAACTTACATGGTCTCTCCCGTTTTTGCAACATTCGATAGAAACTGATCCAAAATGGGGCAGGTTTCCTTTTCTCCATTCTTCTCGAAATCTACAGTGAACAACAAAGTTAATAATAAAAGCTTCTAGTATAAACGATTTGATTCTATTGCATATTCTGTTTAATAACATTACTGATACCTTACTTTATTGTTATTGCTTATAGTGAGCATTCATGTTTTGGCAATTTTGTATGAAGAATGCCAATTTAAATTCTGACATGGTGCTTGAATTGGAGAATATACAATATGGTCATGGAGGAAAACTGGATTATGGATATTTAAAAATATTTGTATACAATCTAATATCTTGAGTTTGTAAACAAAGTCAGCATCAATGATCTATGACAGTTTCAAAGCATCACTCAGTCAGCAACTTTGGCTCTTCTGTAATTATTAGAAACTTTTATGCTGACTATGCAGCTAAGTTAATTTAAGTAAGAAGTTTCTGACAGTAACGGTAAACAAGCGACTAAGCCTGTGTATTGAGTGCTGCTCACATAGTAACAGCAGTGTAGCGTTAGCTCAGAGCTAACCGGCTTTCTATCTGTTGCTGGGTTGCAGAGCACTTTATCAACTTCCGACCAGGTACATCAACAAAATCAACTCAAACACATTTTCTGTGTACTGTTGAGAACCAACCGATATCGATCACTCGTGATTTTTAATGGTTTCCTCCGCTGGATCAGCACCTAGCATCGGCTGCTAGTTTGATTTCCTAGCTTAGCTTACAAGCTAACGAATTTACCAAACCTTATTCTGTTAACCGTTATTGGTCAGGTGGTGCCTGCGGTACCTCTAAATGCTCCAAGAAGTGTGTCGATTTCCATTGTGGAGGTATGTTTGCTACTCTCTGGTCTCTCTGAGTCCAGCTGGAAACAGAAATATGGCAACAGCGACACGAAGAAAAAAAGCAGCAAATCTTTAATATGGCGCCGGTGACGTCACTACCTGCCTGCTGCTGTGGCGCATGCGCAGGGTCTCGTGTTGATGGAAACTACATTGTTTGTTTGTTTATATATCAATCTGTAACATTTGTGCTTCTATCTACTAAAAATAAGAAATAAAGAAAAAAGCTGAAGGTAAAATTACAAGTGGAACTTGTAACATGTATGTATACTAATATTTAGTTGTTTAGGCAGAGGCAGTGATTTTTCAATCCAGAAAACTCTTCTGATGTTCTGATGCTTTATGTCTTGCTTATGGGGCTGCATTTAAATAGCACTTATCGATACCATGTAATGCAGAATAGCACTAGAGAATAACAGAATAATAACAAAATAATTTTTAGAACTCAGATCTTAACTATAGGAAAATGAAGAGCAGGGTTGTAAACATGAATGGATATGTACTAATATGTCAATAAAATGGAATACGTTTAAATATGTCTAAATATTTTTGCAAGACACTGTAAATTAAAACCTAACCAGAGGGAGGCAGTGTATGCACGAAAAATAAAGTTATATTATTAAAAAAATAGTGGCTTCCCCTCTCAATTATCGCTAACCTTAATTTAAAGTATGTGTGTGTGCGTGTGTGTGTGTGTGTGTCTGATTTGGGGATTTTCTTGTCAGATTTCCTTGTGTTTCAGTGGAAGCAAGAACATCTGACCTTTTGTGCAAAGGAGTCACAAGATCAATTTACTCGTTTGATATTTGTTTTTCAATTTATGTTAAATCCTTTCTTTTCAGAGATGTTTTCAACTTCTGTAAAACTTCTGTTTATTTTCATGATTTAATTAGATTTATCTTTCAGTGTAGTCTCAATTTATTGGGACTTATCCTATGAAGCGTGCCATCATTTATTTGTTTATTCGTAATTCATAACTTCATAACTTGCTATTTTTCTTCACAGGTTACAGTAAAGGTTTGCTATTTGCAGCGGTCGCAGTTTCAAACGAGCACATTTCTGTCTAAACAATTTAGACTTTTAAATGCGCGCGAGTTGTGATTGGCTCAGGGCGGGGTCACGTGATGGACCGACGCCTCGCGCTGCAGCGGTCAGCGAGTGCAAGTGTGCGATAACAGCAGCAGCGGCTCTGTCTGGAGCTCACACTGTACATTACAGAAGCCCCTCCTCTGGAAGACGGTGTTTCTCCCATTATGGGCGACAAGAAAAGCCCATCCAGGTATAGAAACATCTCATTCTCTCTGTCTTTTCGTAAAGCATCTCGCGCGTTTGTGTACACTTGCGAATAGCCGTGTAATGCGGTTGCAGTCTACTTATTCTCCTGGTCGGATTTAACGGAAAAAAGCGCAGCCATGGCGGATACTGAGCCTTGCCTGACTCCTGGTATCCAGCTTTAGACAAAGGGAATTTAGGAAACGCCTCCTCTCTTCGTTTATCTTCGCATTTTTCAACAGATAAAGCCAGTTTGCCCTTTATGCATGCAAAATCGTCAGATTGCGAGTGTGTAATAGTGTGGTTGTGGAGGAAGGGCGTCTTAATACACCATGTAGTATTAGTGCACATGATGACATTTGCACTAATTAGTGTGCAGCATGCTATTTAAATACCCTAACCAATTCTCCCTCTAAATCTTGCAGGCCAAAAAGACAAGCCAAGCCCTCTGCAGACAACGGATTTTGGGACTGTAGCGTCTGCACCTTTAAAAACGGTGCAGAGGCATTCAAATGCAGTATATGTGATGTGCGGAAAGGTACATCTACAAGGTAAAGTGATACTGCATCTTATAAGAGGGAGCTATGCATTCATAACCATCATAAACCCAATGCACGTGCATGCAGTTAAGATGTCAACATTGATATTTTGTCTCGTTGCTGTGTATTGTGTCTTTATCCATACTGACGTCATATGATTCCTGTAGAATTTCAATGACACTCTAGGACAGGCGGCAGGATCCGGCTGCTGTGGAGGTATCCTGGTCTGTGCGCAGGGCCCCATTATGTGATCCTATAGGAAATGAGAAACTGCAAGATGAAGGCTTTAAACCTCTCAGATTTGCTAGTGCGGTGTTATGCACGCTGTGCTGTTTGTTCAGTACTGTGAAAAACATGAAACACATGGCTTGATGTATTGCTGGGGTCACTAATGCACTGATGTTATCTTATTGATGATGTTATGTGCTAGAGTGTAGGGTATTATTGGCGCCTATGGCATGCAGCCATAAATTATATTTAAGTGGATTAGATGAGGAAAGGGATCTGTCTGTTAAATCAAAGATCATAAATATAGGCCAATGGTGAAAAATAATTCTTTTTTTTGTAGTGGATATAAAGTACGTTCATAGCTGTTTTGCAAAAGCAAAGCACAGATGGTAGTGTTTAATAATTTTAGCTGTTTAAGATTTTCCAAAAGTGGATTATGGGATACAGCAGGGATATTTCTGACACAATTCTAGGTCACTAATCAAATAAGAACATTTGTGGCATTGAACTCTGTACAAAATATCACACGTTTTCACCAAACATCAGATGCTTTTAGAGGAAATTTAAAATGGCTATAAAAAAATACATTTCAAATTTTTATACTTTGTATTTCTATGTTAAATTGTAAAAAAAAAAAAAAAAAAAACACCGGTGGTTTTAGACGTTTGGACTCCAATGTAAAGTGTTTCATCTTTCATTTTTTTTCAAACGGTTTGCTCTTAAAATTGACAGATCATGAAAGAAACACCATATCCTTTTATGTTTCGTTCCATTGCCTGTCTTCAGCCAAATATTCTAGTGGGATGAATGTGGCGAGTGCTCACTGGCTTTATCGCAGGTGTTCATATCTCTACCAAAGTGACAGTCTTTTCATGTATTGTGTACGGTGTGAAGCACGCAGGCACCTCCTCTCGGCATAAATTGCATGCTTGAATGTTGATTTTCTGGCTTTGTTAAAGCAACAGGATCAGTCCCTGCTCTCTCATTGAGAGGTCGTTTGATGAGGCAGGATTTATTACGCTTTTCTGAAATGTGCTTCTGCTGACTTGAGTGAATGTAGTCTGTGTCTGGCCACTCTTACACACCAGAGTAGCAACAGCTGAGGGAATCAGCAGGGTATCACATAAACAAACCAGCACAGACAGCCTTTCTCTCTCACGCTTTTAAGCAATTATCGTGCTGTGAAGTAGACCACACACTTAAAATAATGCAAAACATGTCAAAGTAGTTTTTCCACTTGTCAAAGTGGATTTTTGCATAACTCAAAACTGTGGTAATACCGCATAATCACAGTTAATTGGTGCAAAACAATGTAATTTTTCCAGTATTGTACAAAGGATTTGTGTTTATGATGTTGCAGCAAAGAGAATATGTTAATTTGTATTGATTTAGCTGAATTAACACAATTTTGTTGTTTAATAAGATTAGGGGATGGTGATTATGTGCCGTCAGTATGAGGTTAAATCTGGAACAGGTAATGTAATTAGAACCGCAGAGAGCTGCCAATCAAAGGCCTGAACGTCAGCAGGGTGTTATTAACTCAGATCCACATGTATTTACTGGGATTCTTCAACTGAAATTGACTTCGAGAGGTAATGTTTTAAACCCAGAAAACTCCCCTCACTCATAACATTAAAGCATCTCTCAATGCTTTCTGCTGTGCCAGTATGAAAAAAAGTATTGAGGACATTGATACACGAACTTCATGTGTTTTAATTATTGATAGACCTAATGTATCATCCGAGTAATTGCCATTTGGAAAGTATCTGCATTGGTCATTGGTCTAGAAGTTGTTCCCCCTTGCATCAGTTCATATATAATGACAGCCTTTAAAAATGGCCAATATATGCTCATGGAGTATAGGGAGCAATTAACACTGTGGGGAGGGATCATATCAATTCAGAACACAGCTTGTGCTGCTCTCTTCTAATGAGCTGATGATCTGAATCAGGTGTGTAACTAAGAGAGACATGCAAAAACGTGCAGTGCTGGGGCGTGAGGACTAGTATTGGGGAAACGCTGAGGTAATGGATTCGTTGTTTTATTATTTGTGCCTTCCAGTTATTTTTGAGCAGCTAATGTGAGCACAGAACTTAACTTACATTGTCAAAGAACATTAGGACTGACTTAAGTCTAGCGCGAGTTTACGCACTCTCAAAAACACGTCATTGTTTCTGAACACGGTATTGGGATGCGACGGTTTGCGGGGGGTATGGTGGGTGAGATCACGATGCTATGGCTCAACATCGTGATGTCTATCAGCCATCGGTGATGGACGAGGGCATCAGGGTGCTCGACTTGAAGCAGCGCTGCGCAGAATGATGACTGTGTGACATCAAAGTACCGCGAGAGCGATTCGAATATACTATTTTTTCCCGCACCCGTGTTAAGCGTTCACACTGAACACGCGGTGGCGGTCCGGTCCGGCAGTGCGTTCCAGGAGCGGCGCGGCTGCAGCAGTGCAGCTATCGTTGCCGCACAGAGTCTATTTTTAAGAGCGCTGAATTAAAGTGACAGCTCTTTGTTCGCGGTAAAAAGAACAAGCATCAAAATAAATAGATATAATTTAAGTCTACTGTTTTTCACTGGCTTTTTGGCTAGGTTTAAAACAAATAAACGTGCACTTTTAGATAAACAAGGCAATATATGTCTCTTGTGGAGGTAGATGTAAAAGGCACGAGAGCCGACTGTTTCTGTCTGTGGTAAGTTTTCATTTAAAATATTTGTGAAAATTAGGTTGTATGCTGTGTTTAAACGTGTTTCCACTTGCTTGAGCAACTTAATTTACAAATCTAGAAGCCAAATGCATTGAATACGTTTTATATTAATTGAGTTGAAACGTGAATGTCTATGAAGCTTGTGTAACTGTACTGTGATAATAGAGGATCTCTACAATGCTGAAAAGGCACTTTCAATATAGGCTAACAACGTTTGGATTTGAAATGAAAATAATGGATAACTGTTGTCTGTGGTAAACAGCAGACGCGATAAGCGCAGTCCTTGCTGCTTCAGCACCGCAGATCGGAGCATGTGTGAAACAGGCGAGGGTCCGTCTGCTCTTTTATCGCTCTCGCGGTACTTTGATGTCACTCAGTGATCATTCTGCTTTAAATCAAACACACCTATAGTCGAAACGCGCGGGGGGAGGGTTGAGCCCATTCAGAACTACGGGAGCCCAGAGTGGAGCGTCGGCGGATGTTAAAGAGAACCGATTTTCATTCAAACAAGTCGACATTAAACTACACATTCGAGTTAATCGATTTATCGCCCAGCCCTACTCTTGTGCCTAACAAACTTATTTATGTGATCGTTTGCATTTATTTGATCAATATACAGTAAAACAGTCATGTTTTGAAATACTGTTATTATTTAAAATAGCTGTTTTCTATGGAAATATATTGCATCTATTACATAAAATGTAATTTATTCCTGTGATGCAAAGCATCATTATATTTTTAGCAACTTTACTCCAGTCTTCAGTGTCACATGATTTTTCAGAAATCATTCTATAATTTCAATTCATTCATTTGTGTAATTCCATAGTTTTAATAATATTTGCTACCAACATTAATATTTAAATTAGTTTTCATAAATAATTAGTAGATGTCTCCAAAGTGCACTGAGCATATATTAGGTATTTTAGTGTTCCTGTGGCTCAGTGGTTAGAGCATTGCGTTAACAGTGCAAAGGTTGTGGGTTCAATTCCCAGGGAACCCATGTACTGACAATACATGTATAACCTGTAAGTCGCTTTGGATAAAAGCGTCTGCAAAGTGGGACACAAGGGATCGTTTGGCATCATATTTTAAAACAGCATTGTTGGTCATCTGTTGCCCTGCACTCCATGGCCATAACCTTTTTTTTTAAATAAGAAATAGTACAGTGAAGGAAATTAATACAATTTCTAATCTAACACTCTCTATTCTAATTCTATTCTTAAAAAAAATAATTTTCCCCTTTTAGACTTGCTCTCTATTCATTTACTAACTGCTTTTGTTTTCTTAAAAAAATAACACAAGCTTCTCTATTCTTTTTGTATTCTGTTTTCTTTTTATTTATTATATAATAAAAAAAACCTTGCTACGTGTACTGCGTTGAGTTAATTGAGACTTGTCATAGCACTTGCATATTGCTCTTTTTGATTGCTTCCACTGTGCTCATTTGTTAGTCGCTTTGGATAAAAGTGTCTACTAAATGTAATTCTAGTTGGCAAGTAATCATTTTGAAATATTTGCAAATAAAAATTTTTAACAGATGCACTTATTTGTATGCCTAATGTCAAAACGCGTGTCAAAATGTTTCTTGCCTCATTGTATTCTGTAAAAAATTACATGAATTGTGTAAATTTTCACTTCAAAACTGCCTGTATTTCTTTAGTTCATTCAACGTTTTTATAGCAAAACAATTGGGTCATTCTTCAATTGCGGTGGCAAGTGGTGTCCCTCTACTTTACAACAGTTGAAATAAACTTTAAATACCAATAAATCATAACATGTTTGTATTCTGTAGGTTAAACACAATTTGTGCACTATTGGTAGTAACATTTTAGTTTTAAAATACATTTAATTGAGTTTGAGAGATTGCATTTGTAACAAAATATGCATGTTCCCGCCATACCTTAGAGAGGTATCATGGAATGTAATTTCAACATTATAAAATTAACACCAATAAAGTGGTTATAATGTGAATATAGATTTTATTTAACATGTACAATTTTATTAAATTGTTTTTAAAAATACATATTTTGTTCTATTTAAGAAAAAACTTGTGTCCCCCAAATTCATGTGGTGTTACCACAATGGATTTTGCCCCTTTAAGAAAAGGGGGAAATCTATTTGGACTACTTCCTGTGTGTAAAGGTCACTGCAGGTGCTGGTTGATCTGAGGGTGCATGGGGAGTACATTCTTATTAATTTTCTTAAGTTTAGCTAAATTTCGGACAATTTCATGTGTCACACTTTATAAGTGTCTGTGGTGTTATGTTGATAACTTGCAGATCTGATATGTTAATCAAAATTGATAAATACATACTTATTAATATTTCCAAAATGTCCTCTGATCTTGAAATCATCATGATGGCAGCCTCTATTTTTAGAAAAGTCTGGATTAAGGCTGATTTGTCTGTGGTGTTACTGTCTTTTCTGCTAACACCACAGAGCCTGTAGTAACTTGCAATATAAAGTCTGTGGTGTTACTTCAAAATGACATGGACATAAGTGACTGTCACCTGTGTTTGAAATTATTTAAAAATCTAAATGTTCTTAAACTTTAATTTTAATGGACATGGCATTTTAAATGCATAGCAATATATTTTATTAGAAAAAAACAAACAAGCATTTTTACACATTCTGCCTCATTTGCCACCCAAATTGAAGAATGACCCAATTGTCAAATATTAAATGTTTTGCTACATCCATCTTACTCTGCTCTTTCAACACTTCGCACCTACTTTGATTTGATTGGCCATCTTACTCATTTTGACATTGAGCTCTGTTAAACCCCTGAGGCAGACCAGCCTAAAAGAATGTAACTTTTAAATAGGGCTGTGCAATTAATCGAAATTCAGTTTCGATTTCGGCCTCAAATGATTATGAAAATACAGTAATCGAGATAAAATGATTATTGCGCCCCATTCCAGCGGTGCTCTTTTGTTCCTCCATAAAAGGCCAATTTCATGTGCAAATCATGTAACGAGACTTTAGTAAAATGGGATGTGCTTGATTTAAGTTGATTTATTTAGATGTATTTTTGTTTTTAAAAGCGTGACAGAGAACATGCGCTTCCTCAGGAAGATTACGGTGTATGCGCTCAGAGACAGAACACAACACGGACATGTAAAGTCATCTTTTAGCGCCTAAACGGTCAAATACAAGCAAAAATGTCAATGCGGCGCTTAGTGATTATTCATGTAAACTCTAGTCAGTTATGTAATAAATGAACGTAAAGAGTTGAGGAAGAAAATACTTGTGTAACAGTAAATTGGTTCCATGCGGCTCTTAAAGTGACAGCGGGCTATATTCCTGCTGCGACTGTGCTTTATATTAATAATCAAAATACAAAAGACAAACTCTCTGCTCTTGACTGAAGGACTTTTGTAGCTTTAATATGAAACAAAGGAAGTTTAATTCTTACAGTGAAGACTATGCTGTTTTATTTTATATTAATTTATTCAATTTCTCTAGTAGGCTGTTATCTGAATAGCTACTTTAGACTCGCATTAAAATAACTTAAAGGACAGTTTGTTTCATTTGTATTTTTTTTCTATTTTATTCCTTTGCTCTTTTATTACTGGCAGTTTAATTATTTTCAGGACTGTTGTTTTTTACTAATATTAGTTACTCTGGTATTCTGCCGTGGTATTGAGAGTCGTGACATTTCGCTGGTCTCTAAAATGTAGATGTCATAGCAAGCTTATTTACAGATATATATGATATATATCATTAAATCTTTCATACAAAGTTTTGGTCATATGGCCCACTAATATTCGTTTTAAATATCCTTGATTACAATATTGACCAAAATAATCGTGATTATGATTTTTGTCATAATCGAGCAGCCTTACTTTGAAACCTTTTGTCATCCTAACAACAAACAGAGCACTTCATATTGGAGTGCAGCACAGCAGTGCAAGAATTTCAAATATTGATCCCTATAAATTGGCATCAGTATTATTGACAAAGCACTTGATTTCTGGTGACGTTTTCTGTTCCAGAAAACCTAGGATAAACTCTCAACTTGTGGCACAGCAGGTCGCTCAACAGTACGCCGCCCCACCCCCAGCCAAGAAGGAAAGAAGGGAAAGGACAGACCTGCCTGACGACGAACACTTCGACATGGACAACTCCGACTCGGATAGACTCAGCAGTCTCCACCCTGACTCCGACCATCCAGAGAGATTAGGTCTGGACGGAGGTCAGCTGGACCGTGGACATTCTCACAAGGATCAGAGGCAGGAGCGTGTTCTAGACAAACCGCAACCGCTCCATACAGACAGGAGGCCTGAGAGAGCCGAACTGACCCCAGACCTGCTGCAGGAGGAGCACAACAGAACAGACACGGAGCACACGGACCGGGCAATGCTGGACAAACTTCAGCCTCACAGAGAGCACATGGATAAAGATCATCCACACACGGCAGGCTCCGGGATGCAGCCGGCAGAGAGGATGGGTGCAGAGCGGGAGGAACTCAAAAAAGGAAAAACCGAGAGAGCCATGATGGAGAAACCCAAAGAGAGACCTAAAAGCCTCACGCCCAGTAAAAAACCCACTGCTAAGAAGATGAAGTGAGTGTTTTCATGCAGCCATGCTCTGCTAGTAGTCTTTTTACTTTTAGTTTGATCTAATTTTGTTATTAGGGCTGTCAAAGTTAACAAGCGCATGCAATTAATGAACTATGCCAAATTATTTTTTATTCTGTTAATGCATGTATTTTTACTTAATAACTGGGGTTCTGGAATTAAAAGTCCCATCAATTCTCTCCACAGGGGAACTGATCTTTAACAATAATTTATAGTGGAGAATTGCTGTAAAACTACATTTACACATGAATAAGTCCATAAAGTGTGGGGAAAGTTGTATGGTAATAGTTACTAATGGCATATTGAATCAACATTTACAGGCCCAAACTCGCTCAGAAAGGTCCAGCTGGGGAAAGTAACGGCATGAAGGCTGGCAAGTCTGTCACGAAGAATAACAAATCTCTAATTTCACGGTAAGTTCCGAGCTGATCTGCTATTCTACAGTTTTTAAAGTTGGCATGAAATGGAAATTCACATTATCTGATTCTGTTTTCTAAATGTATCTTAATGATCTTGTTGTGATTGATGAATTTTGTAAAATGGGGGACTTCTCTCTGGTGGCATGTGCCGGATTTCTGCAAGCTTGCATTCAGTCAACAATTGGTGGATAGAACCAACATTTTAATTTTTTTCAATAAGCCATTACATTTGGATATACATCACAATACGTAAAAATGTTTCCACTTGTTACGTTGTGATTTTACGACAGGCTTTTACCTGCATTAGAGTATTCTTGATTCCTACTAAAGACTTCATATTCAATTTATACCGTTACTGCTTTGAGTTATTAAGAGGAAATCCAGTGAGAGGCTAATAGTCTTTTTAGTTTCACATGATGGCTCTTTAACTTGCTGCAATGCAGACAGCTAAAACTGGATTAACATATTCAGAGCTTTGGCCTGGATTAAACATTTAGGGTGCTTTCACACCAGCACTTTTGCTGCGCACCCGGTTTGTTTGGATGATGTGAACGCTGTTATCCGACCTCGGGTGCGCACTCATGAACCGTACCAGAGTCCGCTTAAAAAGGGTGCTTCTGGGGTACGGTTCATGTGAACTCCGGTACGGTTCGCTGCTGATGTGAATGCAATCGCACCAAATCGCGGAAGTGAACTGCTGTTAATGTCGTATTATTTGATAAAAATGTTTGTTTCACTCACTTTCTGTATTCTGTTCACCTTCAGCGTTCTTTAGAGCATTTGCAGTACATTCGTAAGAAAGTGTCGTTATGCACTAAGCTTGTAAACAAAACGAACGGTTCAAAAACGTTAATATATAAAAGTGAAGAGAGCAATGTTATGCATTTTGCCACCGCCTTCTGCGCAGTCGTTACTAAGCAACGGGGTAAACAGCTGCTGGCTTAATGACGCAAACGAACCGCGGTTTGGACCCAAATAAAATAATATGAACACAGTCCAGCAGGGGGTGGGGGGAGCAATCGAACCAAGTGTGAAAGCACCCTTAAAGATACACTCAGTAGATTATACCTAAAGAAGTGAAAAGTACTTCTGATAAAAGCGTATGAGAATATGCACTTACATAAGGTAAAGACTCTTATAGTCATATTAGAGGCCTAGAAAAAGCTGTTTTATTGTACATAAGAGGGCACACCACTTATAATGGATGTCATCACATGAAGCTTAGTACTCTCTTTTGTTAATAAAAGACACGTTTGTTTGCGGAGTAAATTTATGATTGGCTACAAAAAGGTTTGCTTTTGCATGAAGCTGCATCACACTTTGAAATGGCTGCCAGTGATTTTTGGAAAGATAATTTCGCTCTCATGATGTAGTTACAGCAAACACTACATTTGCAGCCAAAACAACTAACAATTACTTGGTGCTCCTTTTAACAATACTAACTTGCTTTATATTTAAAAGGTTAGTTCACCCAAAAATGACAATTTTGTCATTAATTACTTCTCAAACCCACAAGACTTGTTCAACTTTAAAACTCAAATGAGGATATTTTTTTGATGAATTCTGGGTTTTCTGTTCCTCCATTGAATGCTCATTCTAATGTGATGGTTCAAAGGCATAAGAAAGACAACAACAAAAAAAGATCATTGCACATACATAAAACACATCAAGCATTTACAGATGCTCAACTGTACATGAAGAACAAACCTGATTGGTTCTCACACCTCAGTCAAGCACATTTGAGCTTCAGTTTACCATAATCGATGTGCTTATGGGTGTTATTCCATATAATATATCAGACCATCTATGTAATCATGTTTACGCAATAAATGCTGCAGTAATAAAGATGTGTAATTCCTTCTTTCTCTATTCCTCTGTTACACTTCAGACCTAAACTGAAGAACGTGGACAGGAGCTCAGCTCAGCAGCTCGCTATAACGGTGGGCAACGTGACTGTCATCATCACAGACTTTAAGGAGAAGACTCGCTCCTCCTCCACCTCCTCCTCCACTGTCCCCTCCAGCGCTGGCTCTGAGCAGCAGCACCTGAGCTCCAGCTCAGAGAGCACGGACAAGGGGTCGTCCCGCGCCTCCACCCCCAAAAGAGACCATTCTTCCGGCCACAATGAGACCATCTGAAAGGGAAGAGATGCACACCGCGATCTCACACGTGCCACACTCGTAGCTGTGCATGGAAGAGGGATCTTTTCAATCCATTCAGACAATGTCCATCTTGACACATCAGCAGAAGTGTACCTGTCGAAAACCCCAGTGGAGCACCTTGTAGATTGATGTGTTGATGTTCACGTGAGTCACTTTCATGCTGAGACCCACTGTATATTCTGTGCCCTACTCCTTTCAGATATAATCCATTTTTGTGCACCACGGAAATCGGCGCTCTCAAGTTTGCATTATTGTTCATTGTCATTAAATCGTGCAGACGGCTGTTTTGACTTTGTTTAGAACGTAGAATCGTTTATGCTAAATGTACAGTATCTGAGCTCATTCCTCCATCTCTCAGACAGCTCCGAGTCAATGATCTGTTGCTGCGGCTGTTTGTAGAAAGCGAGTTCTCGACAATAAGATCACGCTAGACCACCGTGTACAGGGAGATTTGTTTCTTTATTATTTCATATGACAAACTCTTGTGTTTACATGGTGGAAACACAAACTGTGATGATGTGAGTTTACAGTGTTATAAATGCAAGGCCAACTTTGAAATCCATACGGTGTACCATGTAGACATGTTTTGTGGTTCACAAGATAAGAGTATTTAGAATATTGTTCTTTTTCTTGCTCTGTTTTTAGACTTTAAATCTTTGCATATTTCTTGTAAAATTATATAGAGATTTACAGTACTGTCTATTATTCAACTTCATGGCAACGAACGGGTGGAGTAAGAAACCGGCAGTTGTTGGAATATGAAGCAGCTTATCTATTTGTGAGATTTCATACAGTATATTTACAGTTTACCAAGATCTCTTCTAAAACATTTTGAAAATACTCCCAATATTGATTGTTTTAAAAATTGGCGGCTTCTCGCCCCATAAGGATGATTTGCACAGGTTGACGCACTCATTCTGACCTTTGTTAAAAATCTAGAAGCTTATGAAGCTAATAAAATCCTTCTGAAACTTATTATGGTCTCAAAGCATATTGGGGACTATCTAAATGATCACATCAGTTTATTCGTGTATAGTAACCAATGTATATGAAGTGAAAAGCTGTTTTCTGAATGCATGCTGTTGGACTTATTGTGAACAATTCATCCATGCATATGCTTTGTTTTTTTTTTTTGACCTCATGTTTAATCACAATGACATAACTGGACCTTCCACAGAAAACAACAGTCTTTTCTCTGGTGATTGTATGCAGGACTTCTTCATTTAGTCCTGCCACTGCAAGCTCATGCTCAACTGCATCTACATGTCAACATCCAATCACCTGATGCTAAGTCCCTCCTAAACATTTTTTTTGTTTGTTTTAATATCTGTTAAACTCATATACATTGCAATATGGAAGAAGACTTCTGTCGTTACTTCTGCTTCATCTTGACTTTAAAACGGGTGAATATAATCACAAGCTCTTTTACTCATGTTTTTAGATATCCATTGAATCTACCACAATCTTAGCAAAACTTCCCAGTGTGATTTAGATAAGACCTATATTCTTAGATCAACATCTCTTGTTGTTCCATTAATTACTGGAACATCAATGAAATCATGTCGGTCTCAATCCCAACCCCTTAACCCTTCGATCGGAGGGCAAACAAAGGATGTTGATGCAGTAACATGTCCTATCCACCCTCTTTTAGCTGTGTTTTGGTACATAATAGCTAGTTTCTAGCTGGTCAGAACTGGTCATTAGTTGTTACCATGCTCCAAATATAATCTTTACCTCCCTAATCATAATTTTATACTATAATATACTAAAATTAAAAACTGAAAAAAAGCTAATTCAAAATATAAATTATAATAATTAAAATAGTTATTAATATAAATTAGTTTTAGTAATTGTGCTTTTTTTTTACTTCTATTTAGCTTTATTTTAGTAATTGTATGCACTTATGACGTTTTAATAGACTACATATTTCTATTTAATTTTAGTTAGTGCTGTCAAATGATTAATCGCAACCAAAATAAAAGTTTTTGTTTATATATGTGTGTACTGTGTATCTTTATTATGTATATATAAATGCACACGCATACAAAACATATTTTGAAAATGTTTACGTGTCTATATTTATATTCATATAATATTCACACAATTTTCTGAAATGTATGCATGTTTATACATACACATAATAAATTACACCGTACACATACATATATTATGTAAACAAATGTATATTAGGATGCGATTAATCACGATTGATCGTTTGACACTTTTTACAGCATTTTAAAGCAGTTTAACTTGAACTTCACTGCCAAGGCATTATCATTCACTGATTTATGTAATATAATTTTTAAGTTATTTTATTTTCTCTCATCTAATATTCATATTTTATTTTGGCTTTATTTCAAGTTTTTGTTAATATCAACACGGTTTGACGCCGGTACACAAGTGGTTACCAGCAAATGGAGCAGCAAGAAAACAGCTGTCAGTTTAGGACAGCTTTCCAGCAGGAGTTTGCCTGATTAAACGCTTAAACCTTTGAAATCAATACCACTTATTTTAAAATGCGTCATGCTTTTATTTTGAAGTGCGTTTGAGACGGGGCGCTGCGTCTGACTTCTCCCTCTCAGTCCCGACTCTGTTGTTGTTGTGTCGGTGACGCGGCAAGTCCAGCCGGCAGAGCGGCAAACGAGTCAGCATCAATAATCTGCCTATATGTGGATGTGGAGATTATTTTAGATCTCCCAGCAAAACACTCGCACATCGATTAGCGGTTAAAAAAAAACAAGCAAATATGGCGGTTCCTGCAGCCCCAAACCTGCAGCTGAACACGGCGACACAAAGCAGCCCTGTGAACGCTACAGAAAACGACATCCACATCGACGAGAGAGAGCTGGAAAACATCACAAACCACATCGAGGACGGCACCTCGCTGCCGCTGCACTCCCCATGGACCTTCTGGCTGGATCGGTAGGCTGGTGTTGGTTTATTAACGTTAACGTTACTGTTATTATGGATTCGCTTTTCTATATCCACAAGCCTGTCAATAAAGGCCCAAACGTTAACCATACTATTTTCAGTTTCTAAATGAGCACAGCTAACACTAATAGATTTGTTCGGTGCCTGTATTAAGTGTTTGTAAGCTTCAAGAGTGTCATAACGCAGAGCTGATATCATAACTTAGTAAAGTAGGTCGAGTCACCTGCAGGTCATGGTTGTTATTTAATATCAGATTTCATGTTCTTTCTGAAGCTCTGTAAATCAACAGAGTAATATGGTAAGGGTGTACCTCAAGGCTTTGTCAGGAATCCATTTAAGTTTTTGTTAGTGTTTTTAAAATGTAGGGCACTGTTAGTACGTTTTGAAATTGAGAAATGACCACATCTAAGTTGATTGGTCATTTGCATGCTATTTTAAAGCTGATATTAATAATATATAATTTCAAATGCTTTTTCCTTAATATTCTCTTCTTTAAAATTCTTTCTGCAGTTTGTTTGGCAATGATTTACAAAGGGTTGAAGTCCTGTTTACATCAGACTGAGATTTGGTTGCCATAACGATTGTGAAATGCTTCTCTTGACATAAGACAGAGAACCCTTATGGTTTATGACACAGATATGGATGATGTGCCAGGCTTAGTGTAGTGCAAAAATGTCTTGTTTAAAGCCCAATTCACACCGCACAGACAAACGCCAACAAACAAGTTGGCCGTTGGATTTGGAAAATTATGAAAAAATAACTGTCATGTTCACACTGCACCAACAGACACCGACCAACTCTCACTTACTGGGGAGAAAATGGATGATCTTATATCTATAAGCATGTTCAGTCGGGTGAAAACAAACTCCAACCAACACCAACCACCGCCAACAAGTGTAACACACTGTTGTTTGTTGGCGTTTGTCTGTGCGGTGTGAATTGGCCTTAAAGGGATAGTTCACCCAAAAATCTGTCTTTATTTACTCACCCTCATGTCATTGCAAAACTGTATGAAATTCCTTTGCCCATGGAACACAAAAGATGGCTTTTTATCACACAATATTAAGCTGTCAAGCTTCAAAATGACAAAAAGCACTTTAAGCAACCATTTGTCATTTTGAAGTTTACAGCAACAGTTCACATTCGCTTTCATTATCTCGGCCACTCTTTTGATTACATTACTAAGAAATTCACCTTTGTTCCCGAGAAGACAGAGAGTCATACAGGTTTGGAATGACATGAGGGCGAGCTATTTAAGGCTATTTATTGGTGTGCATTTTGAAATTCTTTTTAATTCTTTATATCTTCAAGGTCATTACCAGGTACAACGGCAGCAGAGTGTGAATCAAATCTCAAAAAAATATACACTGTCCACACTGTACAGGTAGGTGTTGTTCTTTTATTAGAAGTCATTTTATAATTATAATTGTAATATTTTATATTTATATGTTTTGCCTGATCAACCTGAAAAGCTAATCCTTTGATATATTAATCAAGATTATTTAATATTTCTGTTTTTGTAGAATTTTAATTGAGATATAAACAAATTTGGCAAGCCCAAATTTGACCGATGCTAATAACTGATAATTATTATGTTACAACTTATAATCAATATTTTGCTTGATCATCTTTCCAATGTATTATAGCTTCCATTTAGATTTGTATATGAATTAAATGAAATTAGGCACCAAAATACTTTAATGGACAATAATAGTGTTTAATAGTTTTGTAAACCAGCAGAAAAAAAGTGTACTGTTGCAGTTGGGAAAATAAATATTGTTGCTGATATATTATGCATCACCTATTTTTCATAACATAAAGAGTTTCTGGAGTGTGTACAACAACATCCCTTCTGTGTCCGGCCTCCCTCTGAGGTGTAGCTACCACTTAATGCGAGGAGAAAGAAGGCCACTATGGTGAGTCTTCAGCCAAATCATGATAATGTTTTTTTTTGTTAAAAGAAATTAATACTCGTTATCA
The DNA here is from genome assembly GCA_027422405.1 of Ptychobarbus kaznakovi. Classification (NCBI taxonomy): domain Eukaryota; kingdom Metazoa; phylum Chordata; class Actinopteri; order Cypriniformes; family Cyprinidae; genus Ptychobarbus; species Ptychobarbus kaznakovi. The sequence goes on along the minus strand of CM049794.1, from coordinate 16,761,875 downwards.
GCACCGATGCATTGAATTGATCAAAAATGGCAGTGAAGACATTTATAATGTTACGAAACTTCTATTTCAAATAAATGCTGCTCTTTTGGACTTTGTCTGTTTTATTTAAACTGTTAATAACAATGTTTCTTGAGCAGCAAATCGGCATATTAGAATAATGACTGGAGTAATGATGCTGAAAATTCAGCTTTGCATCACATTAATAAATTACATGTTTAAATATATTAAAATAGAAAACAGTTATTTTAAATTGTAATAATATTTCACAATAGTATGGATTTTACTGTGTAGCTGATCAAATAAATGCAGCCTTTGTGAGCATAAGACACTTCCTTTAAACGCTAAATCTTATGACCACAAACTTTTGAACTGGAATGCATGTCTGTCCTTAGCTTGGGAAATGCCTTTGGGAGAATTTATATAAACCATTTGGTTTAAAAATATATTTTTCTGTCTACACAGGGAAGAGGAAAGCAATGCCAAGGGAGGTGTTTGGAAAATGAAAGTGCCAAAGGAGAGTGCAGTAAGTCTGCTACACTTCGACTTGTAGACTGACTGCATAATGTAAATACACAAACTTCAGTCTTTTCCCATACATTCTGGTGTGTGCTATCACTGCCAAAATATCATTCGTCCATATCCTTTTTTCTACCAGTCAGCTGTGTGGAAGGAGCTGCTATTGGCTACAATTGGTGAACAGTTCACAGATTACTGTGCATCAGGTGAGTGTAGAAATGTTTAATTAGATGATTGAATTCATGTTTATTTTATTGATAGCATTAAATGAATAATTCAATATTTGTTTGTCTTTAGAGGATGAGGTGGTAGGAGTAAGTATCAGTGTGAGAGAACGAGAAGATGTGGTTCAGGTCTGGAATGGAAATGCCAGTTTTGCCAATGAGGCAAACATTTTAGGAAGGATCCATGAACTTCTTCCACAGATATCTTTTAAAGCAGTATTTTATAAACGTAAGTGTCAGTGGTTTACATTCTTCTCACTGCATGCCGCACTGTGCATGCTGAGAGCTCACCGTTTATTGTAAGAATAGTTGCGTGAGAACTCCTAATGGCTTGATACATTCTTCAATTAAATTAATTGTATTTATAGATTTGGTTAAGTTAGTTAACACCATATAAGTGCAAAAACATCATAGAGTTGTTATTGACTGATTCCATTTGTTTTCAGCACACGAGGAGCACCATGCATTTGAAGGTGGTCGCTCACGACATTAGCAAGCTTTGCACATTCACCACGGTTTTCCCTGTTTTTGGACTGATCCTAGAAAATGGACTGAAAATGGAAAAAGAATCCCTCCTGGGCGAACAGAACTCTTGGGTTTTGCGGTTGTTTCATATCACGTAGGGAATGAGTTACAGCCCTGTTTTTAAGTTGTAAGCGTTGCAGATGATCCCTCCATGCTTTTCGTAAGGAGTTTTCTCCTACCAGATATTTAGGCAATATCAATAAAGCTCACATAGCCAGTTGCACATGTAATATAAATCATCACGACAGAGCAATGTTGCCAATTGTCATCACCCCCCCCCCCCCCATTTCTAGGTTCATTGATTAAATGTGCAGTCCAGTGACAGTTAGTGCTTGTCAACGTATATTCTCGTGTTAGAAATCCATTAGGATCAAACTCTTTAGGGCTGATTTTCCTTAGACACACATTAGGCATATCCTTAGACTAAAAAAGGTCTAAGGCTAAGCTTAATCTGCTTCTGGGAACTCTTTTATGCAAAAGTATTGCACATTTGTCTTTGAAAAAAACTCTTTGGCTTGGAGGTTATTACTGATTTCAGAGCAAATGTAAGTGGGTGTAACAGCTTTGGTTATAACCGTAAGTATACAGCAAAATGCATATGCAATTCCACGTTTTCACCCTAAACTTGATATTTAAGTACATTTTAATAATCCTGTATTAATCCCATGAGGGCAAATTCTTGCATCTTGCGAACGGCTTTGCTTTTATGATTTAGAAAACTGTATCCTGACCTCCTCCTGTAGTATTTTATGTAAATGAAAGCTGTTTTAGAATGGCGTCATAGCACTGTTGAAGTTCTCTTTTCTTTTTTGGTTACTGCCTCGTGGTTGATATCCTGCATTTTGTTATATGTGTTGCTGTAGGCGCTTAGTGTCTCGTCTTTGTCAAAATAGTCCAAATGCTTTTATTGTCTGAAATCATTGTCAATTTTTTTAACTTATGCATTTGCTTCTAACTGCCTTGTTATTCACTATAATCACACTGTGTCTTGTTTCAGAGTGCTTATCATTGTAGTTTGTTTTATTGTGTTTTTTTGGATGAATGCTTATTATGTTGGACAACTTGTGAGTCGAGGGGAGCTAGTGTAGATATTGTCAAATTATGAAACTGAAAATGACCCGTGTAATCATCAGAGCATATATTTTTTAGTTTTTCAGTACCAAAGAGATTTCCTTTCTGTTTTCCTGTGTTATAATTCATCGTCGTCTGTGATCTGCATGTGTTTGCGTCCTTAGAGAGAGTTAAAACCATGTTTCTCACGTTCGTCTTTACTGATGTCTTTTTCACTAGCTCACTTTCTGCTGTGTGGCGATTTTATTTAGGTTTGCCAAGTCGGAAACTTCAAGCCCAAAAAGACCTGCATCATGAACCAGGTCCCTTAATGCACTAAAAAGCACAATTATGATTTTGTCCTTCATGTGGGCAGGGATGTGCAAAATATCCTGTACATGCAGCTGACCTTTCATATTTCAGCCTTTTTCTACATATCGCCGATCTCTCTAGGAGATGCAAGTACTGACATGGGTTTTTGAGTTTATTTTATGGAGCATTTGTGTCGGTTTTCCAGGATCTGAAACCTCAAACTGATTGTCAATCTTCTGGAATGGTGCCTTGTGTTCTCCCAGAGTTTCACTCACAGAATGTTTGTTTATCTCTATGTATTCAATCAGTTATATTATTAATTTTTTCCTTTATTTTGCTTATAGGTTTTTAAATATTGAATAAATACAAAACAGAATTCGAAATATGACTACTGCACTTATTTCAACAAAAAATGTAGTGTCTTTCATTTCAAATTTATCAAGTGTAATATACTAATGTAGTAACCACTAGCTGGCGCTGCACACCCTTTAAACACATTTATTAATGTCTACACTTCTCTGCATCTTCAATACCTTTTATTTAACTCACATTTCACCAGATTAGCTCCACAAATCGTTCCGGCTAGTTCGTGTTTATATGTTATTGATTAATGCCTCATGGAATGAATCATATCCAGTCTAGTGCGCAACATTATTTATTCCTCGCTTCTTGAGCGACGCACTACAGCCCTCAGCAGGTGGACGTGACGTCACGCCCCAACAGCTACTCTGCTCTCAAACTCTCCTCAAAAACTCGGTTTTGACACGGCTCACACACTAAATGTACCCAATGAATCTTGTTTATAATCCGACGTTCGCTGTAAACGGTCCCGTATACGTGCTAAATCCAGGCGCGTGGTTCGTAAATTAGTCCCTGTGTCGCGCACTGCGGAAGAATACACTTGTTTACATTGTGCAGTGTGGCAGCCAGTGCGCGGCTGCGCGAGCTTCATGGGAGACCGACACACTGCGCTTTCCAGCTCGCAAAAGTTCGTTCCGGGGTCGCTGTTAAAGTTTTAATTTCTGTCCGTTGAGAAATCACTGCATCCCCGGTAAGTTTATTCTTCTTATCAAGTTTTCTTCACTGTGTTTATTCATAATTTACATCGCGAGGTTGATTTGCTAGTTATTAGCCTTATCAGAACTAACGGCAGCGGTGGGGAGCAGACAGAAGGAGCAGCTAATTCAAATCTCTCCACACTTTTATCGCCATTTATTTAGTGTTTTATAACAGGCAATTTACCTTGAACATAGTCGGTGGCTTTCGTTACACTTAGTAATTGTCGCAGCATCCATTTAAACCCCTTATGGGAGTGTTAGCTGGCTAACATGTGCCTTTGGTTCAGTTCGTGTGGAGAACAAAAACAGCAACTTCAGTTCAAGACACTGCTCGCAGTCTGTCGTAAATCACATCTGACCTCCAAATCCCCATAGTTTTTTTATTCTTTATTTTTATTATTACATTGTTATGATTACAAACAAATATTAACAACACAGTATGTACTAACAGATACATTCATACAGTACATTTACATACATGCATACATACATACAATCTACAAATGCATAAATTATTGGACTGTTGATCATGCAAAATATACATACACATACATATTTTTGTATCTTTGGAAATTAATCCAGTAACTTAAATTGGTTCAGTTACCCAATCATTATACATTTAGACTTAAAATAAGTGTAATTTGTTTAAATCAGTTATTTTCTTTTTGAACATTTAATCTTTACCCATTATTATATATATATATATATATATATATATTATTTTTTATTTTTTTGCTCTACACTAATTATGCAGCCTGTATTACAATGTTTGTCAGTGGGCATTAGTCAAACCTCATTCAATTGAGTGTTAATCCTAACTGGGTGGTTTGATTTGGGTCAGCAGGTTTAAACAAGGACTCACATGCATCCTCTCATAGAGGTGTGCTACTTAGGTTGTGTCTCATAGTTGAGTGAAGTACCTATCTAGATTTATTTGAGGGAACCTATAATGCAAAGAAGTGCTGCCTAGGTAGATTGGTAGATCTCTAGGTTTCACAGCCAGTATTTTTAGTCTACTTGGTTTGCTGAGTTTCATAATTCTTCATGAGTGTACCAAAGAGTTAAAAAAAAGTTCTACTTCAGTTTCATTGTTTGATTTTGGAGTTGTTGAAACTACAACAAACACAAAAAAGCTACGCCCCTTGACAGGTTTCATTTCTCCTTTTTGCCTCTGAGCGTTTACAATTCAGTTAATCATTTGTTGCAGCTTTTTACAGGCATCCCAGTCTTTAAAAAAAAAATATTTGAGTTGTCTGTTCTTAAACCAGGTGTTACCTGCCTTTAGAATCTGGTTCCCTCACTTTATGGTCCCTTGTGAAGATCTGTCCATTCAGCACAACTGGAAAACAATTTCAGGAGTGTTAAAGATGATTTCATTTGTTAGTACAGAGAGTTCTCAAATTTTTTTTATGCCAAATTCTTTTCACCTAAAATATTAACTGAGGTACCCCTCTGAGATAAGTTAATATTTCAATATTTAATGACACATTTGCATGTTCACACTTTTATGATGTCAGGTAATAGTCACGTGATATGCAAGTAAACAGATAAACTATTATATTTTCTTTAATAACTTTCATTTAGAGATAGGTGTATGTGCATGCTGTGTGTATATCTGAAATAAGCACTTGAATAAATTAATAAAGTAAGTAATTGAATGTATAACACAATCATGTATGAATGAAATATAAACAGATTTTTATTACAGCTACAAAAAATGTTCAGTCAAGATTTTGATCATAATCTCTACAATTTGTTTGAGAAGTAGATTGTGGATGTCTTCAAGATTGATCATGATACAAATTTGTCAGATCGCTCACTTACTTGGGTTCACTCTTTACAAGAACAAGCTCACACCAAAAGTTACTATACAAATATTTGTCTTATTCACTTGAAGTTGTTCAAACCCTCAAGCTTTTAACGTGTCAAATCTTCAAGCTTTTATTGTGGTTTAATATTGGCATGCTGTAAACGTCTGTCCTACAAAAATGTTGGCAGTTCTGCTTATGTGAATTTATAAAAAGTAAAGTGAACCCAGTGCACGTTAATTTTCCAAATGCATTCCCATTTCCAGCTCTGAAAATATGGTATTATGAGCTGCGCACACAAAAAATGAACACAGTGCCAATCTGAAACTTCTACTTCAATTAAATAGCAGTCTTTGATTTGCAAATTGCAATTTGATAAGGTCAATGGCTGTTTCAGCTTTATTAATTGTGCAACCCCACTTGTTTATTTTAATGTTATATTCGATTGAATTAGGGCTGCATGATTAAAGCAAATGCGATTGTCATGCACATCTTGTTAGTAAAGCCGGTTCTGTGATTAGTAGTAAATCTCCATCACATGCTTTCAGATGGAACAGCATTTACTACACAGAGCCGTAACGTAGTTCACTGACAAGCTACGCAATATCGCGTTTATTATCGCAGATGATATAACCGCGTGATAATGAAATCGAAGATATCGTTCTGCGATAATGACAGCCTTTTGTGCAGCTGAACTGCGGCTCTGTGTAGTTAACGCTGCTCCATCTGTAAGCATGTGAAAATACCACATTTTATCACATGATTTTACTCCAAACTCTTCATAATGTCAGTCGAGTGTTTGAAATAAATCCTTCTGTGAGATGATGTGGCTTCTTACACAGAATAAAGCACGCAACAAATGTCATAGTATTCTAAGCAGCGATAAAGGCTATGTTGATTGACATTGCTTGCATTATTATATACTTTATTATAATGACATTTGTAATAATAATTATAATAAGAACTCTGATAAGTCATATATTGTTGTAGTTCTGTGTTTATTAGTCACGTTGAATTAATGAAAGCAGTTAAATCTTCTGTTTATTCAGCTGCCGCTATAAGGATCTCTTGGATTTCTTCTGCGGGGTGTATTTAGTTTCCGCACGAGAGCGCCCTCTAGCCTTCGGATGAAGATTTACTACTAATCACGGAACCATGCTTTACTGAAAGATACGCATGACAATCGCAGCTTCTGCCTTATCGCGATTACGATTTCATTTTGATTTATCGTGCAGCTAGATCCTAGATTGAATTAATTTTAGCTTCCAACTCATGAACCCCCTGCATTAGTACATTCTTCTTTCAGATCTTACTCCTTCAGGCGTTTTTCTGTATCCTGGAGCTTCGTCATATTGTTCACAAACCTGTTATGGCCTGTCTTGTTTCACAACTGTGTTATTGATTTAAGAGTTATTGTCTTTTAAATAGTGTTTATAAACTGCCTGTTCTGTCACTTTTATAGCCAACTGAATAATGCGACGATTCACAGATTTTGTCCTGCTTTCGTAATAACAGCTTTAATGACTTATGCAAAAGTGATGCCTTGTTTCTTAATGACATAACTTCCCCCACCTCCTGCTACACCGTGAATAAGATGGTCAGGAACTGGTTATGTCACTGACACTGTCATAATCCGATTAATGATTTACAGTTTTCTTGACGTGTCTAGATAAACAGCTTTATGGCACATCATTCTCAGACATCCTGCTGTGATGGCCGACTACCTAATAAACAAGTCTAGTACATAAATTGCTATATTGCACTCTTGAGACGAATGATGTGATAGTTGAAGGGAGTGCCACAAGCATGAGAGAATGTAGGAGTAAGTGTAATGCGGTTTGTTCTTTCCGAGGAAGCGGCACGTGTGGCGCTCCTAGGCGTGGATGTGTAGATGAACGTGACTGATATTTCCTTTTTAGGTGGGAGTTTTAGATTCTGTTTCCCCTTTCTTATGTTCTGGCTTCACCAAGGGTTTCCCCTCAGGTGAAGGGGTTTCAGATGAGTGCGCTAACACTGAGCAAACTTTGTTGTGGTGAGGATGCGTAATGGCTGGTTGCTTGTTGGACAAGGTGTCATGTTTGTTCTTGGTTAGTGCTATTCAGTCACTACTTTTCCTGTTAACATTTGGCAGAGTCAATAAGCCTAGTCCTCTGTGTGGGTTCATTTTTGAAGTAAACGAAACTAATAGCTCATAATGTGTGTGCATAGTAATCAGTTTCTGGTAAATACGCACAAGTTTACTTTGTGGACTGGGAAGGTGTTGATGAAGAGTTGTGAAAGAATTGCTTGTCACACCATGTCTATTGGTGTAATCTATATGGAAATGGGGATAATTCTGCTGCCCTATCTCAACTGACTCACACACCTATTCAAATCTTCCGGAACCGTAAAGTGTGGTTGTTTGCCATCCTGGAGAGTTTGAAGCATGTACTTCATATAAGAATATTCATTTATATAATTTGTTTCGCTTGAGGTTAACGGTGGCTAATTAAAAATACTGTTGCATCTTTAGCAAGTCTCAAAATGATTATCATTTTCTTCATAATGTTGATGCCTAAATTCAATTGTATCATTAAACGAGTTTAGTTCAGTCTTTAAGTTTTTATGTAAGCTACTGTTCAAAGATTTGTGAACGGTCAGATTTTTATTTTGTTTTTGAATGGTGTTTGATCCAAAATATAATAAAACTTTATTTGTAACATTATAAATGGTTTTACTATTACTTTTGATCAATTTAACCCTTGTGCACCCTTATGGACATTTTTGTCATTTTTTTATATTGTTTTGCCTGTGTTAATGCTAATTGCATAAATTGTGGCTCAGGTATGTATTTTTATTGGAATTTTAATATTCCACCCTCATTTCCTTTAATAAATCTATCTTACACAAGGTACAAAAAAGTTGAACCACTCAGCACCTTTTGGACAAAAATGTCCCCATTGAAACCCATTAAAACTGCTATTTTTAATCGCAGTGCCGTTTAACTGTAAAATGATGCAATTTTTGTTAACAGGCTTTCATTCTGTTGGCTTCAAAATTATTTTTTTTACCAGATGGTGCCATTTTTTTCAGGTTTGGTCTATAAAGGGCCTATAAAGCAAATACTTGCTTTATTCCTGTTTTCTGCTTCTGCATATTAAAGAGCCAATAGGAAAATAATGCAGCTAGAATTGTGTGGGTGTGTTGGTATAGATGTAAGAGTGTGGTTTGTATATGTGTCATAAAAAATGTGTGTGTGTGTTCTTGTAACAATTGAGAGCGAGAAAACTCTATTGCAAATCACAAATCCAACCACTGTGTGCACCAGCATCTAACGGGGGAAAATTTGGTACTGCGCCCAAACAAAATCTTACTGAAAGCTCATATTTTGAGATATCAACCTCAAATTTGGAGCACAACTTGTTTAGATTTATGGCTTTGATTTTCTAGCAGGTTTAGAGTTCAACATGTTTCATATATAAAATATTCATAAAATAAAATATTGTTCCTAAATCATTTCATAAACTTAAACCTGTATAACCTTTTTTGGTTTCACTTTTTAAACCTTTTTTACTTCAACAAAAATCTGCCATGGGTCTTCTATAAAATGAGACCAAACTTAAGTCTGTGCTCCCAAGCTTCCAATTTGTATTGATGCACAAGGGTTAATTTATATTTGCTGAAAAGTATTGAATTCTTAAAAAAAATATATATATTACATTATAGGCCATAATATGAAATAATTATTTGTTATTAGCCAGAGTTTTCATATTTGTAATATTGTTCATTCTTGGGTGTCCTGGAGGATTTGTTCTTGAATGCTGTTGTTCAGAAATCAAGCAGAGGTCTCCTTATGCACAGTTTGTCTTTAAGGCATTTTCTTATATAAATAAATAAAACTTCACCAAATTACTGTCGTCCTTATCTTTATGTCCCTCAGAAAAAAGTTTCAGCCTTGACTTTTGTTTGTAATCTGCACACACTGTTAATTAAGTTTAAAAAGTTTAATGTTTGACAAGCCTTCATCACCCCCATGTTCAGTCTCTATGTGGAAACCACATCATTTCCATCTCAGTAAAGTGTATTTACATAGTAGTACACCTGAATGAAAAGCAGGCACTATAGCAAACTGTTCTCTGTACTAAGCCTGTCACATATTTTCAAGATAATATTGTCTGGCCCTGTAATTTCACTGATGCAGCCTGCCTATCTTTTCCTTGGCTTGTATCCGTACAGTGTGGTTTTGTGTATCTGCGTAATTTGTCATGTGTTCATAGCCAGGCTATGAAATGTGATATTCTATGAGGGCTGCCTCTTCCATTATCTCAGAAACCTCTCTAAAAATAGATCCATGCATCCAGACACCATACTATAGCCTACTACAAAGTGCCATTAGCCCTTCTTTCTGCCAACTGCTCCCAACAGCCTCGTCTGGCTGTCAGAACCTGGTTGAATGAACTCATGCTGCTGATTTTTAGCTGTCTGCATGTTCAATAATCATTCTTAGATAGATCCAGCAGTATTAAAGAGCCTTGAATGAAGTGAGACAGTTGTACACAATTGCCATAAACTAGGGCTGTGTATTGGCAAGAATCTGGCGATACGATACATATCACGGTACAGGGGTTGCGATACGATGTATTGCGATACTGTAAGTAAGGCGATATATTGGTATATTTCTTATTTTAGGAATAGGTTATATTTTTTAGGAAAGCTGTCATCAAGAGTACACCACCACATGCAAACCATAGCAATAAATAAATAAAAATAATACACAAATAGATTAACCAGAACATACTGGGATCTGCATTTGCAATAATTAGTCCGTGTAACTTTCAACATTATTTAACCACTTTTTGTGCAGAATGAGTCAATGGGGGAAAATTAAAGTGCTTGCAGGATTCTTTAGTTGAATGTATATAAAATGTATTTTATAAAAATACCATTTATATTTTTAAACCCTTCTTTAAAGGTTCACAGTTTTAAATTTACAATTGTAATATACAATGTCATAACATTTTGATCTGAACAAAAAATGACATCTGCTTAGTATCAATGAAAAATAAAGTGCTTGCAGGATTCCTAAAGAAAACAAAACAATTGTAAAACCAAAAAATAAATACAGATATTGAACATTCTCAGAACCTTTCAACTTGGATTTCACAGGATTTTTCAGTTTGTGTTTATGTTCTGCGTGGAATCGCCGCGACGCGAGCACCGCCCCAACTGCACAAAACGCCCCCAACACACGAGAAAACTCCAGCTGCGCAGCGACATTACCGCGCAAAGGCTCTTCACATGGGACGCGGCAAGCGGCGGAACCGAGGTGGCGCTCTCGCCGCGGTTCAGGGGCAGACATTACCACAAAAGCCCAAATGACGCCACACTTCAGCTTTGTACACCGAAACGGGAGCTGGAGCAATTCTTTCATCCTTCATTATTGGCAGCGAACTATATTAACGCTAACATTAGTGGAGTGCCCTGATGCTAGTATTTCCTGTCACTGTTTAAGTTCAGAGATGAAGACTGCGATCTAGCGGTCGGGATATTGAACTCAAAACGAAACAACTGCCATGAATCCTGTATGATTTTATTATTTTTTTTTTTATATCGATATTCCGTTTTTGAGAATCGATAGTGTCGCCAAACAAAATATTGCGATACTCGCGTGTATCGATATTTTCTTACACCCCTACCATTAACCACAACTCTCATGAGTGTTAGAATTTAGCCTTTAAAAATAAGTCTGTACAGGTTACAGGTAAATGATTGATTGCTTCATGAACTTCATGGAATATGGATGTAATGTGAAACACTCACATTAGTAGTTTCTGTTAGCAGCCACCTGCTTGAGTCATCCTGTATGTTTCTACTTGCTTGTCTTAAAGTGACAGTTCAACCAAAACTATTTTGTCATCACTTATTCACCCTCATGTTGTTCCAAACCAGTATAACTGTTTTTTTAACAGTGGAGCACAAAAGAAGATATTTTGAAGAAAGTTTTTGTTCATACAACATAAGTCAGTGAAGGTTAAAGGGGTCCAAAACAACACTAGACCCTACTGTTATTATTGTTTGGAGGGAAACAAATATATTTCTTTAAAATCACTTCTTTGATGTACCCCAGTTGTGTTATGACATGAAGGAGAGCAAATGCTAACACAATTTTCATTTTTGTGAGGACTATCCCATTAATTGGTGATTCACCAATTATTATATTTTTTAACCAAAAAGCAAAACAAAACATAAAGTTTCAGTAATTACATGTGGGTAATTGGGTACTTTAAATCTCTGTGCTGTTTAGGGAGTTGTGTTCCCAGGTGATAAATGAAGCCGGCTGTAGTAAAGTTTAGGAAAGAGATACATTTATAATATTTCAGATTTGACATATTATTACTCTACAGGGCTTAACAATAAAGACTGCCCAATGGCGAGTGAACAATGCTCAGGGACAGTTGTCAGAATTATCAGTGGCCCGATCCGTCCAGTGATAAATCAATGTCAAAAGTTGATTATTTGTATGTGTTTTTAAGCCTTGCCAATTTAAACATTCAAGCAATTTTAAAGCATGAAATAGACACATGCACAGTCAAAACATGTCATCAGAGAAGTTATCACTATTTCAGCTAGTGATTTCTGCCCTCCAACACTTCATCACTGAGTCATAGAGTTCTCAACCTCTGGGGCATCCAACATCATTGCAAAGCTGCTAAGTATCATCTTCTCCAAAAAACAGGTTGTTGCTGGCAGGACGTATAAGTGCAAGTTGAAATGCATTGCTGTTTACAAAGATCATGACATTTGAGGAGATAGAATTTGTAAAGATTGTGTATAGACTTGTTCCCTGTGAACTTTTCCTTTTTATTAGACTTTTATTCAGAGCATATTACAGTTAATATAACAGTCTAGTCAGTAAGATGGTGTGGTGTCAGTCATGCAATCTGATATTATAGTAAATATAATATAGTGGATTATTAGCTGAATGTATTTAACTAGCCAAACATTATTTATTTCCCTGGACTCTTTATCCAACATCTTCCTGTAATAGGTGGAGCTCTCTTTCCTCCACATTGCTCCCGCTTTTTAAAATATTTATTTATCTAGTGATTAATTCCTAGACTGCGCACAAGGTGTTTTTTTAAATCTGACTCGTTTCATGTTCAGGGTAAATTTCTGTAACGGAATAGCCCGAGGCTGCTATTGATGAACTGGTTTTTATTTTCCATAGCTGAGGTGAAAAACACACAGATACGTGCTATTATGGAGACTTAATAGGTAGACTGAGTCTGATGAATATGTTTTCTTTATATCATTACTTGGTCTAGTGAATTGATTAATATACGATCAATACCTAGAAGTAAACCACATTAGACAGCCGTGCCTGGGCGTATTAATTGTGCAGTTGAATGTTCATATGCATTATGGGTGATAAACCCCACCACCCTCAGACCTAGTCATAATTACACAACAAACAACCTTTGTTGTTGATGTTCTTGCTAATTTTATTATTCTAACTCAGTTTAAGAGCCACGTCTTGATGCTACATCACATTAAGCACCAAGAGTGTGCGTTTATGACTTTGCTTTCCTTCTTTGTGTTATCAATATCTCCTCATTGAGACTTCAAAGGCATTCCTTCAGGTTGGTGTATGTTTTCCCTTCCTGACAGTTGAAGTCCTCAGAGGCTTCACCTCTCCCCTAAAATCCTCATGTTTGTGTTGCTTGTCGGCTAAAGTTTGTGTCTATGGGAAAATAAGACATTAGGAATGCAGAGAAACGTTCATGAGATGAAGGCCTATCATCTGTGAAAATAGACTGATGCCAGTGTATGTCAAATAAACACGCACAAAACATTCTTCAGCAGTTACACTGTTGACGAGCTTTTGTTCCCTTTCATGTTTCTGACGATGTTAGAACGTTTAACCCAAACAAACATGCATTAGCGTTTCTTTTAAACAGTCAAACAGGCCAATACTGGTTCAGAATTGGAATTTTGTAGTTGTTTCTAACACATCTATTTACAGCAAACATGCCTGGTTTCAGCCTATAACAGAATGACACGGTGTAACTCACAGATTTGTGCATGATTCATATGTAGGCCTGTTTTTTCCTCCATATTTGTGGACAGGTTGCATTACAATGTAATGCTCTCATTATGTACACATTGTATGTTGTAGTACATATTTGTCATGGTTATCATGAGCATAAGTGTTTTCTCAGTTGTTGGATATTTGTGCAATCTATGTTGGATGACGTTTCGCTCCAAATTTCCTCCTCTGTGCAATTTTATCCTTGCTCGCGTTTTCTGCAAGTGCACATTTTTTATTATATAAACAGATATTAGTTCTGGTCCTGGATGCTGATTGGTCAATTCCCCATTCAACTATGACGTGAAACATCTGTTGTCAGCTGTTTTCATTGTGCAGCATCCATAGATGCCAACTTATTGCCATAGAAGGAGGGCACTTAATGAATTGATCAAAGTCATGATGAAATGTTAGTAGCAGATCTTTTATTCCATATTGTGATCTTAGTGAAATTGATTGGCGCAAATAAAAAAATGTAGGGCGGGGGCTTGGTTCTGTCCATCGATTGTTGATTGTATAGAGGCAGATCTTCATGTGAGCTTGCAGTCAGCAAAAGAAGGGCGAGTTTTATGAGAACCCAATGATTGCAGAAGTTTACCCATTCCATGTTTGGTCCATATCTTCCTTGCTATTTTTTTCATGGACTTCAACAGCATTTGTACAACCCCACACCAATCTAAAATTTTGTCCGTTGTTCTCTGTGAAAGTACAACTCAGTGTCTCTGCCAGCCGAAACAGGCTCTGTGTTAGCAGCCCTAAATGACAAGCACTCAAATCCCACGAGCTCTGTTCTGGTTCACATTCATGTCAGGAGAGGGGTTGCTTGTTTGTCTAGAGATTTTCTTCGCTGTTTACTCTAGCTGTGTTGCTTTTCGAGCCGTTCCCCCGCCCTTCTCAGTTGTTTACATAAGGCCCTCCCTGTGTATTATGGCACCTGCCAGATCTGCAGATTGTACCACCTGGTTAATGTTAAATTGCTCCAGAAGGAAGATGTGTTTGTTAATAAACACCGAACCTAGGGCCCCAGTGTTTACTGTAGTCATGGTGGCAATCAGTTATTTAACAAATATCGGCCCCTGCTTCCTTGTGTTGGGAGAGTGTTTAACTATGTAAGAACTAGAGAAAATGTTCAGCCAGACAAGGGAGGGCTATATAAAGCGCCTAGGGCTTAAAAATGAGTTTTATGAAGTTAAGATCTATATTATTATATATCTCTTGAGTTTTCGTATGAACAGTTAATCTTTAGACAAGTGGTTTCTTGCCATATGAGGATGGGATAAAAAGAGAACTGTAAACATGTCATAGTTTTTCAACTGTACACAACCCACGCAGCTGTATTGTCTTAAATGGTTTATTTTAAGCTTTGTGGAAGGCAGGCAGACAGGTTATACCAATATTCATAAGAACCTGCCTCTTACAATTGTGATTTCTGAAACAGGCATGCTTCAACTTTTTTTTGTTTCTCAGTATTTGCTGAGAAAGCACTAAAAAATCATTATTCAAAGACAAAAAGCAGCTTTAGAATGCTATATTTGTCAAATATATATTGTTTACTGTAACTATATTGTTTGTTTTATTGTGTTATATAGGGCTCACATAGGCTAATCACATTCAAAATAAGTTTGTTTACATACTATGTGTACTGTGTATATTTATTATGTATATATTAGTACTGTTAATAACGCATTAACGCAAATTAATTTTAACTGCACTAATTTTATTAGCGCAAGATTATTTGACCCGTGGCCCAACCCGTAGTTGGAGAAATGGAGATGCACTGTGTTGCCAACTTAGCAACATTGCAGACCCCTTTACGACTTTTTTCCCTTCAAAAAAGCACCCAAGCCTTAGTTAGTTTCTGAGACCCGCTGTTACTGCTGCGCGAGTTCTTGCTGTCTCAGCACGCGGCAGCTGAGGAGCAGCGCTCTCAGTTAAACACAGATATTATGTTGCTTCTCTAATTTTACATGCAAGTATAGCCGAAATCACAGCACAGTTAATGTCTTTATCTTATGTGTATTTGATTTCCTCAGACGATGGCTCGACTATCAGGATTAACATCTTGGAAGGGAGAGCTGGTTGTGTAGTCTTAATGGATCGCTTTTCAGTCACTTTTTCATATTCATTCTGTTGTCTGACAACAGAAACAGTTAAATTTATAAATGAAAGTTTTATTGAGAATTTACAGTATGAATACATCAAAATACAGTATGTGGGCACAGAGAGGGAAACAAATGCAATAAGAAATAATATGTACATTTCGCATGTTCAGAAGAAGTGAGCTGGCCTGTGTGTAAAAAAATTAAACAGGTTTGTGTAAGTAAATTGCTCAGTGCAAAGAAAGAAGAAATGGGAACCTGGTATTAGGGCTGTGACAGTGGCTGTGACAACCGCGTCACCGCCGGTGGTCGGTTGCACCGCGGTTGTGTATTGCCAACAGTGGTAGTGCACGTGACGTCACGCACTCTATAACAAGCATAATACAAAGTTTTGTAAACAAGTGTCATAATAGTAACAGTTGTAAATTGTTTTATTTAGACTATAAATCTATGCTAATTCACAAATAGCTGCAAACGCCATACACAGCGTTTCCTTTAGATTGGCAGGTTTGAGCGCAGGAAAATACAAGTTATTCTGCATTTAGCATATTTATTTCATGATGAGCGATGGACCTTGTTGGGAAACCAAATACTACATCGCCGATCTGGAATCATTTCCATTCATGTCACCCACCCACGTTTGTACAAGTATCTTCAAGTTCACGTGATCACAAACTCCCGGCTAGGCAGGTGTGTATTGGTGAGGCTTTCTCCAAACTGGCCAAATACAAACAAGACAACGGTAAATGGATGTTAACAAGAAATTACTCGTTGCGCCGTTCGCGTGATGTAGACAGGGTCACAGAGTGTATTTAACTTTTTTATTTAAGGCTACTTTTATATTTATCTGTATTTATTTAATATTTATTTTAGTGTTTTGCAGGCTGTGTTCACTGACGTAACTGCTAAAATAAACACGCAGGTTTGCTATAGATGATTGAGCCTCATTTATTTATTTATGCGTTTCAGAATTATATATATATATCACAACACTGCGCCACCGGCGGTAGTTGGTCCATTACCACCGCGGTGGTAAAAATCTGCCACCGTCACAGCCCTACCTGGTATTTCTTTTTTCATGTGTCTAATAGACATGAACAAGACCTTTGAAAAATATCTAGCCTACTCTTCATTGCTCTATGTTAACTGGTTTCAATAAAAATAAACATGCATTTGCATAAAGCATCCATATTTATCCATGCCCATGTAGATTAGAGTATTAAAAACTTGAAAAGTATTAATTTAAGGTACATTTTTAGAACAAATAAAAATGTGTGATTAATCGTGAGGCAACTCATGCCAATCATGCGATTAATCGTGATTAGTGCTGGGCGGTATGACCAAAAATTTATATCACGGTATTTTTCAAAATTTTACCGGTTTCACGGTCTATGACGGTATTTATTTTTTTCATGCATGACTGGGTGTTAACCACATTTTCTACTGATTGAGAGAGTAAATACTGCGGCAGACTGACTAACAATGTCCTATTTTACTGTCACGAAGAGTGAATATTGTAGAAAAATTCCATATTAAGTACTAAACACGACATCTTCCACTGAACCACAGTTAACCTAAGGTTTATCCATTTATAATCGCGACATCGTCTGATAAAAACATGCATAACTAAAGAACGGCTATGTGGTGGTTTTGGCTATATGAAAAAACAAACCAGTGCACTGCCTGCGTCTGAGTAAAAATTAAATAAAAATAGCACATAATATTAACAGACGAACTAGTTGCGCTCTTGTGTGTGTGTATGCATAATGGCAGCGGCGGTGGAGCACGTGTGTGTGTGTGTGTGTGTCAGACGAACAGCATGGAAATGGCAGCGGGCGGTAATGGTGTGTGTGTGTGTTACTGAGAGAGACGAGTCTGCTGCGTGTACGGCCAGCGGGCATGCGCTGCTTTCCCGCTCACTAGAAGCTGGCGGTGGATATAGTGTGTGCGCGCGCGAGAGAAGACTGCGCGGGAGAGGCGGATGGCGGTGGAGTACTGTGAACCATAGAGTTCCAGAAACGTTCTTCTAGTGCTCGCTTGGTTTGTCAGTATGAACTTTCAGTTGCTACCTTTTAGTGGAAGAAAAAACAACACTAAAATGGTACCTGAAGTTGCTAAATATTTGCTGAACCCGTCTCTGATGCGAACATGGCAGCTAAACGACAATCGGTGCGGATGATAAATGTGTGTGTGTGTGAGTGTGTGTGTGTGTGTGTGTGTGTGTGTGTGTGTGTGTGGTGTGGCTGAACGTGATTAAATATTTTAACGGTGGAGCTGATGAGCGGGCGGTGGATATAGTGTGTGAGTGTGTGTGTGAGAGAGACGCGGAAGCTGATGGCAGCTGGCGGTGGATATAGTGTGTGCGCGCGAGGAGATGACGCGGGAGATGATGGCGGTGGATAAACACAGCTTCATTACAGTTTTTAAAATACAGCTGTGTCCTGTGAAAACGTGTGTGAGTGTGTGTGAAAAGAGACCCGTGTGTCGCGTTGACATTGTGTGTATTGTATTTAAAAAATTCATATCATGTGTGTATGTGTGTGATTAAATATTTTGTGTATAAACAAACACACATATATATATGTGTGTGTGTGTGTATATATATATATATATATTGTGTGGCCACCATTATTTTCCAGCACTGCCTTAACCTTCTTGGGCATGGAGTTCACCAGAGCTTCATAGGTTTACACTGGAGTCCTCTTCCACTCCTCCATGGCGACATCACAGAGCTGGTGGATGTTAGAGACCTTGCGCTCCTCCACCTTCCGTTTGAGGATGCCCCACAGATTACCTTTACCCTCAGCTTCTTTAGCAAGGCAGTGGTCATCTTGGAGGTGTGTTTGGGGTCATTATCATGTTGGAATACTGCCCTGCGGCCCAATCTCCGAAGGGAGGGGATCATGCTCTGCTTCAGAATGTCACCGTAAATGTTGGCATTCATAGTTCCCTCAATGAACTGTAGCTCCCCAGTGCCGGTTGCACTCATGCAGCCCCAGACCATGACACTCCTACCACCATGCTTGACTGTAGGCAAGACACTCCTACCTGGCTGCCGCCACCACGCTTGACACCATCTTAAGTTTACTGTCTCATAGGCATGGTTCCAGACAGCGTTCTCATTCCTTGTCATTTTTGTTACTCTTATACTCCTCACCTGGATTCCTCGAAGCCGTATTCCACACACGCGTGAATTTAAATTGTATATATTTGACACCATCTGAACATGAATGAATGTTCAAATAAGTTTATCTTGGTCTCATCAGACCACAGGACATGGTTCCAGTAATCCATGTCCTTAGTCTGCTTGTCTTCAGAAAACAGTTTTCGGGCTTTCGTGTGCATCATCTTTAGAAGAGGCTTCCTTCTGGGACGACAGCCATGCAGACCAATTTGATGCAGTGTGTGGCGTATGGTCTGAGCACTGACAGGCTGACCCCCCACCCCTTCAACCTCTGCAGCAATGCTTGCAGCACTCATTCATCTATTTCCCAAACACAACCTCTGGATATGACGCTGAGCACGTGGACTCAACTTCTTCGGTCGACCATGGCGAGGCCTGTTCTGAGTGGAACCTGTCCTGTTAAACCGCTGTATGGTCTTGGCCACCGTGCTGCAGCTCATTTCAGGGTCTTGGCAATCTTCTTATAGCCTACGCCATCTTTATGTAGAGCAACTATTCTTTTTTTCAGATCCTCAGAGAGTTCTTTGCCATGAGGTCTCATGTTGAACTTCCAGTGACCAGTATGAGAGAGTGAGGGCGGTAACCAAATTTAACACCTGCTCCCCGTTCACACCTGAGACCTTGTAACACTAACTAGTCACATGACACCGGGGAGAGAAAATGGCTAATTAGGCCCAATTTGGACATTTTCACTTAGGGGTGTACTCACTTTTGTGGCCAGCGGTTTAGACATTAATGGCTGTGTTGAGTTATTTTGAGGGGACAGCAAATTTACACTGTTATACAAGATGTACACTCACTACTTTACATTATAGCAAAGTGTAATTTCTTCAGTGTTGTCACATGAAAATAGATAATAAAATATAAAAAAATGTGAGGGGTGTACTCACTTCTGTGAGATACTGTAAGTGTGTGTGCTGTGAAATGATTAATCGCATCCAAAATAAATTGTGTTTGCATAATATGTGTGTACTGTTTATTTATTATGTATATATAAATACACACACAGTATATATTGAAAATATATTTACATGTATATACATTTATATATTTGTTTATAGATTTTATTATTCAATAAATATATTTACTTAACATATTTTTCTTAAATATATACATGTATGTGTTTATATTTATATATACATAATATACACAGTACACACTCATATAATATGTAAACAAACTTTTATTTTGTATGCGATTAATCCCGATTAATCTTTTGACAGCACTAATATATACATAATAAATATACACAGTACACTACACACATAGTATGTAAACATAGACTTATTTTGAATCTGATTAATTGCAATTAATCATTTTGCAGCCTTCATGTTATAAAGTTGGGCAATGTAGACTCTTAAACTGGCATCTTTGGCTGCTGCATCATGTCTTGTTTTTTCAGGGTCTCACGCCATGAGCCTCAATTTTTAAGGTGTAAAACCATGACGGCATACTTGATCTGTCATAGAAAAATCCCTTACAGAGTTTGCAGTGCGAATCAGGAGGCGCAATTAATTACATATTCATAATTAATTGCATTAATTAACACCATTAAGTTCACATTCTTATTACTAAACCAGCATTAGCATCTCTGATACTGAAAGTGAAGTACAGTTAGTTCTCTGGCCTTTCTCTTTGCTGATTGTATCAGGCTGTGAGGAACGTTGTCTTTGTTCGTGTCAGTTTTTGTAAACACTCTGATGTGATCAGGCTGTTTCACACAGATGTTTGTCGAATTTAAGGAGGAAGACACGGGAATTGTTAAGAGCAAAACAGATATTTATCTGGTTTCAAAAGGCCTCTTTCAAAGACAAGGTGCATAGAAGAAGTTTTGATTAGTCTTGTATAAGATTTGTCTCTAGTGAGTGATCGTCTGTTATTGGCATTAACATGTCGGTTGGCATCAGATGGTTTATTCTCAGAATTGTTTGTTTATAATGCAGCTATCATATTTGTGAACAGTACAAACACAAATGTTTGTGTTGTGATGTCAACTCTGTTGGCACGCATGTTTTGTCATGATCTAGTCTGTGGGCTTATGTGGGGGGAGCAAGAAAAGAAAGCAAAAGGCTTTCTAAAACATGCACTTCTATGTCAAAAGTAATTTGTTTTGCTGGCAGCTGGCTTATTTTTCCCCCTACTGTATTTCAGGTTGTCATATCGACATGCAGGAGTCCAAGACCGATCAAACAACCAATAGCAGTCCAGCTGGGCAGGAAGGTCAGAGCTCAGAGAGCGAGAAGAGAGGAACCAGAGAAACGTCTTCATCCCCGTCAGCTACAGCCCAGACCCTTCAAACACAGGTAAGAGATTTAACTAACTTAAAATGTTAGCTGATGGTCTGTTGTCATTGTTTTGTTTCTTTTTTTTGCGTTGAGAGACTACTAAAATTTCTACTAAAATTTCAGAAGCCAAAGTTCAGTGTCAATATAATTTCCCAAAAGCTTTGAGAGCCAAGCTGATTGTAGAGACCATTAGTGGCAATGGTTCTACAGCCCTGCAGCCCTGTACAGTTACAGGTTCATCAAGTCAACAAAATAAAATGTAACCAATTCATACTTGATTTGTTTAATAATAATCCTAATATGTTAAATAATTTTGCGCTAGTACTTATATGGGACATGAACATGTGACCCTCTACTTTTAATGTGTGATTCATATCACTTAACCAGCTAAACAGAGTAATTAAGAATAGCTGTACTGTCGTCTCCTACTGTTGTATAATACGTACTTTGTATGTTAGTTCACCTAAAAATGGAAATTGTCATAATTTACTCATCCTCCTGTCATTCCAATCTTAGGAAGGCAAATTAAGTTATTTTTAATATTCTCTCATTTATTTGTTTCTTCGTTGAAAGTCTGTGTAATCAAAAGTCTTTTGTAGAGACTTTATATGAACCGATTTAATTTAGGCTTTTATTCAAGCATAAGCAGTGATCATTGTGCACACATACAGCTCATCAAATATGGTAAATATTGTATAAAGCTGTAATGGTAAATTTGCTATAATGTTGATTTATTTTCAGTGGAATGAGAAAATATTACAAGTAGTGTTTCAAAGGAAGTCATATAGGTTCAGAACAACATGTGTGTGAGAAAATGTCAACTCACAAAAAGATTTATAACGAATTGAATCGAATTTGCAGTTAAATCGGAAGTGAATTGTGAAATCTGTGCCGGAACATGAGACTGACGTGTTGACAATGTTCCAGGAAATACATTCTCAAAGTAATGAAGCTTTTATTGGTATTTCAACATTTGTTACACAATAGCCTTGTTGCTTATTAGAAAAATTGAGCAATTGTAGAACACACCCATCTTCATTTAAATCATTGATGTGTGTTATGTGAATTGGAGTGGGGGGGGGGGCTCTGTGATTATAGTTCTGTTTCTCAGAAATAGTCCTGTTGTCACTAAAAATCTTTATGCATGCTTTTATCTGAGTATGTGTGTGCGTAAAATGAACGCACATGCTAAAATTGTGACGGCAATGTTGAGATAGACCCACACATTGCCCCGATGCCCCATGTTCAGATTCCAGATGCATGATGTCACCTCTGGAATATCGGCCAGACAGCTGTGGGCTCAGGGCACCGTCCTGTCTTAAAACAATGAGAGCAGGCTCTAAAACGCTCCTGTTAATACGTTCCCATGTTGTTTTCATCTCCCAAGGATTACTGTGTCATGATCTGTCTGCTTTCCCTTTTCTATTCACACTTCTCTATTGAAGTCTCCCATATCCGTTTGCTCGTATCTCCACCCTTCTTTTTGAGAAGGGGAGTTCCACAGGGCCAGATGTTTGACCCTTCAGAGGTGTAAGAGGTCATATTGGAGAGGATGGTCCCATCGCTGTGGATATTGTTCGCTTGCACTATTTGCATTTCTCTTTCCTTGATTTCTATCTGGAGAGCCTCACAATGGAAAATAAGACAAAACAACAGCGAGTGAGATAGACGTCCTTTCAACAGCTTTTGGAGACCTCTCATTGCTTTGGCACAGCTGGGGTATTTACTTTGTGGCTGTTTCCTCCTGACAACTGTTTTTTTTCCGTTTCAGAAGGTGTATAATGTTCTGGTTTAAATAAAGAGCAGGTTTAGATTGTCTCATGCAAAGACATATGCTAATGTTTTTTCAAATGTTACCATGTGATAGACTTCAGAGGAATGTGTGATAGGATCCAATCATCAAGGGACTGCGCTGTTAATAGAGCCAAAGTTTGGATCCTCTGCACTTTATGCACTGGCAGTGTGGGACTGTCATAGCAGAATTTTCACAGATTATTAAATAAAAAATGTTGTCATGATCATCACTTCATTTGTTCTGTGAGGACTTGTCAAGAGACTTTATAGCTGTGATCAATTTGATCAAACCCAAATCAATCCCATAACGTCTTTTGCTTGGATATATCCAGTGGAGTTGTTCTTAAAGGAATAGTTAACCTAAAAAAGTCAATGATCAAAAGTCTGTCATCATTTACTCACCATCTAGTTATCCAAACCTCCTGTATGTTTTTTTGGGGAAACAAATCTATCTGTATTTTGATTTTATTTGATCAAAATACAGTAAAACCATACTATTATGGAACTAAAGATAATTATATTGTATATTAATATATTTTAAGATGTAATTTATCCTCATGATTGTAAAGGTGAATTTGTAGCATCCGTCTTCAGTGTCACATGATCCTTCAGAAATGTCAATATGCTGATTTGCTGATTATTGTTATCAGTGTTAAAAAGAGTTATGCTGCTTTTAACATTTTTGTAGAAATAGTTATACTTTTTAAATTGGATTCTTTGAATAAAAATAAGATTCTTTGAAGACATCTTTACTGTCACTTTGAATCAGTTTGATGTATCCTTACTGAACTAAAGCATTAATTTAAACATTAATGAAAAAGCATTAGTGGAAAAATATTGTATAGTAGTGTCTTTGTGTTCCGCAGAAAAAGAAAGTCATACAGGTTTGGATTGACGTGAGAGTCAGTAAATGATAACAATTTCCATTTTTGAATTTGGAAAAAAAACCTTTCTTTCTTTAACACAGTTTCACAAAAAAAAAACTTTCACTTTATCAACCAATCTTGATTACGAAATATGTTGCCTTTGCATCTGTGTTCCTGAAAACAATGTGAATGGTCCTGGGAGAACAGAGCAGCTCAGAAACCAATCAGAAACTTGTTATTGTTTTTTGGCATCTTCAGGTGCTACAAGTTGCTCAACAACAACATCAGCAGCAGCAACAGCAACCGAGTGGTGAGAAGTCCCCCAAGAGCTCAGAAAAAGAGTCAGACGCACAGGTAGAGCCGTACCCTCCTCCACCCACAGCACACACATACACCTCCAGAGAACCATGTTGTTTACACTATTACACAAACCGACTTGTTTATGCTGCCTTCAACCGATCATAACGAGATGGGGCAATCAGGGTGTGTTTTATTATTACACATTGTTGCGATGGAAGATTCCAAGTTCACTTTTATTGTGTGTGTGTAGCCTATTGTAAAAGTATTTTCTGTCATGTCAGTTAACAGATAAGGCTATATTACTGAAGAGAAATAGACGGCTGTAGAGCTTTAGCTGCAAACAAACACAATATATGCTACCCAGTGCACAGCTGTCTTTATTTATTCATCATGAATTGAGTGCTTTGTACGTGCGTCTTGTGTGAATGTGCATGCAAGTGGTGAAATGAGGGTTCAGATAGTCAATAGTTAAAATCAACATGCCACTATGGCAAGTGCAAGGGGCGGGTTTAGTAGCCCGAGCCATGTGACTGGATGGTTTCATTAGGTTTGGGATCCTAGTGAGAGCATTGTTGGAGATAGTGGGTTGGTCATCGGGGTTGGGTAGTTGAAAGAACAGTAGGAGGATACTGGTGTTCTCCCTAGTCTTCAAACATTCTGCGCAGCTCTCTGTTCCTGCCGCCCATGGAGTTATCAAGGTCTGTGAGTACTGAGATGGAAAGGGCAAAAGATGTAACGTTTGCTTTAGTTTGTCCAGGTATTGGATGTCTGTTTGAGTTTTAGGAGTGTCTTTCAGGCAGTTTATTAAATTAATACACCTTTTCTGTTTCCCCACTGCTTTTATTTAAAACTTTTATTGCATTATTTTGTAAATTGCTGTAATTGTCTTTACGCTTTAACTTAGAGATCATAAATTTAAAATGCACTGAGTTGTTACATTTGTTAAAGAATCATTTTTAATTGAGGGGATTTTTTTTGTATCATTTGTTGCTGACATTGTAGAAGAGTATTGTGTTTCAGAACTGTTCCAGACTCTTTATTTTCTATCTTAAACGGGAAAGATTAATGAAGTGAATGACCACTAGGGTCCGTGGTATCCGATCTGACAAAGGACTGAAAGCTTTGAATAGTCACTGGAACCTCGTTTTTGTGACTCACTGTCTTTGAGCTGTAATTTTATTCCCTGAATCACTCCTCTTTGTCTTTTAAAGGCTGTGTTTACAGAACTGAGCCTTTTCCCCCTCCTGTTTTTTTTCCCCCCTTACCTTTGCAATTTATATTTACCCAGATGCACAGTACAGGAAAGAATGTTATTTTTACTTTGGGCGAGGAACCACACCAAAATTGTTCAAGGTATTGAAGGGGAATAACAACGGGCTCTATTTGTTTTTGGGCTGCTGATTTATGGCTTGTGTTTTCAGAAGCGATCGCTTGTTGACATGTACTCACTCATGGGGAGTTGGTTCTCTGACACACTGGCAAGAACAATAACAACAACAAAACAATGTTTGGACTTGTTTGTTGTCATGGAGACAACACTCATCAGTGCTTACTGTGCCTCAGAGAGAGAATATTTACATTCATTTGCTGGCATGTCTATGTTCTTCTCAGGCTTTGACATTTAAAATATTTCTGTGTTGAGACTCGAAAAGGCATCTTTTTCCACAAGCAAATGTTTCAGTTGTTTATAGGCTGTTTTTCTGAAGTGCAGTACTTCTGAATATCAGTTTGTCTTAATTTGTTAATTTCTTCAATAAGTTATTTTTATGGAAAATCTTTTCCTGTGATGTGTGGTCATGTATACAGCATACATGCTGCCTCTTAGCTTCTTAGAAGTGTATTCTTCAGCTGATGAAGAGGGAACAATGCGTTTCCTGCACCACTTTGCAAGCCTGGCAGTGGGCCGCTGCTGAATGCAAAGTACCATGACAGAAGAAAATATATTTCAGAGTTGTGAGTTAGCAATATGAAATATTACAATAACAACAATAAAAATAAACACTTTTTTGTTGCAAGCAGCACATGGCCAACCAGGAAAGCACTCGTGAATCAGTTGCAGCAGTTACTGAATTAATCTGACTCACTGAACCGCAAGTCATTCATTTGAGTCATGTTTAACTGAACCAAGAGCTACTAGGGCCTACTGGGTTTTTCATGAGGAAAAATCATACTGGTTGTTCTTATGACAACATTTAATTAAAGATACATTCTAAAACAGTTTTTTTTTTATAGATAGTTATAATTAAGTAAAATATATTACCATAAGTAACATTTAGCTTTTATAAATATTGAAATTAATTTTTAGTTTTTTTTTTTTTTTTTGCATTGTGCTTTGTCACCAAATTTGTCCGCTGATTACATTAAAACTAGTACATTGTAAAACGTTTAAGTTAACTGACCGATAAGAATTTTGACCGATTAATACAACCAGTTAAATGGTTTAAAGTCACTTATTTATTTTTTCAGTAATTTATCAAAATATTTTGATAACGCTTAACAGCACAGATTTTACTACATATTTAAATGGAGCAGTGTGTTTTTTTCCATATGTTTGACTGGTTGTTTTTTATAATGATAATGAACAGGCTGCATTGTCAAGGTAGAAAGCTTAAATGTGTGCGCATGTGGCGCTGGAGCAATCACTTGATTTTTGTTCCCCTTCTAACAGTGGAAGCAGTTACTCCTTTTAGTCATGAAGATAATCAGAATTGTAAAAGGTTTGCTTTTATTTGTGTACATTCACAATAAAAACAAATATTTGCTTATTTGTAAAATAAGCCAAAAAAAATAGGATACAGCTTTCTGCTGTTTATTTTATGCAAAGCATCAGACTCTTCATCACGCAATAAGACCGACGAGTATGACGTTCGTTTAGTGATTCACACGTGCGCCTAGTATGTTGCTCTGCAAAAATTGAACGATATACAGCACAGAAACGATTTTATTAATAAAATAAAATGTACAAAAACCTGTATTTACCGAAGAAATGCTTCAATTCGATGGCGCTTAGAACTGCTCTCTCCAGAAGATGACGCAAAATCCCTAAGATAAATAACCCAACTGCTGGGTTACTCTGACCGGGATCTGAGTAACACTAAAAAACTACCCAAACATTGGGTTGTTGCATTTGACCCAGAGGCTGGGTAACACAAAAACTACCCAAACACTGAAAAAATAACCCCCCAAAAATTTGACTGTGAATCCGCATGTAAAACGAATCCCTGCAAAACAAATGTTACTATTTTGAATGGGTCACAGACACTTATTCTTTCTAATTTAATTAAGTTCTAATTTAGAATATTCTTGTCGGTCAACGGTTAATAATCTGTTGTCGGTTAGGAAAAATAATCGAAATGAACATCCCGATTAGTAATGTAATCTAGGTTACTCTTTCTAGCTTAAGTATGCTGCCTGCTTTTTACATTTAGATTACTTTTTTACTTTTAGATTACTTTTTAAACTTGTTTTAAATTTACCATCAAACGTAACATATTGATAAAAAAAATCAATAAGAAAGAAAATATATTCCATTTTGTGATATCAAAATCATAAAATGCTTTAAACATTAAATTACACCAGGGTTTCCCAAACTGGGTTTAATGTAAGAACCTACAGTGGGTTTGTAAAATTGTTTGTTGATGAGTTGATAAAATGAAGAATTAGGGGGAATCAATAAATTATGAATAATTTACTGCCACTGTGTGAATATGTAATCAGTGCTGTCAAATGATGAATCATAATTAATCGCATTCCAAAATAAGTTTTTGTTTACAAAATATGTGTGTACTGTGTATATTTATTATGTATATATAAATATACACACACATATCAAATATATTTATATATGAATATAAATATATACATGTAAATACTAGGGGTGGGCATGAAAAGTCGAACATTCTAATATTAACAATAAAAACACTATTCAAATTTTACTATGTGCTAAATTGCTGTCCGTAATTGCAGGGAATCCATGATAAATCCTAAGCAGTTATAACTACATGCACTGGGTGGCGCTGTGGAGCGTGTTAACGAGTTAATAGGATTTGATCACAGAACGTCATCATCTGCCTCGCGAAGTGTGGCTTTACTTTGATCTAAACGATCTTACTAAATGATCTGACAAAATGTAATTACTTCTGATCAAATTAATTAGTGAAACTTATTTATCATAATATCACCACCACAATGAGAAATCATGAAATCCAAACTAGTTGTGCAATGGATCACAAAACTCAGATCATACTACGGATTTTGAGTCACGGATCGGATCATTTTTCGGATCAGCAAAAAAATGTTGTGTGAACTACTAGCTTAACTACTAAAGTCAGTAATAAAACAAGAACAATTACACAAATAACAAGCATAGATGAACAGCCTACAACATAAAATTATAATTAAAGGCAGTAACCGTAGTATTCAGGTGCAGAAATGTAAAAATTAAGTGTAAGACAACACAATCATGCTTACTGCATAAGTTAAATACAGATGATTAGCAGACAGAAGCTGCTGTCTCTTTAAGACTAAATGCACGGAGCAAATACTGACACACATCCGTTGAGGCGTTGTCTGAAACGCGGTATCTGAATCATGTCTCTCTCTCTCACTCTCTTTCTCTGCGTGTGCGCGCTTCAGTGTGTGCGGCAGCGGCTGAGCGCAGAAAACGGAACGCGAGTCCCGAAACGCGTGCAAATTATAAACTTTCACTATATGGTGGTTAAACTTATCAGTTAATCCGCTAATCACATGCATGCCGAACCGTGGGGACTGGTCCGTACTACTAGTACTTTTGAGGAGAAAATATTTGGAAATGCAATTATGTATTATTTAATAGAATTATTCATTATAGAACAAGTGTCATTTAAATTCCTTACAGTTCCCAATCACCTGTGAAAATGAGAATCTGAGGTCAGTGAAATATCATAGTGCCAAGTAGGAAAAGAGCAGCATAAACATTCTGCTAAATAGCTCCTTTCGTGTTCCATCAAAGAGAAGGTTATAAAAGTAAATGTCAAGATTTTACATTTTTGGGTGAAGTATTTCCAAAATTTTCCGGATTTTGGGCCATGATCAGCCCCTGTACATGCATGTGAGCACACACTGTATGGGAAATCCTGTGAGTACAACAGTCAGCTGTTATTGTTCTCTCATAGTTGCAGTATCTCAGTCCAGCCGCATGTTTATATGAGTCTGAACACAGACTTCTTTACTGGAAATTTGTGTTTGTTTGTGTTTCACAGACTTAATTAAAATGCAATCTCCAGTTTTGTTTTTAACAGTTGCTGTGCACCCCAGTATGTATTATTTATACGAATCCAAAAATGTGACTTTAATTATTCTGTTTATGTTTATTGTAAACATCTTAAAAGCAGCGTGTGTG
The DNA here is from genome assembly GCA_027422405.1 of Ptychobarbus kaznakovi. Lineage (NCBI taxonomy): Eukaryota > Metazoa > Chordata > Actinopteri > Cypriniformes > Cyprinidae > Ptychobarbus > Ptychobarbus kaznakovi. The sequence continues at coordinate 16,732,409 of CM049794.1, read as the reverse complement.
TGTGTGTGTGGCTTGAGATGTGGTAATTGCTTCAGGCCAAGTGAAGCATAGCCTAACTCATTGCGAATCCAGTGCATTTACATTTAAAACACTCGGCTCTGTTGTGGGTATTTTTGTTTGTCTGTTTTCGTTGGTAGCATTTTTAATTCCAGTGTTTGAGCTGCTGTCAACAAATGAATAATGTATTTGTCTTTGGCTGGTTGACTGGTTGTTTGCCTCTGTTTATGGGCAAATTAAATAGAGATAACTGAAACGAATGCTTGTGAGAGACGTTTTTCCAGTTGTGGACAGAGGGGTTTGTCCTTGCATTTTATTGAGGACTGTAAGCATTGCGGTTTTCAAAATTGTTTGTGTATTTGTTTACTTGGTCTTGTTGATTTTGACCGTTGAGGCCCAGAGGACTTGGAAACTATTCCCTGAATGTCTAAACAATAAAATATACAAAGAGATCTGGCATAGTCCTATTCTGGTATCTCTTTTTAGCTGTTCACTTGTTTTCAAAGTGTTTACTATACTTGGGGAAGAGGATTGAAATTGGGTTTGTGGAAAGCCCTTTGTTCTTGGAGTTAGTGTTAATATTTGTTTTTTAAATGACTTTAAGTTAATAAGTTTATCCAGCCGAGTGCAGCGAATAGTTGCCGCTTATTCTTCAATATCTCCAGTAATTAATATTAACAACAAAATATACAGCAGCAAGCCAATTAGGCTGCACTTACACTGCAAGCTATAAAGCACACATCCAATATTTTGACAAACACCCAATGTTTTGTAACAATCATTTATATTCAGTTAACTCAAAACTGACTGTGCTTTCACTAATAACAAGACACGCGTTTTAATCATCAGTACACACAGCCAAATCATCACAACGTATGAGTGTGCATCCGGAAATAGTTAGATGGAGTGTAGGTATTGCATTAAGTCAGACACTGTTTGAAGATTTTTTTAGGTGCCCTCTATATTTTTATTTGAAGTACTGATTTGGTACCAAAGCCACTGACTGTATTTATAAAACTGATGCAATATGGACAATATGTCAAGCTGCAGGATGACGATACATTTAATAGCCTCTTCAAAATGGTTTTGATTGATTTCATCAAGTTGAACAAGGCTTGAAACATTTCATCTGCACACCTTGTGATGTAAAAAAAAGCATACAACATTAAGCCTAAGGGGAAGAAAATGCACAGCGAATTTTAATCGCAGACCTGCTTCTCAGTTCAATGTTGACAGTGCTGAATTAGTGATATAATAAAGACTGTAGTAAGTGCATTTGATTACTTTTTGGTTTAGTTTTTAATTTGTAAATGTTGAATATTTGAATTTGCAAGCACTATTTACTTTGTTTATGCATCTTTATTACAGACTGTTTAATTGGAAAAGTTTTTTTTTTATTTAATACATATTTAAATTATTATTATTATTATACAATGAAATAAAAGCATATTAGATTTTGTTACGATATCATGGCAGTCCTCAAATTTCACTGGTATAGGTATCAGCTACTACATTTTTGGTATCAGGGTAAATCTAATAAACAGCTACTGCATGATAAATAATGAAGCGGTTGTATGTGTGTATCTCTAGGTGGCTGTATCAGTGGGGATGATTACTCCTCAGGCCATCACCTCTCAGCAGATGCAGCAGATCCTTCAGCAGCAGGTCCTGAGCCCCCAGCAGCTCCAACTGTTACTGCAGCAACAACAGGCCCTCATGTTACAGCAGGTACACACACACAGTGTGGTGCATCTTCGCAGTACCGCAACAACAACAAAATATCATTTAGTGTAGTTAGTTACTAAAAGAGACTCAGGGCTGTGGTCCTCAACTCCCCTCTTATATAATGTAAAATGTCTCAAAATGATCTCAAAATGCCCAGATTTCAGATTATTCATCAACCTGGTCAATATATTAGTCACTCACTAGTGTGTAAAATACCTTGGATTGATACGTGACTTGTTTTAATGTTTTTTCAGCAACAGCTTCAGGAGTTCTATAAGAAACAGCAAGAGGAACTCCATCTGCAGCTCCTGCAGCAACAGCATGCTGGGAAACCCAGTAAAGAGGTAACAGCATCACAATATACCCCAGAGGATATTGTGAGCGTACTGTGAGCGACACCGGCTGTGGTGTCTGCAGCTTTACTCGCTTGTGTGAAAGTGCCGGCTGTGCGTCGATGCTATGAGTGAATGAAGACACAGGCAGTGACTGTACTGGGAGTGTCAAGTGTCTGTCTCTGTATTTCTAACAGCAGATGATGACTCAGCAGATGTCTATACAGCAGCAGTTACTCTCCGTTCAACAGCAGCACCTGCTCAACCTGCAGAGACAGGGCCTGTTGTCTGTCCCGTCGGCTCTCACCAGTGCACTGGCCCAAGGTAAGAACCCCTCACTAGGGATGCTCATTTCAGTTTTCCCAACCAAAAATTGCTGCTCGTTGTCTGAACATTAACCGTTAACTGATAAGATTACAATAAAAAATTAGTAGGCTATTAAATAAAAAAGTAAAAAAATGTGTGTGCACGTGCACGAGCCATAAAAAAATCTATCAAAATCACAGGTTTATTTTAACGGTTAAACAGCAGCATAGAGAACAACAGCACCTGGATTCACACATCGTCCAGTTTTCACGCACCTGCAGCGCTCCTGAGAACAGAAAATCAGACTACAATAATTTAAATTAAATAAATAGGCCTACACTAAATATTAACTTAAAAAAATATATACTTGGAAAAGATACTTAAAAATATACCCTTTAAACTGGTAGTTTGAATCAGTCAAACATTTAACTTTCGGTTAATGGTTAAACTGTTAATATGAGCATCATTGCCACATGACATGAAAGAGCAGTATGAGACTAATGGAATTTAAATTTAGGTTAATGTTACCCTTTGGATTACATTACAATATAACTTCCTGTAAAGCAGTGTGTATTGTGAAAGCCAGTATATAAATAGATATGAAATAGAAATATGACGTTGACTTTCTAAATACTATGGCAAATATATCACGGTTTCTACAAAAATATAGCACAACTGTTTTCAACGTTGAGATTATTAAATCTTTCTTGAGCAGCAGAGATTATTTGAAATACAGTAGTCACATGGGTTTCAGAGGTTAATGGGTGATCGAATGGAAAAACGGAATCATAGATATAGAGGTCTTGTTAGTTTTCTAGTGATCTAATGAAGGCAGTGTCACTCACAGGTTTCATCCCTGCTGAGCTTCAGCATCTGTGGAAAGAGACAGCAGATGCACGACAGGAGGAGAAGAGTAGAGGCGGCAAATCCCCTTCTCCCAAAACTCAGATCCTCAACCACCACTCAAGCACTAACGGACACCATGTGCATCGGCCCAGCCGGAGAGACTGGTACTACAGCATTTTTTTTTTTTTCTTGAGCCAATATTTTATTGCATTCAAGCATGTGCCATTTATTTAGGTTTAGCCAGAAATCATGTGTGTGTTGTTCTTAAGAATACTTATATTTGCTCTTTCGCTCCAAATGTTAAAATTGAGCGCTCAATAGTAAATGAACAAAAGGAAACTGAAGCTCTTTGGTAACAAGTTAATTAACTCACCAAACGTATCCTATATTAGATTAATCAGGTATGAACACAACATACACATTACTTCATGCATCAGCACAAAAAAAAAGAAAATGCACAAGTTAACTTGACCGTGCTAGTCACAGTGTGCAACTCTAGTTGTTAATGCACTCTTCCTGTATCAACACGCTGAAACACCAGCAAGAAAAGCACAATGAATTTACCACATTCTGTTTCAGTAGTGTTCTCGTTATTACTTTATATTACCGATTGACACTGCACATTTTACACCAACTGTATTTTCATTATCAAAGTGAAGACATTCAAAGCCATAGTTTTACAGCATACCAACCAATAAGACCTCAAGGTACAGCCAGAATGCTACCTTTACCAATCAGAAATAATTCAAGCCAGTAATAATGATGTTGTTGACAAAATGGTCAAGATTCTAATTATTTCTCACTGAGTATTTATCTCACTGAAATGTAGTATTTGATGACTAGTCAAACCAGCCAGGTTGTGGGAGGTTCCTAATACAGTATGTTGTGTTGAAAGAATACTGTTGACAAATGTCAGGTGTCTTTAAAGGCATCTGTCTTTGTGGCTGTGTGAAAGGTGACAGTCAGTGTCAATGCGTTCCCTGTGGGCTTTTCTTCATATACACTCATGAACAAACATAATAATAATAATTTGTTACATTTATATAGCGCTTTTCTGGGTACTCAAATCGCTTTACATAGAAGGGGGGAATCTCCTCAACCACCACCAATGTGCAGCATCCACCTGGATGATGCGACGGGAGCCATATTGCGCCAGAACGCTCACCACACACCAGCTTATTGGTGGAGAGTGATGAAGTCAATCAGTGTATGGGGATGATTAGGAGGCCATGATGGTCAGAGGCCAGTGTGGAAAATTTTGCCAGGATTTTTAATGACCACAGAAAGTCAGGACCTCGGTTTAGCGTCTCATCCGAAGGATGGTGCTTTTTACAGTATAGTGTCCCCGTCACTATACTGGGGCGTTAGGACCCACACAGACCGCAGGGTGAGCACCCCTGCTGGTCTCACTGCAGGGGGTGAAACACTCCTCCATATCCATGTTTGTCGAGGTCTAAACCTGTTTGTCTATATGTTTCAGGAACTTGTTTGTCAGAAGCACTTGACTGTTGTCAGTCTTTAAACTCTCACTGTGTGAACATTTTCTATATAATATGTTGCTACATCTAGACATGCTTGAACTTGTTTCCAAAAGTGCATGAAGTGGAGAAATTGGGGTTAAGAACCAGCAACCTTCTGGATCCCCAGCCCTGAGTCTTAACCACTACACCACACTACCCTGTTAACAGTAAATGCTCAGATTACAGTAGGTGCCATTGTGTCCTAGCGTTGCATTGATGTGGTCTATATTGTCAGCAGAGCCCTCGACTGTGATTGTTTGCATGATATTGGTGGAGGGTGAGAGCTCAAGGACTGTGTGGTCAGTTTCATATGTCATGTAAACTCCTGCCCGCCAGAGAGACGCCTGCAACTAAAACCTTAAGTGCAGCCGCTGGCACCAGAGAACAAACCCTTCACCCCTTCTAGAAGACCACAACATGCGGGCATTGTCTATCCGTCTCTCCTTCTGGCTTACTGAGTGACATGCAAACACACTTTCCCGCTGATGGAGTGAGGGATGAAATGTAATCAATCCTTTAAAATCTGCCATGCTCCATTTTGATACGTATACTACTGTAACGTTGAGTGCTTATTCCTGAGAGGCGAGCGTTTGACATTGGGCTGGGATCTTTAGAGCCCCATCTGCAAGAACAAAGTTCATTGCTCAGACTTTTTTTATTGTGTCTGCTTGCTAGCTTCTTTGACTGTTCAGCGTGTTATAAGGATGGAAAGAACGAAGTCTGTTTTAATTTGTCAAGTGTGAGTCATCTGCCTAGGCTGGGGTTGTGTTCAAGCACTGAGAGAAAAGATGCCCGCTGTAGACGCGTTCTCTTTGTTTCGGTGTAAGGGAAGGAATCCGCTGGCAGAGACACACAGGGCTCTCTCACAGCGCGAGTAAAGGAGAAGATCATGGGTCAAAGGACACAACCTCGCTTGATCCCAAAGAAATAAAGCATTCTTGGCATTTTTTAAAACACACAAATAAATCGCTTTCTCAAGCAGTCCACTGTTTGATACAAAGTCCTAAACATGTCCAGCTAGTTTGTCAGATGGTTCTGAGCCGAAGAATAGTGCTTTATGAAAACATCTGACAAAATGCTGTCAGGGTTACATTTCATTCCCAAAAAAGCATAAAATACTGCGCTAAACTACAGTTTGAAAGTTCAGGGTCAGAAATAAATACTTTTATTCTGCAAGGACAGATGGGATAGAAAGTGACAATAAATACTGTATATTTGTAATGTTACAAAAGATTTCTATTTCAATTAAATGCTGTTCTTTAAAACGTTTTGTTCATCAGAGAATCCTGCAAAGAATTGATCACATTTTCTACAAAAATACTAAGCAGCACGGTTACTTTCAGAATTGATAATAAGAAATCAGTGTATTACAATATGTAAAGGCTTGTGTCATGAAGACACTGAAGTCACAAGAATAAATTACATGTTTTATAAGTTATCCACTTTTTTATACTGTTTTTGATCAAATAAATGCAGCCTTCGTGAGCATAAGAGGCGTCTTTTAAAAACATTAAATCTTGCCAACCCAAAACAAAAAGGTAGTGAAAAATATTTCAAATAAAAAAACTAAACAAATGCTGTACAGCAAATACTATTACTCGTAAGTTCTTTAATTTATCATTATTTTTTATCACATTATAGTAATGGTGCTGCATTAATAATAGTTCTGAAAAAAAATCATGATGACAGCAATCTTAAATAGAGCTGCACGACTAGTTATTTAACGATACTGCACACACAGTGATTCATGCCTCACAAGATGCATCACAATATCGAAATATTGTGATTGAAAACAAGCCTGTCGAGTGGAAAGACACTCAGCGGAAAGCATGAATCTGCAGTATCAGGTGCAATCTTTCTTGCAGTTTGCCTCGTCTGTTTTTTTCCACACCTTACTCTTAGAAGCATCTCTGACCACAGTGAGAAACTCTGGTTTCAGAATTTATGCTAATGTTCTTCTTTCCTTTTAAGTATTTGAAATGAATGCAAATGCCTAAAAATCTTGATTGAAGGATTGATGCAAAAAGAAAGTTTCTTTGTTATCGTAGGCTTTATTGGTGTAATTTATTTTATTCTTTTGATTTTGAGGTGAAAGATGGCAAACGTTCTAGACAGGCTTTGTGAGATGCACAACTTCTTGACATCATCTTGGCATGGCCCAAATATTTCAGAGATTGCTCAAGAACAAATGAAAGTGTATAATAGTGTGGTTTGGGTTCAAATGGAAGAAGCAGAGCCCTATGGGTCACAAAGTTGCACAGTGTCACAACACAGTTCACAACAGTAGCATTGTCCAGTGCTATTAACCTTTAAAAAATTACTTGACACCGGTACCCATGCACGCTTCAGATTCTGTATTTATTGTCTGTTTTTGCTTCAGTTCTCAGGAGAGTCATTCCCAGAGCGCCCATCCTTTATACAGCCACGGCGTATGCAAGTGGTCAGGCTGCGATGCTGTGTTCGGAGACTTCCAGTCATTCCTCAAGTGAGTCAACAGCTCTCATCCTCTGCGTTTTATTATGCTGTTTGTCCTGTTTGCAGATCTGTGAGGAGGAGCTGTAATCTAATTATCATTTCTGAGTGTGCTTGCTGCCTTTTTTACAGCTCATTTTATGTGGTTCTTTCCCCTTTTATCTATTCACTTGTTTTTTGTCCTTATTCACTCCTTCCACTGTCGCTAACCTCCCTTTACTGTATTCCGCCCATGTCTCTATATTTTCTTTCTGTTTCCTTCTCTCTTTCCCTCTTTCTCTCTCTCTCTCTCCCCTGTGGCGTTGCAGCCGTGGGGCCCCTCAGGGTTGAGCTCAGTGCACTGATAAACAGAGTACCCATGGTGATCCTGGCCATCCCTCCCAAAACAAACAACAGGAGGATGTTTATCTGTGCCCCTTCCACTGACCCTGACCCCTGCTCCTAGTCCGAGGCCCCGCCCTGTCTATTGCCACAACACTGCCTTTGTTCCTCAGCTCAGGCAGAGTTGCACTATTAAAAACATGTTCCAAACTATTCAAGATTATTTGTATAGCGCTTTTTACGATACACTTGTTGCAAAGCAGCTTTACAGGAAATTACGTTTCTACAATAGATTTATATATACTGTCTGAGGGTTGGCATCATCTCTTCTCAGGTGTTCGGTCATCTCAGATCATTTAAGGGTTGGATCCAGACTGTAGCTTGTGTAATTCCTAGTTACCACAGGATGTTAATCTCGTGGCAGAAACAGAGAATCAAATAGAGACATAATTAGTGTAGCTGTTGTTCCATCCAAACAAAACTATCCCATCGCTCTGAGATTCACGTGCCGTACCTGAGAATGAGGTGCTTAGCCTTCCTAATAAGCATTCTTCATTCACAAATATGCTATAATCACGAAAATTGCGTTAATGTAGTATTTTCAGAATGTCAGAATCTCCCTCTCTCTTTATTCAGTAGTAAATTCAGTACTGTGTTGTCAAGAAGACAACTGTGTTGTCATGTATGTATGTTCTCAAAAGCAAGTTATTTGTTGGAGTGTTAAAGAAATTCATTTTTTTATATATATTTTTTGCTAGAGGAAGTTGGTTGGATGAAAGCCTTGCACAGATTTTCTTTGAACACAGCGTCCTCTACTTCTCAATAGTAGTATTGCGTCCTGTACGTTTATGTTGATTTAGTAATGTATGATATATGGTCTAATCATTCTTTTGAGTTCATTGTTTTTAAATATTTATTCAAACCCATTCACGTTGCATGTTTGGGAGTAAAAAGCTGAAGTGATGTTGAAATTGTAATCGTAGCAATGATATGCACTATAAAAGTTTAGAAGCTTTTAATTAAAGTATTAAATTAATTATTTAATTCAGCAGTGATGCATTACATTTATCAAAACTGAGAGTAATGGCATTTTTAATATTACAACTGAGTTTTATTTCCATTAAATGCTGTTCTTTTGAAATTAATTTTCATTTAAAAAAAAAATCTTGAATAAGATGTATCATGGTTTCCACAAAAAAAATACTTAAACATTTCAACATTTCTAAATATTTTTTGAGTAGAAAATCGGCATATTAGAATGATTTCTGAAAAATCATGTGACTCTGAAGACTGGAGTAATGATGCTGAAAATTCAGCTTTCTATCACAGATATAAATTACTTTTTAAAGTGTATTAAAATAGAAAATGTATTTTAAATTGTAATCATATTCCACAGTTTTTCAGTTTTTATTGTATTTTTGATAATTGCAGCCTTTGTGAAAATAAGGGATTTTCAAAAATGTGTATGTTTTTGTTTCTTTGGCCAGTTCATCAAACAGTTCCAATGATTTGCTTAAATGAATGAAACTATATAACTGTAATATTGTAGTATTGTCCTGATTAAACTTTGTGTTGGCCAATGAAACTAAACTTATTTTCTTAGTCAACTTTGGGCAAGACAAAGCAAGTTCATTTATTTAGCACATTTCATACACAGTGGTGATTCAGAGTGCAAGAGAAAAAAAAGAAAGATGTGTTTTAATGACAGTCCTTCTACTGAACGTCTGCATATGTGTGTTGTGTTTCTCAGGCATTTGAACCGTGAACATGGTCTGGATGACAAGAGCACAGCGCAGTGCAGAGTTCAGATGCAGGTGGTTCAGCAGCTGGAACTGCAGGTAAGGCTTTACAAACACTCAACACAATTGCTTTTTCTCCAAACAGAACTGGTTTTTGATAAGGTGTATTTAATTCTGATTAGACTGAAGAAATGTTTGTTTACTGCTTTGCATGTAGTTGAACATCCTGCTTTAACCTGAGCTCTAAACTTTTTCCTGTTCTGTATGTACACATAAAGAAAAACCATGTGAAGGCTAGACAACAGAAAACTCCAGGTTTATCAGTGGTACATCTCTGTTGTGTTTGTGTTTGTCAAACAGCTCGCCAAAGACAAAGAACGTCTTCAGGCCATGATGGCCCACCTCCATGTCAAGTCTGAGCCCAAACCTGCCCTTCAGCCAGTATGTCACTTTATTTGCCATTTACTCGGTTTGATTAAACCCATTTGTGTAGTTCTGAAGATACACTTCAAGATTGCTGGTGAAATATTCAACTTTATTGTTGTTGTTGTTAGGTGAATCTGATGTCCAACCTCTCGCTTGCCAAGGCAACCGTTCCCAAAACCACTCCCTCTATGAGTCTTTCCCAGAGTGCCACAGCCCCGTCTACACCCCTCATGTCACTCCCCCAGATGCCCTCCGTCATCATACCCACCAGCATGCACAGCATGGGACCCATCCGCAAACGCTACTCTGACAAATACAACATGGCCATGGACCAAGGTGAGATCCGTGACCTCTGACCCACAGTCACTGTAGTGCAGTGATCAGGGCTCTACAATAAGAATGACCCTAAATCAGTGTAATGTGGGCCATTGGAACCGTCACCTGCCCAGTAGGGTTATTTCAGCTGTAAGAAAAGGAGGATCCTGCTCCTTCTTCAGTATAACATGATTTCAAGTCATAAAAATTTTTTTCCCAAAAAGAGTAAAAGTTTGATACTAAAATGAATTTGCTGTGTATGCAGAGAAGGATAGGTCCTGCACAACTGTAACATTTGCTGTAGTGATAAAAAGTAATAATATAAAATAATAATAATAATATTTGTAATAATAAAAATATTGCTAGCATATCATCTTTTTTAGATATAGAGCAAATAAATTTAAAATACTGAGTTTTACTGTTTTTGGAAGAATTTTATTTCAACATTCATGCATTGATTATTTGTAAATAGATATTTTTATCTATCTATCTATCTATCTATCTATCTATCTATCTATCTATCTATCTATCTATCTATCTATCTCTCTCTGTATATAAAATGCATGCAATACGTATTTATGCGTTTAAGCTTAGTTACTATTTAGAAAGTTACTACTTACTACAAACTTAAATTGAGTTTAGAAACTTACAACAAAAAACTTTCATAAAAAATTATTTCACTTCTGATGTTTAATTTAAAGATAAACTTAAAAAAAATGGCCATATATTTTTAAAGGTAGTGAAAATATTATTACATGTCAAATCTGAACTACAGTTGAAACATCAAAAAAAATTATTAATTTCTCAAATTTCCTTTCTTTTTATAATGTTTTGTAACACATTATCACTATTGTTTTTAATTTGTTCAGATGTTTCCAACCTGTAAAATGATAAACTATTGCACAAGCCTTTCTTTCTTTCCTGTGTGAAAATCACATCCGCATACATGGAAAAACCAAAGACAGGATTGCTTTGATAAATGAAGTGTAACAGACAGCACCCTTCTCCTGTGTCTCAGATATTGTGCAGAATAAGGAGTTCTACATGAATGCTGAGGTCAGGCCTCCATTTACATACGCAGCTTTGATCAGGCAGGTAAGAAACCATCATCGAGGTCTGCACCATCATTTCTGATAAGACAGCCATCAAACAGGATTTCTGAACAAACCGGAGATTCGTTTTAGTTAGACGTTGATTTGTATTTTTCGTCAGCTTCCATATGAGATACATGTTCCCCTTTTTAATTTATAGGCCATTTTGGAGTCTCCTGAGAACCAGCTAACACTAAATGAAATCTACAACTGGTTCACTCGAACATTTGCGTATTTCAGACGCAATGCAGCTACGTGGAAGGTAACTGAAAAGATACAGTCTTGAATGATCTCCTGTGCCTTGGATCAGTTTGTTCATTTATTCTGTGATCTCAGAATGCAGTTCGCCACAACCTCAGTCTCCACAAGTGTTTCGTACGAGTCGAGAATGTGAAGGGGGCCGTTTGGACTGTGGACGAGCTGGAGTATCAGAAAAGAAGGCCACAAAAGATCACTGGGTAATTGCAAGTCTCATTGCAAAGATTTAATTGGCACTAGATTCCTGAGGTCATTGTTGCTAATGACACTGATGTCTGTTTCTTCAGATCACCTCTGGTGAAGAACGTCCAGTCCAGTCTGGGTCAGAATCCCGCCCTGTCTTCTCTGCAGGTTTGGAGTCATTCATACCTAAGCTACAGTTTTAATAGTTTGAGGTTGGCAAGATTTTTTATATATTATATAGGGATGCACGATATGAAAAATTGTAACCGATACGATAACCGATAATTAAGTCCTTCTCACAGCCGATACCGATAACCAATAAGTTAGTATTTTTATATTATCAGGAGAATACAAAATCTAAGATGCACTGATGAAACTGACATTTAGTAGCTCTGGCCTAACTATAATATCAAACATCAGTCCTGACTCTTCAAATGTTTTTATTTTTTGTGTAAGGCACAACAATACTTAGTAACAGAAATGGATTAACATAACTATGACAGAACTATGGTTTATCTGCAATTAACAACTCATTAACCCTTTAAGACATCTTGTTTGTGATATCGGTGTTATATTTCCTTGGTCTTAAAACATTGTTTCTCCTCAGGCAGCGATGATGGACAGCAGTCTGCCCCTGTATGGCTCAGCGTCGAGTCTGAAGGCTCTGGCCAGCGCACTGCATGAGGACATGAGTTCTCACGATCATGACGAGGGCTCCCACAGCGACTCCAGCCTGGAGCTCTCTCCGGTGCCCACTCTGTGAGTCCACTCTCCTGCCCGTCCAACATCCCTCACATAAACCCTGAGAACATCTGTCAGCCACTGACTGGCTTATTCAAAGATTAAAAAGGACGTTATTTTGAGTAGAGTAAGATGGGGGAAGATGCCCCCTTCAGGTCAGAGTGCATTTACTTTTAGCATGTGCAGGATGATGATGATGATGCATCATAATTAAATGACCAGAAAGTAAGAATCCCAGTAAAAGAGATTCATCTGAAAGGTCAAATTATTCTGTGACTTACATACAGGCAAATTAATATACTTAAGTTGCCCATATTTTAACTGAAGATATGTCATAACGGCAACGCTATGAATGCTAAATATTTTCACCCAATTAGCCTGTTTTTACATGTCTGAAATGTGAATCTAATTTATGGAAATATTGAATAACAACTCAATTATTATGGGCCATCATCTTATCCTAAAGGTCTCATTTGACCCTTTTACATCAAAATAAAAAATGAAAATAACTGTTCTTCCCCAACAGCATTATAACTAAAACTAAAATAAAGACCATCAAATAAACACATTCATTATTTAAATATGAACTGAAATAAAACATTTCATAAAACCTTTTCATTTCAGCTAGTTTCAAAGGCAACATTTCTCATTTTGATTTAGTTCAACTTGATGTATTAAAATAACTGAAACTGAAATAAAAATTAATAAGAACTATAAAGATACATAAGAGAAAAATAAAAACTACTAAAAATAACAAAACCATAAAATCAATGTTACATTTAAAATGAAAATAGAAAAATAAAATCTGATTCAAAATATTAATAAACACTAATATAGTATCTCAATGATACTGAAATAACATTGCCTCACAAATATAAAAACATTAATATAATACTTAAAAAAATATAAATTATAATAATAAATCTTTTTATATATATATTAGTATAAAATATTTGTATCTTTCTCTCTCTATGTGTGTGTGTGTGTGTGTGTGTGTGTATGTATGTATATATAATGCATTAAATATTTATTTATTTAAGTTACTAAAAGCTTTTAAACTTTAAATTTACTTCAAGTTTGAAAAAAACTTTCTCAATTCTGTTTCACTTCTGATGCTTATTTTAAAGATAAGCTGCTAAAAATGTCCAGATATGTCCTGTGGCCTGTGTTCAGATGTCTCTGACCTGTAAACGGATAAACTATTGCACTATTTGTGTGAGAATTATGTCCAAATCTAAAAACATTAAGGTAATTCAATATAACAATGTAATGGATCACCATTTTCCAGAGACTAAATTCGACCAACCTCAAAACTCGTTTGACTGTCAAAATCTCACAAATGTTGATATTCCGCTTAAAAGACAAAATAGTCATTCATCAGAAGTGATCCATTCATCAGGTTTGATCCTGGCTGACGTGAGCCGTCTGTGTTCACAGGCATCAGTCTCAAATCAAAGAGGAGCAGATGGAGGCCGAGGACTACAATGACTCCATGTCTCCAGAGACAGAAGACCAGCACAGTCCAGACACCAACCACCACGAGCACGACTCGGCCTGCCAGCCGGGGTTCTCCTCGTCACCTCAATCGTTCCACTGCTGAGATCCTCGCCCATCCGTCGGCCCTCCTCCATCAGACTCACAAAACTGACAGCTGCAGCTTTTCCTTTTGGGAACAACCGTTTATTTATTGTTTCGATGTACCTGTTTCTGTTGTATGCAGTGGTTTGACCTCACTGGTACTAAAGGGCTCCTCTGTTTGAAAAGCCTGCAGAGGACAAAAGAGGGCGCTGTAGACTACACGTCTTCTTCGGTTTGTATATTAAACACTATTGAACTCCCATCAAGCGCTTACCTGAAAGGGAAGGTGGTTTCCCTGTCAACAGAGGAAAATTAATTTTTAAGCTGTCTATGATGAGATATTTAGCTTTCCACGAAATCTGTTGACTGCAGCTGTGAATGCTGAATGAAAAGCTCTTTGTTGTTGATGCAAGTTTGAATCACCTCTGCCTCAAATACTGTAGGGTTAGTCGCCATCAGGGCCGTCACTTACGTTCACGGGGCGCGGACGATACTTCGATGGGCTGTAACATAGAGGACCTGACGACGGCCCCGGTAACGCGTGGCCTTAAGTTTCGGGCTGCTTATTGGTAGAATGGAAAACGAAATTGTGAATGTCTTTTATCTTTTTTACCTCTGTTTTTACAAGATAAAAACAAAACCAAAGGGGAACATTTTATAACCAGCACTTGATGAATGTTTTTTCAATTGTAATTGTAGTTTTTGATTTGTTTTTCACTTGAGGTTACTGTATTTTGATTATCCAAAACATTTTCGCAAAGGAAACTCACAACGGTCCCAATCATTCGCTTACTAGTAAAGCTGAACCAAACGTTTTATTTCTTTCATGTTTTTCGCTGTTGTACTAGAAAGAATCAACAGTTACCAAAGATTGTGAAAGATGTTTTTTGTGTACCGTTTACATTGTCCCTTTTGAAATGGCCAAGACTAAGAGCTCTTCACTTGATGAGTGTAGGATGTCACACTCATGACATTGAGCATGTTCTAGCTGTAATCATTTGATCTGACGACTAGTAATTGTACCACAGAGAAAACAGTGAATAAGGAAATAATTGTTGGCGGAGTAAAAACACGTCTAAAAGAAATAGATGACATCTATTTCAAATCAACTATGTCAGTTTGTTCAATGCTTCTGAATAAAAGGCCTCATGATTAATAAATTCTTCTATGAAAATGTGAATTATATGGTGTCAGCTTTTCCATTATAAATAATTCTAAATGTATAAATTCACTTTTTTCATTTATGCAAATATAAATATGAACGGTGCATTAAATGCACAACAAAAGGGTACAAAAAGTGAATAAACATTAGACTAATCCAGTTTGAGGTGTATGAATAATACACACACATCGCTCTGATTTCAATGATGACGGTGGTAGATGAATAGAATAGAACTGAAATAATTCACATCATGCATTCAGATTTTGGTACCATGACTTTACATTTATTATATTTTTCACTTGTGCATACACTGAAAAAATAACATATGGTAATAAAAACAACTGTTCTTATCAAAATCCTTCCATGTAGTCTTTTTTTTACTTTCCAAGTCAGCTGCATGTGTGAAAATATATTACTACATAAAAAGATCAATAAGAAAATACAGAATACAATATATTAAAGTCATAGACGTGTCTTACTATCTGTCAAAAACAGAAATAACTTGTTGATAAAGGCAAGTAAAATAAATGGCACAGCTTAAAGTAACTGGTTGAGTACATGGCCACGTCTTTGGTTATAAACAGCTTCTGGAGATCGTTAAATCATTACGCCAAGAATGAAGGCGGAAACGTCCACCCGTCCAATCAGTTTAAAGACTGGTTACATTCTAATATAATGATCTACTACACAATATGGTAGGCAATGGTACAGCATGATGCGTGACGGTCAGCTGACAAAGCTATGGGTTGTATATGATGTGGATGGTTATAAACCACTGTCTGCTGCCTTTTATATTCTATTTATGAACAATGCATGAAATACACAACAAATGGGTCAAAATAAAGTTCCTTCGCTCTCTAAAGGTGACCAAATTCTCTCTGGGTAATAATCACATGACCGTCAGCCTTCCATTATTACATCATACTACAAGACATTTAAATCTTCCTAATACTGGGACTCCAGCAGAGCACAAGAGCTGCTCAGCTTCACCACTACGCCATGTCTGGTCCTCCATCTGTTTCTCCATCTCAAACGCTCAGTAACTTTCCCTATCATTCACAGACACCGGGCCAGAGGCAGAAACTGTGGAAGCTTGTTCCACCAAAGGAACGAGAGTTTTTCACACAATTTGGACTCAATTCTGAGAAATAAAGTCAGAATCACAAGATGCAAACTCAGAATAGTGAGACATAAACTCAGAATTATGAGGGAAAAAGTCAGAATTGTAAGATATAAACTCAATAGTGATATATAAACCTCAAATTATGAAATAAATATGAACAGAGTTTACAAGATAGAGATTCAAGATATAAACAAAAAGATATAAACAGAATTATGTAAGAATTACAAGATAGAGAATTCAAAATTGTGAGATATGAAACAGAATTATCAGAATTAGAATTACAAGATAGAAAAAAAGTCAGAATTATGAGGGGGAAAAGTCTGAATTACAAGATAGAAATTCAAAATTGTGAGATATAAACAAGATAGAATTATGAGAAGAAAAAAGATATAAACAGAATTATGAGGGAAAAAAGTCTGAATTACAAGATAGAAACTCAGAATTGTGAGATATAAACTTAAAAGTCGTTTAACTTAAACTTATATTATATATATATATATTTATGATTGTGGCTGAAATACGTTTCCAATAGAAATCATGGCGCCTCCTTTCCAGTTAAAAGGACAACAAAATTAATTTGAAATTTGGCTTTTGGAATAAAAAAAACATTTTTGACTATAATTTAGTGTGCGTCACAACTCAAAACCCAAATTGACATCAGTATTTCTGAAGTGATGATTGTCATACTGCGGAGACTGTTATCTGTGCGATTCACAAGTTTGAGTACATATAACAGATTTATTTTACTCATGGGTAATAACAGTGCATTATATTTGTGAAAACCCCTGCTGCCAGGGTTATTTAACAATCTTAGTGAATGTATTTCAAAAAGTCCTTTACAATCCCATTAACAGCTCCACAACAGACTGCTGGCTTTAGTTTGCATACATTCTGTAGTATATTTTGGTTTTAATGTGTTTTGGCATCATGCTAGTCAACAGTAAAGCCCTTGTCTTTGCCGAAAAGTCTTAAACTTGACAGAAGGTGTAACATTACAGTCTTGTGATGTGCGTGCAGGAGTGTACGTCATCCTCGTCGTCCCCGGGGCCCTAGCGTCTCTGTGGTGCCAGCATTACTTTGTTAATGAAGTTGATGATGGCAGTCGCGGGCTGTTCGGGGTCCAGCTCTGCAAAAAGATGGCACACATTCTCCGCCACGCTGCCGGGCTTCTTGGCAACAAAACCAAACACTCTGAGAGGAGACAGAGAGATACATGAATGAGCGACTGGGGATCAAATATGAGTCAGACCTGCAATCCAAATAAAGCGTGAACGGACAGTCAGGATCGGTACTATGGTAATATAAGAGTAAATTAACATCAGTTATCAGTTTCCTATCAGGAGGAAACAAGCTGTCTGAACAGTCCAGACCACACACATATCATTTAGACTTACTTAGAGGTCGTGCTGTCTGAGTTAGTCCACCTACGCCAGCAAGAGGGAGACAGAGACAAGACTGAGGAACAGACTCTCTCTCACACACGGGACGCTGCAGCCACACATGAACATGCTCTCGATCTGAGGACAAGCATACTCTACACGAGTACTTCTGAGTTCTGATCCATTTCCTATTGCAATGTGAAATCGAGCTCATGCAGCTAGATTTTGATTTCATTTACTTGTGTAGAGTATGCTTTGGATGTAACACACAATGCTTTGAGGCTTCATCTTGGAGGTCTACGTCAAATCATATTTTGTAAATTGTAACAGAGAAGCTGTTTTTAAAGGAATAGTTCACCAAAAAAAATGAAAAAAAAAGTTTTTTGTAATACATCCATAATTAGAATAAAACGACTTCAAACCATTGGATCTGGGTAAAATATGAGTACTCTATATATAATTTAGTTTTGGCCAGTGAAAAAGTTGTATTGTCTGAATCAGGAGAGAAATACGCCAGGTGGATTTTAATGAGACATTGTTCACTGGAGGAAGGGTTATTTTGGATTATGAACTCATATTTTGATCAGAAGTGAAGGTTTAAAGTTAAAAATGTCATGATGGATTTGTTTCTTACTATTTTTTTATTCACAATGATAGACTGGAGTTGTGTGGATTATGTTTTTATCAGCTGTTTGGACTCATTCTGACGGTACCCATTCACTGCAGAGGACCAAGAGAAGTAATGCAACATTTCTAAAAAGATCTATTCCCATGAAGAAACAAACTCATCTACATATTGGTTGGCCGCCTGAGGGTGAGTACTGAGGGTGAGTACATATCATTTTTGGGTGATTGGGTTCATTTTTGGGTGATTTTCTTTAAGTTTGATCAAAGGCGCATCATTTTTTTTGGGGGGGGGGGGGGGGGCTCATGCAAATGAAAATGCTCTCTCCAGTAACATCTGGTTTAATGTTATTGCCTCAAATTCTTTAGATGCAAGACTGGTAGCTGTGTGCCATGAAAGAGCATTTACAAAAAAATCACAGAGCCCAAACAATTTACAGGGTTCAAAGCGATGGTTTAAGAAAAGACGAGTGTTGTGTCTGCACAGGGTGGGTTTGCATTTCAAAGCCCCAAAGCTTGTGTTTTACATAAAACTGGAAATATACACACATAAATGAGTAAAAAATATATATATATTATGTACATACTGCACAAACAGACAGAGCAGCCCACACACAGTCATGCACTACCTGATTACAATTTAGAGCTACTACTAGTACAAGGCAGGCAACTGTTAGGAAAGAAAAAAAGGAAAAGAAAGGAAAGGAAATAACAAAGTAAAACAAAAATACAAAATGTAAAAAAACTATCTAAAACAAAAGAAAACAAGGACAAAACAAAGCAAAACAAAACATCAAACATATAGAAAACAAACGACATAAAAATATATCAACAACAAAGAAAACAAAAGAAGCAAAACAAAGCAAAGAAAAAACTAAATATACCAACCAACCAAACAAACAAAAACATTACACAAAACAAAAAATAATATATCAAAAGCCCAACAAAATAACAAAAAAAAAAACAAAAACAAAATTCTCCTATATCCACATTTTTCTTTGTATATTTGCATTAGCAGTTTAATTAGTTAATGGTTTGTAATTGCATTGGATGTGTAATGCACTGCAAACTTTGCATACTGTTGTACAACACACTGTAATATACAATAATGTAATAACAAATAACCACGTTTGAGAAAACATGTAGAGCAGATACATAAATCACTCTTGTACACCAGTTTGCATTTTTGCCACCACAGTCTCACCTCCTGTCGTGTGGGTCCACACTGCTGAAAGTCACGCTGTTGATTGGATAATGTCTCCTGAAAAACAGCCTGAAAACCCCAACCTCTCATAGTCAAACTCAGTGTGACAGTAACAGCCTCTCCTCACATTTCTATTGCTCAGAGAAAACTGAAAAATGATATGGTTATGCTTTCAAAGAGGAACTAGTGGGCGTACCTGCGCTGACTGTCTGTCAGGGTAATGCCCTGGGCTGACACCTTAAAGTGAACCACTGTCGCAGAGGGCCGAGGGCTGCGTGACATCGTGGCCCCTGTGGCTTTAGCGATAGCCTGGGGTCCCGTGAGAGACTCGGTCTCGACTGAGTTCAGGTACAGCACATTGCAGGCTAAGGAGAGACGTCGGAGGTTATAGACGTTACAGTAAGAAGTAACACATGAGGCCAGATGTGCTGGTTCACACTCACCTGCTCCCTGTTTCAGAAGGTCTGCAGCTGTACTCATGTTATTGACTGGCGGAACCTCCACGACTTCACCTATTGGGTCTGAGTGTGACATCATGATTTATAGACCTGTCTCTGAGGTTCAAACACTGGCAGTTGCTTAAATACAAATCTTATGATCATATCGGTTTACACTATGGTTAAATAGTGTGGGAATTATTATTTTATTTTTTGGTTTTATTTTGAAAGAAGTCTCTTAAACTCAACAAGGCTGCATTGATTTGATAAAAAAATACAGTGAAAGAGTAATATTGTGAAATATTTTACAAATTATATCTGTTTTCTTTTTTAATATATTTTAAAATGTAATTTATTCCTGTGATGCAAAGCTGATTTCAGTCATCATCAGTGTCACATGATCCTTCAGAAATAATTATAATATGCTGATTTGCTGCTCAAGAAACATTTATTATTATTATCAATTTTGAAAACAGTTGAGCTGTTTAATATTTTTTGTGGAAACTGATGTATTTTTCAGGTTACTTTAATGAACAGAAAGTTCAAAGGAACAGCAATTATTTAAAATATATATCTTTATAACACAAATGTATTAACTATCACTTCTGATCAATTTAATGCATCCTTGCTCTATTTATAATATTCTTTAACAAAAAGCTGTATGTATAATATACAGCTGTGTATAACATTTTGGAGTTGTATGTAAAATATACAGTACTAAATGGTAGTATATGTATAATATTGTGTTTTATAAAATATTATACATTCACTACCATTTAGTCTATGTATAATACTGCACATTATACATGCAGATCCATGCCAAAATAAATATTTTTTAGTTCAGCGGTCTAAAAATAACTGCTACTGCAAAATAATACAATAGACAATAAATAAGACAAAAAAGATGACACATTATGTATATTATCTATAACTTACAAATTATCTACAACATTATCTTTGCTGGCCTCATGCAAAAACATACAGTCCAACCAGTTTTATCTGATTCACAAACACGATTCTTATGTGTGAGTGGTTCTTTTGATGAATCAGTCAACAAAAAACTTGAGAATTAGTCTAATTTTCAGTGTGATTATTGAATTATCTGGCAAAGTGTAGTTGAATACATTCACAAGGAAGTAAAATCAATAAATTAAAGAAAAAATAAGTTTTGTTTAGTATATAGTAAGAATCTACAGTACAGAATACAGTGGAAAATGCTGTATTGTAGTTTAATAAAAATACTTTCTCTGGCTTTTTTGTTTCAAAGCGTTCTTGTCTTGCCTTACAACTCCTCATAAACTCTAACCCCACAATGAGTGTATGCTGTGTCTGTGCTTTCATCATTCAGTGATATCTCAGCGTGGTGTTGACGTGTGGCGTTTGGTTTACCTTTCTCTGGGATGCGGAGGGCACAGGGCAGAGAGATAGGTGTAATGGAATGCTGATACACCAGTGCTGAAAGACTCCCTACCAATGACAAAACACACACAGAGGACCTCAATACTTAGCTTTCATAACACTTCAACTTTATTTACCTTTAAAACTGATGTGCCAGATTGCAAAAGCACCAGAATGTAGCCAGACGGCAACTAATTGAAAGCATACAAAACTGTTTGGCTTTCTAATATAGCAAAACAAATGCTATATCAAAGATATGAGCTCTATCTCTACTTCTACAACTCAAGGTTGTCCGTTCGCTCTTTTTATGAAACAGCGTTCTGAACTATTTGGCATATTCAACACACTGCTAGAGTACATGACGGAGATATCATGGAGATTGGACAGTATTGCTGTCTGAATACCTCGCATGCATTGAGCAAATTGATCCCGCCCTGAGATATCTCAGGAAAGTGCAAAGTCATTTTTACATTAACCTGAGCTCAACTTTCATACAGCTTTTTTCAGGCTGGATGTTCTATTAACTCCAACTTTGTACTCCGATATTGGTCTTCCAGATCAGGTTTGGGACCGCAATAACTTTCTAGCATCTTCATAATAAAATGTCAGGTTTGGAATGACATGAGGGTGAGTAAATGATGACAGAATGATAATTTCTGCGTGAATGATCCCTTTAAGCTGAATCAGGACTAAGCTTAAACAGTTTTTGGCGAGCCAGCCCGTAGGCTTTTATAGAGGATTCCTGAACTGCTCACCAAAGTAGGGCTCATTTTGACAGCCCTTAATCTTCACTCCTCGAGGCCCTTTCTCAATCAGGAAGTGTCGAACCAGCTGTTCCAGAGGGTCTCCTCCAGCTAACAGACAGGAAATGATATCTTTAATGCAGACTATGATGCTAATATTGGTTGTATGCCAAATCATGACAACCTTTTGAAATATTGCATTTCAGTTGTGATTAATGGACATTTAGATAAACATATATCACTGTTTAAAGGCAAAAGTCACAAAACATTTTCAAAACAGTTCTCAATGCTTTCTCAATTAAATATTTTGTTGAATTGTACAAAAATAAACAGTGCACTTGGTCCAGTATTAATTATGACAATAAAATATTTCAGTCAATGAAAAGCTAAAATTCTAATTTTGTCGTGACTTTGCTTTTGTAAAAATTGTCACAATAATTTCACTGAATTCATTTTAATTATATTTACATTTAATTTTAATTACACTTCTACTTTGTGTTTGCCACTTCAATTCTCAGTTCAAATCTGAATAGAGCACAACCCTATCAACCAATTTTTTTGTCCAATCAAAGACAATCGTCATTAATTTTTTTAATTCTGTTTGGTCCAGAAATAACACACTTCAGGTTTTGCTCTAAATTCTTGTGATGTTTAGCTCTGCTAGAGTACTCCAGGTGCAGTCGTGTGTTTCCTGTACAGACAGAGAGCTTTGGGAGCAACACTGAAGCAAGATAAATGTTTGTATGAGGAAATGCCTGCAGATGTGGCGTACCTTTGCTGCTATGGTTATTGACGTTGGGGGGTGGGCTGGCAACTTTTAGGGCCAGACCGTAAGCCCCCTGGAAAGAGTTACTGTCTCGGATGAGGAAGGCCCCTGGCTCTCTTTCCTTCAGTGCTGCTATAGCTGTTGAACAGAGACAGGACAGTTTAATGAGACATCGCTATTTAAAAAGGATCCAAGCATATGGAACAACAATCTGTTAAAGCATGTGCAAAACACTACAGCACATACTAAGGGTTATGAAAAGTGCAAGGATCCCTAATAAGACATGGTTGCGTTTGCACAAGCAAAACTGTTTATGCAAAGATCAATAGCAATCAGCAATAATGCTGGGTATTTATTGATAGACTTGTTCTGATTTCAATTTTGATTCGATTCGGATTCATTTTGGGGATATTTTTAGAAGGCAACTCAAAAGCCACATTGTGCCATTATTTTGCAGTATACTGCACTTTTGTTTTACAAATGTATATTGTTCTTATTAGCAGATGGCCATGAAGGCATCTCTAAACTGCATTTAGTTTTATATAATTAAATTATAAGACAACAGAGGTTGTCTCACCTTGCTCTCTTGTGATGCCAGGTTTATACCAAAATCGAGAGCTGTCCTGCACAAATTTCACACTGACACGGCTGCCCATCTCACCCTCCACACCAACTTCTCCCTGTCCAACAGGCACAGTCAGTTCTCCTACTGAAGGTGAGAATGTAACATGGTGTTGGACAGAGGGCTGATGACTCATGGATGCCCTCAGCATTCCAGACCTCCCGTTGGGTGATCCTGGCAGGCCGGGTGGGTGGCGTTTCTCAGGGAGGGGAGGCTGTGGGACGGAGGCGGCTGGGCACCCAGAGTAGGAGCCTGGCGGAGGAGATGGGGTGCAGCAGGCTGGAGAGAGGGGAAAGGTGGGAGTGGAGCTGGGGCTGCCATCCATACTGTGTCCTGCAGGAAGTGAGGTTTCAGAGCCCAACATTAGCTTCCTACCCAGTGTCGCGAAACCAGGCACTGGGGGTTCAGGGGAAGAAGAACTCTCGTGTTCGCCAGTGGACGGCTGAGGGGACGCAGGGGCAAAAGAAACAGAAGGGGTGTCTGGTTCAGGAGATGGTGATACTCCATTGCTCTGCGAGTGAGCTGGGATGGACTCGGACGGGATGGGAGAAGAGGGACCTGGTGAGCGTGCTGGTTTAACAGTCTCAGTTGATTGTGGTACCATTTCCCCTGTGGGTGGCACTGTAGCAGCAGTAGGTGAGCTGTTTGTTTGTGACTGGGTGGATTCTGATGAAGGTGTTAAAGGGGTGGAGTGATCTGCTGAGATTTGTGGGGTGGAAGGTGTCATTGGCGAGGAATGGGCAGAGAACTGTTGGGAAGAGGTGGGGGTGGCAGGAAAGGGGTGTATCTCAGGAATCTCTTGACTGGAAGAAAGTACAGTTTGCCGAGACCCCGGACTGGTACTGTTGGACTGTAGGGCAGGTGGGTGCATCCTGTTGTGGGAGTGGGCTGAACTGCTTTCACTGTTAACCTCTCTTGACTCATACTCACGGACACTCAGGCTAGGACTGAAAATGGAAGAAGAAATCAACACAATGTTAAATTAAGTCAGCAGGTAAAATGTTCATCTACTGTTGGAGTAGACAACTGTGCTCCTGGGAGCTACCTGACTACAGATCTCCAACCCCCCTCCAAAACACCTGCTGTTATTTTTAGGTAACCCTGACCACCTTTATTAGCTTGTTCAGATTTGTTTGAAGGGTTGGAGATTAAGGTTCAGGTGGTTTAGGTGTGTTGGATTAGGGTCAGAGCTAAACTCTGCAGGAGCAACTCCACATCAACGTTTAAATGCAATTACCTCTCCTGGGTTCGCAAGGGGCTGCTTGTGTGGACTGGTGTTGGAGGTCCTGAAATATCAGATGGTGTTGAACATGGGGCATGTGGATCTCGATGTATCCGCCGCAGGGAACCATGGGTAATGTGACTACGCCAGCCTACGCTATCTGCACCAGGGCAATCTGATAGGAATAGCATACAGACTGATGAACAAATTTAATCATGCACAGATAAAACTGAATGAAGATGAAGGACATACACATTTCTTTAATATAAGATAATGAAAACTTATTTGTAAAAGCTTCAAATTTAAATACAGTCCAATACACTGTAATAAAGTACATTTTAAGTGTATCTGTGAAGTAATTTCTCACCTGTATTTGTATCAGAGGTGTACTGCTGAGGGTGGGAGTCTGTTTGGTTATCTGTAGGCCCGCTGGCATGGTGCACTGGGCCAGAGCAGGAGGCGGAGGGAGGTGGAAGAGGGGACGTGGACTCAGACTGGTAACCCGAGGCATAGCCACGACTCTCTGAAGGTGATGGCTGGTAGGGGGAGCAGGAGCATGTTTGGTGTGGTGTCTGGTATCCACTGGAACTGCTGCTGTATTTGAGATCCAGATGGGCATGAGAATGGGACCGGGAGGGTTCGGGGTATGCAGGATGGCCTGCAGGAAGTGGATCGAAGTTAAATGCTGGTAATTCATGACCGTGAGGCCCGTAGGGGGATACTGTAGCCCTTCTGTGCCAGTATTCTGCCTCTCGTTCTCTCTCCCACTGTAGTTCTGCTTCTCGGTCTCTGTCCCAGTGCAGAGATATTTCTCTGCCCCTTCGTAGCCCTGCCTCCCGGTCCCATATCTCTGCTTCTCTTTGCATATCAGCCTCTCGGCCCCGTCTTAACCCAGTATCCCGGTGAAGCTCTGCCTCCCTCTCCCAGTGTATTCCCTCCTCTCTTTCTAAACGGAGGGTGTGGAAATCTTCTCGCCGCAGACAGCAGTCCCGACAGGGGCAGCCGGGTGTCACTAGGCCATCAATCATCATGACATCGTGGTAGGGGCCGCTGGGTTTTGGGTGGTGTGGATGGTTGTGGTGGGGGTATGGAATGTACTCTTCTGTCCTACAGAGCAGTCGGGGAGACAGACTATGTGGATGGGGCCTGACCTCTTGGGATGGATATGGACACAGGTGACGTGATGGCCCCTCTGAGCAAGTGCGATGAAGGTAGTGCTGTGGACCTTGTTGGCGGTCCCAGAGCAGATCTGGTGGCGGCAGGGATTGGTGAGGATGGGCACTGTGGTGTTGACAAAGCCCTATGACAGATGGCATCTCTGAAGAAGGAGCCCCTGTGTGTCCATTAGTGGTGGTGGGACGATCAAGGCAGTACCCATTGGATAAGTGGTGGAGTCCATCGCATCCAGGCTCAGCACAACGCTGAGATCGGTAGCCCAACCGACATGAGCATGAACGGACTAACCTTAGTGACCCAGTCCTTTCAGGAGGCAAGGAATCACCGTCATCCAAAATGGCTGTTTCTCGGTCACGATCCCTCCCTCCATCGCCTTCAATCCCACCCAGCAGGTGCTCAAGCTCCTCCCTCTCTTGCTGAGTAGGCGGGGCCTGTCGAGTCGGCTCATCGATCCGGTCAGGTGGGACAGATGAGTGTCCAGAATCAGTGCTAACAGACAGAAGCTGACTTGGACGCTCCTCAGAGCTCCTTGCAGGGCTCCCATTGGTTGACAGCAGGGAGGTAGAGCCTGCAGCGCAGGGCTTTTTTACCTGAGCATACAGGCTGCCATCTACAGGCCCACGTGTGTGTGCGATATCTGAAGGGATGAATAAGAGTTGTTTTTTAATAAATGTTTAATGCAAGAATGTAGAGGTCCATATTTTGCCATTTTATTTTTCCTTAAAGACCATTTAAAATATTATTCAAGGTTTGCAGCAAAAACAGTCATACTTTAGTTTCAGATTCACATTCTTTTCCTTTTACAAGTTACATATATTATGACATGTTTTTTTACAGCATTACAGGACATAAAACATTATTTACTTGAAAAAGTAACATGTATCATGGTAAAAATTCAAAATGCAAACAGCAGTCTTATTAAATAACATGTGACGTATGCTTGTATGCTATTGACCAAGCACTGTTTATGATGAAAAAAAAACTGTCAATGTGTAAACCTGACCAATTGTTAATGTGCTCATGGTTGGTCCCATGGTTTTTCTGAATCTCGTTTTTGCCTCTTAGTTTCAATAGTCAGATCTGGCAAGGTGTTGTAAACATTGTAGAAAGTAGTTTCAAACTTTTATTTCAAAATTATTATTTCAAAATTATTTACAATATGTTCCCTTTGAAAGTTTGAACAAACACTAGTTTGTGGTTGTTTGAATGAATAGTTGTACCCTCTAGGCTGTCCTGATGTCGCTGACTGAAGTTCTCATAAGAGTCCCAGCGCACCACCGGATCATTTGTGTTATAGTCCACGCTGACAGCTGGATCATTCCTCTGGCTCACCCTCCCTGAATCAAGCACACACACAATAAAATTACAACCAAGTACATCTGCATTATGACACAGATAAAGACCACATGATATGATAACACCCCACTGTTTCAATGGCAAATGTTGTGCAACAGCTAAGGAAAGAAAATTGTGTTTATAAAACACTTTCATGGTCCCTTAAACTGCAAACAGTTAGTAAGAACTTAATCTGCAGTTTGATTAAGATTTTGATGTTACCTTTGATTTTCTCAGGCCCAGAAGAAAACACAAATTCCACTGTGGC
The DNA here is from genome assembly GCA_027422405.1 of Ptychobarbus kaznakovi. Classification (NCBI taxonomy): domain Eukaryota; kingdom Metazoa; phylum Chordata; class Actinopteri; order Cypriniformes; family Cyprinidae; genus Ptychobarbus; species Ptychobarbus kaznakovi. Next base: position 16,705,100 of record CM049794.1, on the reverse strand, counting down.
ATCAGAGGGAAATCTGTCATCTACAGGAAACAGTGGGAATAGAGATTGTTAATCATTAGGAAAACAGAAGACTGTGTCCAACTAATAATATTTGTCATTAATAACGGGCTTTGTATATAATATCCTCTCCATACCAGACACTTCATAAATATGTTTTTGATTATAACAATGATTAATATCTAGGAATTTTCCCAGAGTTTAACAAGCAATTGAAGTTGCCTCCCATGCGTGTATGTAAGCCCATAGAGAATCTATTGTCAAGTGAAAATCTGTATCTCATCTCAATTACGGAGCTGTGGTGTGCAGGTGTTACCCATTGGGAACGAGGGTGATAATATACGGCACAGCTAAACGAACACAGACCACCAAAATAAAAAAGCACTTCATAAAAAACCAAGCTCAGCTGATATCCCCAGGCCATTTCAGCTCAAGGCGGTCAGAGTCGGACAGGCAGCTCTGGTTTTATTGTAAAAATATATGAGCTTGGCATATGATTCTTGGCTTGTTCCATTAAGAATGTACCTGAACAAGCTTCATCCAGTTCCCCTTTGCCGAACCAGAGCTGAGATCCATGAATGGTGCACGTATGAAACTGCAGTCGAAACACAGAGTCCCTCTCAGCAGACTGAACCCGCCTGTGATAACACTTTACCTACAGGAAAGACAGAAAAAGAGACCATAAAAGTGACAGAGAGCGAGATAAAGAGTTTAAAGTGATGGAAATGTCTATGGTTTTGACAGTTGTAATATATCAGGGTCAGATAAAAACAGCCCCACATACCATTATGTCTCCTTTCAGCAGCAGTGCAGGCTCAATAGTAACAATCAGCCGTCTGCTCCCAGAGCCCTGAAGATCACTACAAAAAAAACATACACAGTTTGCAAAAATACTCTTTAAACTAGATTTATAATGTATTTATTTCCTGAAGAAGATATGAAGGATGCTAGGTAATAATTAGAACTGTATTAAACGGCATAGTGGTGCCTGTCCTAGCAAACACCTCTAATTATGCTTTAAATTATGTAAATGTCTCCAATAGATCCTCACTCACTAGATGCCAGAAGTGTAGACAAGCTGCATGGACTGATAGATCTTCAGGAAAGGGAAGAAACCTGTCAAGAGAGTGAGGAAAACATGAGATGAGAAGGAGGAATTGGCGAACTCCCTGTGTGTCTCTCCTCCACTGCAAAAGATTAAAAACAAACTTGAAATGTGTGTGAATGTGAAGGAGGTTTGCTTAATGAATCCTCACACAGACACATATTACCTCAGTGACCTCATCGAGCGCTTATGCATGAATGAAGTCAGGGAATGATGTCATGAAAATATTCACTCACCTCCATCTTCCTGGAAGTTGGGGATGGTAGGAATGAGGACCTGATGGAGGAAGAGTGGACTGCTGTTCATTTTGATGGCCCCTGAGAGCAAGCCCTCCAAAGTAATAGATATACCTGCAGAGACATCAGTGTTAACAATGCAAAACAGTACAGTATGTAAAAGCACAAAGATCAATCAATCAAAAGGGATGTACCTGTTCTGGGAGGGTTGGAGAGAGGATGACACTTTATCTTCACAAAACTTCCTCATAGCCAATGTGCTGAGGGCCTGATCTGCCCTGTGTGCACAAATACAGTTGAAGACATAAGAAAAAAATCACATCAAAGACATAACCAGAAAGCCCCCATAATGACTCAAATATTTCTTCCAGTATTTCTGCTGTAATTACGTGACAAAACGCCTTGTTTTTAAACTTTTTCATTAACAAAAACCAGGAGATATATTACATATATCAACCACAATATAATTTATATAACAGAAGTTTCAAGAACTCTGTGTTCTTCAATAAAAACAAAAGTTGTTGAGGGGAAAAAATACAAATAAATGATATTTTTTAGCATTTAAATTCAGTTAGATTATTTAGATTAGATTATTTATATTATATTGTAATTAAGATTAAATAAATAAATGTATTTAAAGTCATTTATATAAAGTCTGTTCCCAATGCAATGTGGAATGGCTGAACTTACCCTGCTGATATCTTGCTGTAATGCATGTAGGCCGCGATAATAACACCTGTCTTTCCTTTGTTGCCCTGAAAAACAACAACAATACTAATCAATACAACTGATACAGATATGATTTGCACTTCAATTCCAAATGAAGACGACATCCGGACAGTCAGGTTCTGAAAAGCCAAACAATTTGAGTGAAAGCTATGCATGTAACGATGCGATGCGATACGATTCACAAAACTGATTTCACAATATGATTTTCTCATGATTTTTTTAACAAAATGAGATTTAAGACAAATCAATATTTCTCAGACAAAATGCTGCACATTTCTTTGTGAAATTAAAATATCAAATGTCAAAACTAAACTGAAATTTTAAAACAAATCCCAAAATAAATAAATTGTAATAAAATAAAATACAAATGAAATAAATTTCTCTGAAATCTCAAACTAAAATCTGTCCGGTGCTCTTTGCATTTAAAATGAGAGGCAACCACTGCATTTTAATCACAAACCAAACAAAGATGTTGCATACATGCAGCATGAACAGTTTTTATGTGATTCATTTAACATCTCAGCCAATTTATTCAACCTCATAATTTTTGTATTGATTTTCAACCGGCTCGGGTGCATCATTACATCCCTAGTGAAATCTATATTTAAAAATGAACATGCTTTTCACAATAAACTGTTTTTAGCTTGTTTTCAAGCAACATCCCTTCAAACATCTCGCGTAAAACTAAAAGCTTGTCAAATCAAGACATCCTCTCAGGTCTGTCTTCATGTTATCATCTGTGGCGACGCTCCACAGGGTGGTCTTTAAGGGTCCCGTCAGCACCATTTAGTACCCTGTGACCCTGACATGAACCGTCCAAAGACTACAATGACCTCTGACCTTACAGTGCAGAACGACCACATGCTGGGGGTCGGAGTTCAGCCAGTTCTCCATGGCTTTGCACATGGCACAGATCTTATCCAGAGGAGGAGCGTGCATATCTGGCCAGCAGAAGTCATGAACCTGAGAGAGAGAGACTTTTTAATCTCGGGTGGTGTAATCGGGTCTTTAAAAGTTCAGCCGCGAAGCAACTAGCAACATAAACACATAAAATCGTACAAAGTCAGGCCCTACCTTTGGGTTTAAACGGGTGATGTCATGCCTCCGCTCAGACAGATTGAATAACTGAGGGAGGAAAATGGAGCGGATCAGTGAAAATGCCTCTATTACAATGACACAAGTAAACTTCCCTTAGATACAGTAAATATACATGCTGAGTCACTTACCAGAAACTTGTCCTGGTGTTTGGACTTGAGCATGGCTGCCACCTCCCTGAGGTTGAGGCGGTACCGCTGTTCTTCAAGCAGAGGAGGGAAAAAGACAGAGATGATCCTCTCCGTGATGTATGTGAGGTCGAAATCATAGTGCGTCTCCATCACTCTGTCCATCACCCGGTCCACACTGAAGCTCCTGAGAGAGGGGAAACCAGCTTAAATATTCTGTCAAAGGACTTGAGAAGCCAACAGACAAAATTAAATTCGATTTTATGAGTCTTTAATGTGGTTAAGCTGAATTTTGAATATAGCTGCTGGTCTGCTGCTGGTCCAAGATGATCTACCAACACTACTTGAATTGACCAAGATGGTCTACAAAGACCACCAGCTTTTAGCCCAGATAATTAATCATCTGGAATTTCCTTTATTTTTACATTAAATTCCTTTTTCATTATCTAATGCTCACTGAAAGTTTTTCTTTAAAAATATCAAAACAAATGAATACATTTTACATACTGTACATTACAATGTTGTGATGCCTAAATTCACTTGAATTAGCTTTAAAAAATATATAGCTTTTTAAGTGTTTTTTTTTTTTTTTTGTCCCACATAAAATAATACAGAATTTTAATATTCGACATTTATCATTTAAAATTACAAGAACTTTTGACTATTTAATACTAAATGTAATCTTTAGCAAATATCAAAACAAATATTAATTTGCAATGCACATGCAAATTATAATGTTGTGATGCCTAAATTCACTTAAATTAGCATTTCAAAAATAGATTTTATAGAAAGAGTTTATAATTTATATTTTTCCCATATAAAATAATATAGAATTGTAATATTTGGCATTTCACATTTATCATTTAAAACAGTTAAATGTAATATCCATTATTATAATGGATATTATAATATCTGCACATTATTATGTTGGAATGCCTAGATTAACTTAAATTAGCATTAAAAATATATAATTTTGTTAAGGTTTTTTTTCACGTAAAATAATACAGAATTTTAACATTTGACGTTTAACATTTATAACTATCACATTGACCAGAATTTCAATGTTGGTGCATGCCTAATAAAAAAATCAAAGCTTCTCCAAAACAAAACTGCTAAAATCCCAATAAAAATCATGTGAAAGTCCAGTAAATGATATTTTATTAAATAGCTAGAGTTTGATTGGACCCAGCTGAGCTGTCAGCGGTGTGCAGCTGAACTAATCACACCAGGACACATATTAGCTCTCTGCTCCTCACCACACTGCGGCCAAAGGGGATTTTTGACTTTTCACATCAAATCCGAAGGGAATAAAACCCTGCTGAGATGAGGTAGTTTATCTGAGATTAGCTGAGGAAATAAAGTCTCAGAACTCAAGCATGCTCAACGATCGCCGCTGAACTTCATGGTTTGAGATTTACAAGCTTTGACTCTTTTCAGACAAACGTACCTCGGGAGAGTGTTTCTCTGTTTGGTGTAGGTCAGAGACTTGGTTGAGCCCTGGAAAAAGACAAAATAAGATTATACTCTTGTGTTTGGACACAATAAACTCGAAACTTTGTGTGTGGTTGACAGTGCCAACTCGGTACAATAGATGGTCTTTTTGGTTTATTTCAGAAATGTTTGTTCTTAATTTCTGTTCTACTCTTAAGGAGAAACATGTGTGCGATATATAAACAGATAAATGCCACTGTAAGAACTGAAGCACTGTCTGAGGCCGAAAATGAAGAATAGACCGTCTTCTTCTTCAGAGTGAAGTCTAATGTTTCTGATTAAATGTCAGAACCACAGAAAGATCATGACTATTCCTGGATACAGAAAACTAAATACTGACTCAATGACTTTTGACGTCACAGCTGAAGAAACAAAACAAATCAAATAAATAATTTTTGGTTTTTGTCCTGATTTATAATTTAGAAGAAGATCCATGTGCCAGTTAGTGAGAGAGATAATGAAAGAGAGGACAAAGTTCTTACCAGATGCTGAATGTGTCTAGAGGAGGACGTTCCCCTTCGCTGCAGCAGATGAGAACACAGATAAAGCATCATAAACAGAGTAACAACACAAACATGTGTCCTATTATATCATCTTTACTTCCGGAAGCATCATATGTATGTCTTAACTGAACCAGCAGTGCCAGCCCTCAAAAACCTACATGACACCCCTGATTACAAAAACACCACTAAACTAAATGAAAGAATGAAACTAACTAACCTAAATAATGTTACAGTTCTCTATCCAAACATGTTTGGCCATCATAGGCCATCACTATGTTCAAAAATGTTTTCAGTAGGTTTTGAGACACTCTCTAATTCAGCTAATGATGAATAAAGTCATGTTAAAAAAGTTTGGGGTCATTAAGACGTGTATTCGTTAAAGTAAAAAGGATGCATTCATTTGACCAAAAGTAACAGTGAAGACATGTATGATGTTACAAGATATCTATTAAAAATGTATCATAGTTTCACAAAAATATTTAGCAGAACAACTGTTTTCAACATTAATAATAATCAAGAAATGTTTCTTGATCAGAAAATCATCATATTAGAATGATTTCTGAAGGATCACGTGACACTGAAGACTGGAGTGATGATGCTGAAAATTCAGCTTTGAAATCACAGAAATAAATTACATTTTACAATATATTCATATAGAATACAATTATTTTAAATTGTATTTTTACTGATTTTTTTTTAAACACAGCGTTGGTGAGCATAATACACTTCTTTCAAAAACATAAACAAAAACTAACCAACCCCAAACTTTTGAACAGTAGTGTAATAAAAGTTTTGATTAAAGCTTTACAGGATTTTCAAACATAAAATATGCCAATAATGTCATTTTTACCACTAGATAGTGAGTGAATGGTAATGTGAATGAAAAAGCAAGAGAAAAGGTGCATAAATTAATAAGTAAATGAACAAGGAAGTAATCAATGAGTGAACCAATGAGAGGCAAAGAGATCCTGCTGGTATAAATGTAAGAAGTAAGAACAAAAATCACAAATGCTGAGATGCACTGAGTGAAAATACAACAGAAAAAAGGAAGGAAAGAAACAGATTAAGAAAGTCTTACCAGTTCGGAGGGCTGCGCTGGGATGCAGGCTGTGTTGATCTGAAACAGAGAAAAGAACCATGACTCAAGTTCTGCATCACCTCACCATCCAACACAGACACGTTCCCTCAAAACCCTTCGTCGTTCCCTGCTCCGTCCCGGGACGAGGGGAAGGGAGTGGTGAAGAGGGATCTGTTGGGATGGGGAGAGGGAAATGCTTCCCCAAAGCAACAGATAAGCAAACTATCTGCTGATAACACTGAGACCGGAGAAAAAGTGAGATGCAAGGGATTGTGGGTGAAGGGCAGTAACCGAACACATTAGTATGCACATTCCTCTCACATGATCTCGTACAAAACAACAAGACACAACAACATAAATTGTGGGACAGTATGTATATGACAGATAACCTCCATGTTTACATGTCCATGTTTTGTCATACAGGGTGGAGGCATCATTAGCGTGCTTACAGGCGGAAAACGTGTGTGTGTGTGTATGTGCAATGATATTCATGCTTACGTAACATGAAGCGCCCCCTCCCCCCCCACACACACACATCCGATCACCCTGCCCAGTCCTGCCCTGTTTGTTTGGCCACAGGAAAAGGGCTGAGGCAAGGAGAAGAGCATAGACGCTTCACTAGGCCTTGACCTACGACTGCCTGTGTGTGTGTGTGTGTGTGTGTGTGTGTGTGTGTGTGTGTGTGTGTGTGTGTGTGTGTGTGTGTGTGTGTGTGTGTGTGTGTGTGTGTGTGTGTGTGTGTGTGTGTGTGTGTGTGTGTGTGTGTGTGTGTGTGTGTGTGTGTGTGTGTGTGTGTGTGTGTGTGTGTGTGTGTGTGTGTGTGTGTGAGTCTAGGGAGTGAGATAGAGAGATATGAAAAGACTGTATGTTTTGTTCAACATGACAATGAAACGTAACTTATGAGGCTCTGGAGGATGGAGGGATTGGGAGTTTGGTATTTGTGTCTCCAAATATATGCCAACACTGTTAGCATTGAGGTTATCTATATGCTAACATAGCTATATGCTAGCATGGCCCAAAAGTTAGCTTTAAGCTAATATGGGGATTTAAATTTGACCAAAAAGTGGTCTAAAAGTAATGATGACTTGTCCTGCACTCATGGGCGTATCCTCAATTTTGTCCAATCAAATTGTCACTTGATTAGATGTACATAATTTGATTTAATAGCTCACATACATAGTTCAGTGAGTCTATGAGTAAGTTCAGAATTACACACTACTTTACTCATATTTGCAGCGTGTGAGTTTATGAATGGAACACCTGGATGACCAACTACATTCCTCTAAAATGTGCAATACACAATATACAGTATATTCAGAGTACATTATAATTACATGGTAATCACAGTATTATTCGAATGTACTGTAAAAGGTTGCATAAAATATTAAATTACATTATTATTATACAGTTGCTTATGCTCACTAAAGCTGCATTTATTTGCTCAAAAATAGAGTAAAAATAGTACATTGTGAAATATTACAATCTAAAATAACCTTTTTATTATTTTAATATGTTTAAAAATTCCTGTGATATAAAGCTGAAATTTCAGCATCATTACTCCAGTCTTCAGTGTCACATGATCCTTCAGAAATCATTGTTATGTTGATTTGCTGCTCAAGGTTGAAGGGTTGGGTTTTTGCATACACTTATTACTAAAACTGGAATTTTTTTCAGGATTACAAAAGCATCCTTGCTGAATAAAATAATTATTTATTTAAAATAAAACCTTACTGGCCTCAAATAAATTATAATGAATTTTATTTTATCTCCTTAATACAGTGTCATTTAAAATGTCTAAATTATGACATAATACTATGTTACCAGATTTTACACCATGGTATACTTTTTAACGACTGACTGAGGAAAGTTCAAAAGAACAGCATTTATTTGAAACAGACATTTTTTGTAACTTTTGGTCAATGCATCCTTGCTGAATAAAAGTACTCGTTTATTCAAAATAAAATCGTATTGACCTCAAACTTTTGAACATGATGTTAAACTTTGCATTAAACTTGACCCCCATTTCCAGTTTGATGAATGCATCTGATATATTGATTTCTTCCTTGACTCATTATAAGCGATTTCACAGAAGTTTACTCAAAATGTAAAACAAGCATGTTTAAGCACTATCCAGTGCATACTGCGCAGTAAACAGTACACTACCCCAATAGGTTGTGTTTGTTCACATTGATGTTTTGTGTGTTGCTAGGTGGGATCCCATTATAATATCAAGTTTCCTTTTTTCTTGGCTAAAAAGCTGCCGTCACATTTGAAGAAAGCAAATGATTATGTCTCAAAACGCAGTGTGGAACTCAAAGATAATATTTCACTCCACTGGTAAAGAACATCTTCCCCATGGTATACAAAGACAAGAAATCTCTCTATTTCTTCCCGCACACAGAGGGCTGCACAACCTGCCTCACTGCCTGTAAGGGAAGATAAGTGTTAAGTGAAACCCAGTGTAACTACCTTTACCAGGAGTAAAAGATATCACTGCATCTGTGTTAAAAACATCAGCCGCTGAGAGACAGTTACTGACCTTCACACACTCTTATGCTCTGTCGCTATGAACCGATGTTTCTTCTTCAATGCCCCTCTCACTCTTTCATTTTTTAATTCCCTGAGAACATTTTCCTGCTTCTTCTGGTAAATTTCCCCCTTGATTTCATTCCTTTTTTCCTCTGCATGTCAATCATTCCATAAACATTTCCTCATTCATCCTGTTCATGTTTTCATGCACCACTCATTCCCTTTCTCTTCCTCTAGAACTGTAGATTGGTCTTTTCAAATGTTCCACAGCTTCCACCAAAATACAGTATTGTTCAAAAGTTTATGGTTGGTAAGTTTTTAAAGAAATCTATTATGCTCAACAAGGCTGAACTTATTTAATTACAAATACAGTAAAACAGTAATATTTTGAGATATGGTTATAATGCAAAATATGAGTTTAATACATTGTATTTATTTATATTTCACATTACTCCATTCTTCAGTCAGTGTCACATGAGCATTAAGAAATCATTCTAATATGCTGATCTGCTGCTCAAGAAACATTTATTATTATCAATTATTATTATTATTATCAATAATACCATGTTACCAGAACATGCACATAAAAGCGGCTGTCTCACATCATGCGAGTACTAAACAATCTTCTCGTTTATGTCTTATTATGGTCAAATACACATAAGTTTATGTGAAAAGCACACATGAAGGTAAACAGCTGGAAAGAAATCACATGATTATATTAGATCTGTGTATTAATTGACAGCAGCGTAATATACAGTAACGATACCTACTGCTGTTTAATATGACCCCAACGATAAAATGAAAGCACAAAATAAAAATCACTCATAGCTCTGGACTGAACAACTTATATAGCTGTAATAAGAAGACATTTCTTACTTGAATGCTGCTTTTAAATGCTCTAGCTTGAAGATAAACCTGCCGGATTGTGTGCGGCTCACTCAGGGCGGGGTCTCGGCTAATACAGCAGTGTCCTTCAACAGTCGTGGGCGGAGCTTGAGCAAACTGAAGTCACATTGTACAGATTCTGCAAACGGCTTGTTCTGAGACTCGGTTTATGATTTATGTGGATTAAAAAAGGAGCGGGTGGATTTGTATCATTATAGGGTGGTTGTGTAACACACTTCCAACACACATTTGTGACCCTGGACCACAAAACCAGTCATAAGTATATATTTTTTTAATTGAGATTGATACATTATCTGAAAGCTGAATAAATAAGCTTGTCATTGATGTATGGTTTGTTATGATCGGACAATATTTGGCTGAGATACAACTATTTGAAAATCTGGAATCTGAGTGTGCAAAAAAACATCAAAATACTGAGAAAATCGCCTTTAAAGTTGTCTAAATGAAGTTCTTAGCAATGCATATTACTAATCAAAAATGAAGTTTTAAGATATTTACGGCAGGAAATTTACAAAATATCTTTGTGGAACATGATCTTTACTTAATATCCTAATGATTTTTGGCATAAAATAAAAATCGATAATTTTGACCCATACAATGTATTTTTGGCTATTGCTACAAATATACCCCAGCGACTTCAGACTGATTTTGTGGTCCAGGGTCACATTTATGTTCAAACAACATGTAAAAGTGAATTTAACATAACAGGTGCCCTTTAATTTTCTCAAGGAAATGTGTCATTTGCCAACTTCAGTGTGTCACTAGTGTGTTCTGACTGCTTTATAGCATGATATTGCTATAGGTGGTGGATTGGATGTTCTTTGTGGTGCCTTACAGACCCCAGCAAAAAATACCTCCACCCAAGTATTGATATGTGTGTTTATGGGATATTTTTCAGCTATTTCATTGTCCAACTGTGTATCTGCTGAGAAAAGTAATATCACATCTCTCCCAAACAATATTTGAGGTATCACTCATGTCCATAGCACAAAAAAGTGCTGCACAAACTACGCTCCAAAGTGTAATATGCAGGGTTATGGGTTTGTTCAGTTTCTGAAGTATGAGCAACAACCATTAATAAGTGTAGCGACTATGATATTTTGATGGAAACTATGGTTGCCATGGTACACTTTTGTTGCCGCACAAGCCTGAGTGTTTCTGAATCCAAAATACTTCTTGCTAATCTTTTTCCTCCCCTCCACGCCAGCGCTCCTTTATTTCTTCCTGTATGTAACCTTCTTTCTCTCCCTCCATCACTCGCTCTGACTTTCTTTTTCTTTATCCACTTTCCGCTTTTAATTTTTCCCTCATTTAACAAAATGCCAATCCCTCAGACCGGCCGGCCTGCAGCCAGAACAAACTCTGAATTCCATCTGTAGGGCCAAATCTTACGCACGACTCCTGCAGCAGCCTTTCATCCCGTGTTTTTATCCACTATTCTTTCTTCCCCAACCCTTGTCCTTATTTCCCTCCCTCCATCTGTCTCTGAAGTAACAGCAGCCCCCTGTTCTGTGCCCCTGTGCTCTGCTGCGAGCCCAGAGGAACATGTTCCCACGTGTAATGGGACGTTAAGGATAAGGAGCGGTCCACAAGCGAGTACACGTGCCAAATGTAAAACCACAGCCGTAGTAAGGAAGATTATTTATGCGATGGGATGTGTTTTGACTCTAGAGTGACTCCACCGAATCAAAGCTCCAAATGAAACACGGCTGAGCTCATTACTGACATCACGTTTGGAGTAAGAGACGCTGTTTATGGTCAAACAGCAACCATACAAAACCTGTAGCATGTTTAGAAAGGGATGCACAAAATATATCGGTACAAGATCAATAATCTGCTGATACTGATGATTCTTTAATGTATCGGTATTGGTCGGCATTTAATTGTGATGTAAAACATTTAGATGTAAAAATGGCATCATTCAGCACTCACTCAAAGTTAATAATACTAATATAAATGTACTAATATATACTCCCCCCCGCCCATATTTAATATCCTAAAAGAAAAAAAAGATATTGAAAATGAAACTCTGGTACTGTTTAATATATGTGATTACTGTATTTCCTAACTGAATATTTAGTATTTTCTGCATATTAGGCCAACAAATAAGAGTAAATGTGTGCATATAAAAAAAAAATGTATATGCAAATATCAATTACTTCCATACTAGAATTAGACCTTTAGCATTTCCTTCACGTAATTCCTTCATACTGTTAATTTCAAGATGTGATTATGACTTTAAATCATTTTAATATTGTAATGTCCAAATACACTTTGCATTTAAAATGTTTTATTCAAGCTTTTAGTATTTTATATTTCAATTACTTTAGACCAAATATGATACAAATTGGAATTTATTTTTGTGTGAGTAGACTACCATTCAAAGTTTTTTTAAATAAAATATTACTTTTATTCAGCAACGACATATTAAATTGATCAAAAGTGACAGTAAAGACGTGTACAATGTTACAAATTATTCAGTTTTGAACTTTACATCAATCAAACAATCACACTTTCCAAAAATATTAAGCAACAAAATTGTTTTCATTAATATTAATAAGAAATGTTTCTTGAGTAAATCAGTATATTATAATAATTTCTGAAGGATTATGTGACTCTGAAGACTGGAGTAATGATGCTGAAAATTCAGCTTTACCATCACAGGAATAAATTACATTTGAAAATATATTCAAATAGAAAACAGTTATTTAACATTTTAATGTTTAATAATTTGTAATAATAATTTTATTTTAATAATAATACACAATATTACTGTTTGTACCGTTTTTTTATTTATTATTAAATAAATGCAGCCTTGGTGAGCATAAAAAAGCATCTTTTAAAAACATTTGATCAGCCATTTGACCAAAAACAAACAGTAGTGTATATGTAGATGTTTTACCAGGATTTGATATATTTTAGGCTCAGCATCTAGGAAGTTCCTGGACTGATTTCTCCTGACATGGATTTGATACTGTCATCTCAGTAGCAGCTGCTTCATCCGCTCTGCGCTCGTTTCCTGTTCATAGAGGTGTGAGGCTTTTTTAAGAGTTCCTCGGAGGCAGAGAGGAAATGTTCCTTACTGCTCTGTGTGCATGTACACGTGTGTGTTGTGGTCTGGAGATGTACGCAGAGATAAAAACAAGGCTAGAGAGAGGAAGTACAGATCTGAGGATGGTTAGAGAAGGATATGTAACAAGCAGTCATACTGAAACCAGTGCAGGAATACAAGAAGGGTGGAGATGCACATGAGAGCAGAGGAAATAGAGGAAGGAGGGGGAGAGAGATGGAGGGATGTCAGAGCGGTGGAGGAAGCGTGGGAGGAGAGCGAGGCTGGACGGTGGGCTCGGGTGTAAACAGTGTAATTACTGCAATTAGTCCGAGCAGAATCCCGGGGTCTCAGGAGAAGCAGAAACTGGCTTTACACACATTATTCATCACAGATGAACAGAAACAGCCTTAAAGGAACAGTTCACCCAAAAAAGAAAATTTTGTCATCATTTACTCGTTCCAAACCTGTATAAGTTTCTATCTTATGTAACACAAAATAAGATATTTTGAAGAATTTTGAGGAAACCAAACAGTTTTTGGTCTCCAATGACTTCCATAGTAGTTAAAGAAAAACAATGGAAGTCAATGGAGACCATCAACTGTTTGATTACCAGCATTCTTCAAAATATCTTCTTTCATATTCAACATAAGAGAGAAACTCATACAGGTTTGGAAAGACATGAGGGCGAGTAAATAATGACACAATTTTCATTTTTGGATGAACTGGTCCCTTAATGAATTCTTCAGTAGTGAGTGTACATCTCAAGGAACACGTCCACATCCAGGCCATATTTCAAGAGGAAGAGCACATTTATTTTGCTTAAAGAAAATCAGGACCATCATTTTTCTTTTTTGCATTTTTTTTTGTGTGTGAAAGAACTATTCCCATTACGGCAATGCAAACAATTACTGTAATGTGAAAATAATAATAATATATTAGTTGATTAAACTTGACTGCGATAAAATATAAAAATGGGAAAAAACAACAACAATACTAATCATTACTATTATTATTATTATTTTATAAATCACCAATTTTATTGTTATAAATTAACATTAATAATAATATAAAACATTATTAAATAATAGTACTATCAATTATTTACAATAATAATAACAATAATTGTATAGTAATATATACTATAATATAACAATATAACATAACAATAATAATAGATAATAAAATATCTAGAAAATTAAAAAATATAATACTTTATAATTATTTTTATTATTTTTGATAACAAATGGTAATTTATATAATAATAATAATACTTACAATTAATATAATTAAAATATAATATTTGTATGCATATGTGAGTCACAATTATCCCTAAAGGAGCATCGGACTCAAACTAAATGTAGCCAGTATGGATGTATACTGACAGGGGGCAGGAATAACGGCATGTATAGGAATAATGTAGGAATATAGGAATAACTGCTCTTTTGTAGATTATAATACAGAAGCATCTAAATAACTTGTACAAAATAAAAAAGGTCATACCATATATATTTGTAGAAAAAATAGGTCATACAAAAGTATGTTGCAACCAAACCAGTTAATTAACTATTAGCATGAGACAGATGTCAACCCATTCTTTATTCCCTAATTCGCTGTGAATTAGTGTGTGTTAACATGATCTCAAGCCTCGAGCAGCTGTGAGGATGTTAACACACACACACACACACACAGCTTTAAGAAGATCCCGCGGGAGAAGCTGGGAATACACAGAGGTCTGCTTTCACACACAACCTGATTACATCTTTTTATTCGGATTGATTCCCTACATGGAGATCCATAACTGAGATATTCTCCAAACTCCAGCAGACAACACGTGTACACACAGACCAGAGCTGTAATCATCCTCTAATTAATTCACAATCTTTCTCCTTTAGTCTCTCTAACAGGAGTTTCAGTATTATATCACCCCTTCTATTGTCTTATTGCCAAACTAAGCAAGAGTCACACATCTCTAGAGTGAAGCAACCAATCAAAAAGATAAGACACAAATAAACAGAATTAAATAGATTCCCTCCAAATGGAAACAAATCTAAACCATTAACAGAACACAATCAGCAGATATCAGCAATGGAAAAATCCCACCTCTGCTAGCATGGCTTCTGTAATGAAACTATGGCACGCCACAGTTGTTCAGATCTCATGTGTTTACACAATCCTTTATGGATGCTATAAATACAAAGACGTGGACATATTGGAGAATGTGCTGATGTTATAGACATCTTTCTTCACTTGAAAGTTATGCATACGGATAGTTTCCATATGGTGCCAATTACACTGATGACAAAATGCAATGGGACACTCATGGCAGCGTGAATTTTTTTTTTTGGGGGGGAGAATAAGAAACACTCATTTAATTAGTTCCCTCAGAAATAGTATGAGTCAATGACGATAAGCTTATCGTTTAGGGCTTATAATAATGAATTCACAATATAGACATTTAGATAAGCTTCTAGGCTATATTAATTCATCTATAGGCAGTGTAGAAGTGTATGCAGTTAACAGGGATCTCCTTTCAATTTAAGACGCTGTCTACATTGCTTATCCACTTATGCCATAGATAGATAGTCAGACAGTCAGTTTCCCTCGGACTCAGAGATACATTCATATGAACCCCCACCCCTAATTCAGTATTTAGGATTTTCTTCCAATATTTTGCGCATCATGAATAGTAATCTTGCTCTCTCTGCTAACTTTACAGTATTTTCACCTGTTTGTGTTCGACTTCACCATCTCTTGCTTCTTTTATCAGCCGTTTACAGTTGGTTTATTTGCCCAGTTAAAGAATTAGGTGTGTTATTTATAGTTCTCTAAACATTAGTCAGAAGTGTATGCCATTGACAGGGATCTCCTCACAATGTAAGACGCTGTCTACAATTACCAGTACAGACAGACAGACAGATAGATAGATGTAATGCAATATTGTAATGCATACTTAAAATTGTGACAACAACTGAAAATGTGTTTAACTTACTGTGCACAATGTCAGCTTGATGTTTAATATGATTCATGAATCATCAGATGCATAATGAATCATCAGTGTGTATCATCACCTTTGTGTATCTGTTCAAACAGCATCTGCCGACACCTCAGCTGTAGCCTCAGGTCAACCTTTGCTCTTCAGGTTGCTATTGGAGTCATGTTTCAGTTCTTCAATAAAGAAACTTATCTTCAAAATCACTGTTATAACTCAAACAGAACTCTCGCAAATGGACGACAGAAAAATGTAATGTTTTGCTTAAATGGCATGAGAGGGTCCTAGGCTGCATCTGCGGTCGATTCCTTCATTGTTTCTATACCCTTTTAGCTCTTTTGGCAAATACTTCTCCTCGTTACCCAACATTAGGAGTCGGATGTAATCCAGACCTCTGAGTCAGAACTCCAAACTCTAAATGACGCAAAACGAAACTAGCGCTGATTTGGACAAAGCTGAGACACACATATTTGCAGTCATATATACACACACACTGGCCTGAGGGAAGCTTGGGAAAAACATGGCATTGATGAGCTCATAAAGAGGGGTGATGAAATGAAAGATTTACTGGAAAAGCCCACCCATTCACTTTGCTCATTTATATCAGTTCATATCCCACCTCAGCCACCGCTACCATGGGAAACAGGATCCCTATTGCCTGGAAAAGTGGCGGAAATGATTCTTCCTCCATCTGACGGTCTACTCTGCCATCTATTCCTCTCAGTTTTTCCCCTCTCTGGCCCCTTAAATCTTTTTCCCCAACCGTCTCTTTTTCGCCATGGACTGAATTTTCCACTCTGGCACATAGATAAGATCATACCACTCACAGGATGCATGGGGGAAAAAAACTAAAATACAGTCAAGTTTTGACTTTATGTGCTAAGACAGCATGCTAACTGTCATGGACACTCAAAAGTGAGTGATTTTGAATGCTCTACATACACAGCAGCTTCACCTACCACACTACCAGTGCTTTGGATTGGCATACTCAACTAGCAATTGTCTTAAATAGAGTCTTTGTTAGCATGTTACTAAGTTAAAGCCGTAATACTCTAATAGGCACAAAAATTTTTTTCTAAAATTTGTATCATTTTTTCAGCATTGAGTGAAGATCATCTCTTCTGCCGTTGTGAATTATTTTGAGCCTGCTGAAATGCATTACGCAACTTAAATTTCAAACTTTAGTCTAAACTTTTATGACATCCTCCACAGTTGTGAGCTGAACATGAAACGGCAAATTTGTGACTCTTGAACTGTGATTTGTCATGCATGGTCAACTTGACTCAGTGACAGCTAAGGTTCATCTTAAAAGGCTAAAAGCAAGTTAAAGATGAGTCCATTGCTTGTTAGTGGGCTGGAGGTTATTTCCTGTGGTTTAAGGTTGTAGACGAGGTTGTATCACACCAGACAGACACACAAACAAATGCAGCGGTACTGACAATAATTCCCTTTCATGTTTGTTTTCAGGAAATGCATTTCGGGACAAATGAAGCTGGGGTATTTCCATGTAAGTGGGTAAAAATAAAAAAACATTAACAGACCAGTGAGGTCTGAGACTTTTGGTCACCGTCACTGTAGGCTACACTAGAGGTGGTTAAATTATGTTTTTACTGGTTACAGACCAGACCGAGCCAGCTCATCTCTACTGTATGACTCGAGTGAATAGATCTCCCAAATAATGACGGCTATAAATAGAACATATCTTAAATCAAAAGAGCAATGAGTCAGTCCAGATAAACACCATCTGCTGCCAGCTGTTGTCCTGGGGAGGGCTGAGATATTTAGATTGGTTGGTAGATAATTGGTTGTGGGTTTAAACAATGGGACCAAATGGGATTAAGCAAGATAATTATGTATGTGTGTGTGTGTGTGTGTGTGTGTGTGTGTGTGTGTGTGTGTGTGTGTGTGTGTGTGTGTGTGTGTGTGTGTGTGTGTGTGTGTGTGTGTGTGTGTGTGTGTGTGTGTGTGTGTGTGTGTGTGTGTGTGTGTATATATAAAAAAATCTTTATTTTATTTTATTAAAATTATTGGGATTATTTCACAGTTTTTTCCTTGTATATTAGTCGGATCAGTGTAGGTCATTGTATCACTCACAGATTCATATAAGGACCAGTCTCCATTATTGTGAATCTTAAAATTTCTCACAAATTTGTTGACTTGTTGTGATATTGTTCCTAATAAATGTTCATTTTTGGAGTTCTGAACAAAAAAACCCGCATATAAGGCAAATGTATGATGGTATATTTCCATGTAAGTGTCGTTAGAAGATGCTTGAGTCATGACAGAGGTTTTCAAGAAATAGTCATGATAAAACAAAAATTACAAAATGAATAATCAACAAGTTGGTAGGTGGATGAGCGTCCTGACCAAGCCCTATTTTACACAAGCAACAAACTTCAAAACTGTTTATTGAGAAACTGCCATTAAGAGGTAAAACATGGCCAGACATCACATCTCAAACTTTCAGCACACTGTACTTCATAAGGAACTCTATAAGGACTTCTTCGATTAAAGTAGGAGTTTAATAACTCCCTAATGGCTCCTGAAGTCAACTAGCCATTCGTGTCTGAGAGTGCTTCCTCTATAAAATATTTGGCTCCTTTCCTTTTTTCTATAGTCCACATATCTGTATTTCTAACAGAACTGCTAGCTTTCAACATATGGATATTCCCATTCAATTCACAGATGAAGCATCTAAGTGTGCAGCTCCACCAGCAGGGTGGATTATTGTAATGGTCTCCTCACCGCCCTTCCAAAGAAGACCATTAGACAGCTGCAGCTCATCAAGAACGCTGCTGCCAGGATTCTGACAATAACCAGAACATCTGAGCATATCACACCAGTCCTCAGGTCCTTGCACTGGCTTCCAGTTACATTTAGGATTGATTTTAAAGTACTTTTACTCGTTTATAAATCACTCGATGGCCTAGGACCTAAATACATTGCAGATATGCTCACTGAATATAAATCTAACAGACCACTCAGATCAGTAGGATCGAGTCAGTTAGAAATACCAAGGGTTCACACAAAACAAAGGGGAGTCCGCTTTTAGCTATTTTGCCGCCCGCAGTTGAAATCAGATTAGAAGAGATCAGATGTGCTAAAATATTAGCCACATTTAAATCCAGACTCAAAACTTCATTTGTTGAATGAGCACTGTGTATAATCATTTTCTATTCTTAACTGTTTTAAATTCATTTAAAATACTTTTTATATTATTTTGTTTTTATTGTTGTGATTGTTTTTTTTTTATTCCTTGTTTTATTATTATTTGTAATGGCTATTTCACTTCCTTTTATGTAAAGCACTTTGAATTACCATGGTGTATGAAATGTGCTATATAAATAAACTTGCCTTGCCTTGCCTAAATCTGTGTAAAATCCAATAAGGCCAGTGTTATGCAGAGGTGAATATAAATCTCATTCACATCTAATAATGCAACAGAGCCCAGGGAGGGGACGGAAGCTTAAGAGAGCAACGTGAAACAGCTGATTGGTGTTTGAGTGGATTTTCTATATTAAAGAGCAGAGGAAAAGGGCTTATACTGATTTCTGCTGCGCTAAATAAAACATCTGCAGGTTATACTCTGAAAGAAAGTACTGTTCAGGGTCAAATATAATGTGTAATCATTAAAAATTGAGATTTGTGCTCAGTGTTTTTTTATTTTTAACTCAAAGCTGTCTAACATTTTTGTGATAGCACTTTAATATGGAGCAAGAGTTTGACGGACCCTCCTTGAACCCATGACTTGGACCAATGCCATGGCATTCTGACCAAAGAGGGCTTAAGTGTTCTTGAAATTTGTCTTTGTTCTGTCTTGCGAGGTGCTAAGAGCGGGAGGACTGGTTGACGCTCTAGCGGGCCAATTAGGCTTTCAGGTTTTTTTTAAGTTTAAAGGGGTCATATGATGCGATTTCAAGTTTCCTTTCTTTTTGGAGTGTTACAAACTGTTTGTGCATAGATAAGATCCCTAAAGTTGCAAAGACTAAAGTCTCAAACCCAAAGAGATATTAGGTGCGTTCGACTTGAAGCGGTGCTGCACAGAATGATCAGTGTATGACATCAAAGTGCCGCGAGAGCTACTCGAAAGCATAAGGATCCGTCTGCTCTCTTATGGCTCTCGCAGTACTGTGATGTCATACACTGATCATTCTGTGCAGCACTTCAAGTCGAACAAAAAAGTCAAGACTTGTCCACGCCCTCCTAAAACGCCTCATTTAAACACGCCCCCACATATCTACATCACTGTGTGGGAAGATTTGCATATCACCGCCCAAATGTTTACGCAAAGAAAAAGGGCGTAATTTTTGTTCTTGCTGTAGTATTGTTTCTGCTGACGGCACCATGTCCTGGAGATGCTGTGTGTTTCATTATGAAAGCGAAAGTATATTGTTCGGGCTTCCAAAAGATGTTACAACACTGTTCCAGAACAGTTCAACCCAAATATTAGAGTGTGTGCAGCACATTTAAGGAGGACTATTTCCTAACCCTGGGAGAGTAGCCTATAATGCTGGCTGTGCACAAAGGCTGTTTCTATAAAGTGGGACAATTCCAAGGACAGTCTGGCACTTCTGACTCACAGCCTGTAAGTACGTTTTCATATTTAAAGAATTTGCTACTGACTATTCAATCATGAGTTTTGAGCAGTGTAGGGTAGTGCTTGTTGTTTGTCGTTTCTCCGATCACAAATGCAGACATGGTAATGTTTACGCGGCGTGATGCAACGCGACACATAAAAAGACAGTATAAGTCATTATAATCAGTAATTATATCCCCGCTGGATGCAACAAATGCCTTGTTTATAATGGGTTTTATTGTTTTTGTCTTGTCGCGCTGGGACTCGGCATCACAATACGGTAAGGGCGTAACATTTCTGTCTCACGCTTGAGGTATTCGGACAATCAAAACGCACTGGATAGCTGGCCAATCAGAGCACACCTCGCTTCTCAGAACGATGAACTTTTCCAAAAATCAACGTGTTTCAGAAAGGCGGAGCATAGAGGAGCAACAATAATGTACAGTATGTGGAAAATAATGTTTTTTTAACCTTAAACCACATAAACACATACATTGCATTACACAAAATAATGTTCTTTTTAGCAACATTTAAAGTTTTTCATGTTCTCTAGAGAGGGTGGCCACTCCCTGCTAGGGCAAAGCTGATGACTATCACAGCCAACATTGAGAGTTTTGAATGGTCATGACTGGTACAGGAACCTGTCACTAAAGATACAAAACCAGACTAACCAAAATATGACTTAAACATGCTTTAGATGGGTAACAAACACACGTGGTGTAGTACCCTGATAAATCCGAAAGCAGGATTCTAGGAAAATAGGTTGCTGCTGTAGGCCTATATCCAAACTGTACCCATACTGCTCTTGAGTTCTTGCACTAAACTTTTAATCTCCCAGATATCTGAAGAAAAGTGTGTTCATGCATGACTCATGACAAATGATCAGTTAACCATCGATCAATCCTTAGATTAAGCAGTGGGACAAATAAATCATCAGATGTGATGCACTAACAGAGAATTAAATCCCACCCGAACTGTGATAGTCTGTTGTGGGATTCAAACCTACAACCTTTTAAGCTAAAAACTATAGCCATGGTGCTACACAATTTACATGTAGATGATTCTGCTTTGATTCTTAAAATTCAAGAATTCATGAAAATCATTTAATGACTTAACAGCTGAAATTATGAAAAACAAAAGTAATCAAAGTGATAATCTGTTGTGGGAATCAAACCTACAACCTTTCGGTTACCAGCCACAGAATTATAACTATTGCACTGCACCATTTACAATTAGATGCTTCTGTCTTTATGCTTGACATTCAATCATTCATGAAAATAGTTTTCTGACTGTTACTTTTGTTTCTTTAATAACACAACCATCAATTTAATGGGAAAACTAATGGCTGAAATTATGCATTTTGGACATGATTTAAAACTAACACTTGTAAAGCACCAAATGAGAGTAAACATGGCTCGTCTGACGCATATTCTAACAACTTTTACCTCATAATAAAATATAATAGCAGACGTTTACCCATTGTTTTCTCTAGAACTCCATGTGGTGACACATGTGGAGTATTCCCATTAAAGGACCAAAATAATGTTTTATTTAAGTTTCATTCAAATTTCACTGAGAGATTGAGTCATCTTGTTCATAGTGATGTTGTGAGTCACTTAATGACCTGTGATTTTTGCAATCTGCAAGGAAAAACATGAATAATTAACTTTTAAAGTTACAAAAAAAACATTTCCCTTTTTTAAATTAAGAATAAATATTGATGGCAAGCCAGTTTTTTCAAAAAAGTGAATTCTGTCTGGTAAAATGTACATTCTGAACCCTGATTCCTCATAGTCACTGAAATGCATTCATGAAATGCACATAATCATTTAACCTAGTCATTATAGGAACTCATGCCTGAAAATGATCCTATTCAGCCAGTGAGCTCAACTCCAAGCATGATACAGCTCTAGACAAAGTGCCAGCTCTCTGTGTCATAAAGAGCGTTTCAGTGGGTTGCGATTTGCTGATTGAATAACCATGTGGCATGTTGAACCACTCACTGTTTCTTTGCACATCAACCAAACTTATGCCAGTGCCAAGGGTTGACGAATAAGGTTATATAAAACTGGGTATCACAGTAGTTACTCTATACAAGGTCAGCAACTATGTATAAAGCAAATAGCTTTACAGCGTGGCTTGGGACTCTAGATCCCAGGGTGCTCCTGTGGAGCCATGCCTGATATGGGTGTGCCAGCACTGGCATCCATTGGTCTTATCAATGAGTCTTTCACTACGGCTGTGTGGTGCTGGGGTGCGGCTGCCGACACTGCCGCCTCAACACAGGGAGGCCTTCAGTGCAGAGAGAGAGCTAGCCTTTAAATACATAAACTCCCATTTTATACGCCCGTGTTAATCTCAAGAGGGAGTGAAAGAGACATTGATAAATACATTATGACCTGAGGAGAAATAAGAGAAATGTTCTTACCTTGGCTTCGCATTTCTTATGAGTGGCTGTTTTGCAGACTGTGGGCGGTAAAGAGAGGGAAATGTGTTGGTCAGGGAGGAATAATGAATAAGTCTGATTTAGTTTCATTAGGCTTTAGTGGCATACAGGGAAACTTAGGGAACATAATAAGGAACAATGGGAACAATATGGAATCCTTGGGAACAATAAGATGCAACAATGTAATAATTTATGGGTGTTTGTATCAGGGATGAATAGTATTAAAATAGCATCTAACATCTTTCTTCTAAATCCTTTTTCTTATGATTATTAAAAATTATAATCAAAGTTTAGAAAAACTAATTCAGAAAAAATACAATTGGTAAAAGTCTAGAAGTCCATAGAATAGTGTTATGTTAGTATTATTTAAATACAAATTTAGTAGTTCTTAATATTTTGAACAGGTTTTTATTTCTATATTTTCAGTTTTCATTTTATTTTTAGTAATTATGTCATGTGCATTTTTGTGTTTATTAATTTTTATATTTCTATCTAGATGTATTTTTATCTCAGTTTTTTTCTCAAGTAATTTTAGTACTTCAACAAACTTATTTATTACATTTTTATGTAATTTACTTATTAGAAGTATTCCAGCTTTATTTATATTCTGAAAATGATCTATTATTATAGTTTAATAGTTACCATAACATCATTGGCATGAAAATATATGAAGTTTTTTTTAGGGCTGTCAAAGTTTACTGCAAAACTGGATTGGGATTCAGTGTGAAAAAATACAAATAAAAATAAATTGTAAATTAAAAAAAATTGTAATTTCTCTTCAGTATTATACTTATTTTAAATATACTTTGAATTAAGCATAAATATTGTCCAGATAATGTTTTTTTCATAATTAGATTTTTATTTAGTACAGTTATATCAAAGTAAATTATTATTATTCATAATCAACATGTTTTCTTTATAGAAACATGCTTCTTCTCAGTATAAATTGCGAGACATTTTTTTATACATAAACATAAACATAAAGGGGTTTATACATAAAGGGGAACATCATATGTGTGGGTACTTGGCATCAAAAATGTAAAAAACAAAAACATTTATGATAAGAAAACCCTGAGATAAAGGCTGAAACGGTCAGATGTCACTCACCTCGACAAAAAGAGCCCAAATTCTCCACGCTCTGCCTGCACACCCCACACTGCCGCTTCTTTTTGAAGGTCTTTTCTTTAAAGACGTGGGGCTCGCCCTTCCCCGCCTGGAAAAAACAAACACAACATTTCAAAAAGGCTTTGTATTTGACGCTAAACTCATGCTTCTCTCTCAAACACTGTCTGTAATCCTGTCATTTTGCCATTAGTTCAACATTTCTCTAAATAAATCTTCTCTTGCATTCTGCTCTTCTGCTCAACTCCCTTCACTGACCTGAACTCTCCTCTGGATGTCAGGCCTCTGGCTCTCTTTCCATGTACAGCAGCTCATTTTTCAATGCTGAGAACAAAAACAAAAACCCGACAAAACCTTTTATCTGAAAGTGGCACATCTTGTGGTCAGATACTTGATGCGGATGCTTTGGTTCACACAAACAACTCTACATAGCAAGCCCACTGTGTAGCGCTTGACTACGAAATACCTGACAGCCACATATCCTCCTCAAATACTAATTTGTATGTTATCACTTCTGATGAGGCTCAAGACTAACAGACAGCACAAACTCATCATGCAGCATGTTTGTACACTGGGTTTTGGTTTGGTTTTAACTCTGTATGACGTCCCATAGCAGAGCAGCATAATGCAGCTTTGTGTTTGGATATGCGTTTTTCCATTTGGCAGAGAGGTAGAGGGGTTTAGCACTCTTTTCCACTCTCTCTCTCTCTCTCTCTCTCGACCCTGTTTGGACAGCTGGCAAGAAATGCAGCGTGTGCCCATTAGGTGCCATAGCTACAGCTTCAATAAGCTGGCACTATCACATACAGCCACTGGAGTCCCTCACTCCACAACCTACAATGGGCATCTCCAATGAATATCCTACAGAACACAATACTGTCACATACTTCATCCTATAAAACTGTTAGAAGTACTAATTAAATTTGCCTCTGGATGAACCACCTAGAACATGCTACCACCCACATGGCAACACTCTACCAACAATCCAGAATGTAATAACAACATATAATGCCCTAGCAACCATCCAAAATACTCAACTACCCAAATAATAATCATAGCAACCACCCAGTGTATATACCCGATAACCGATATGCAGAACCGATTTTATTTATAAAGTACTAATAACAGATCAAGTAAGTCCATTCTTCGCTTTGGTTTTTCCTCCTTTCAGTCATTAAATATAAAACTGTTGAGTAATTAACACATAGTTTAGCAACCACCCAGAACATCAGAACACACTAGAACACCCCATCCCAGTAACACCAACACTCTCATAACACATACATAGCAACCACCCAGAACATCATAACATAGCATAGCAACCACCCAGAACATCATACACATAGTACACCCCCAGAACATCATAACACATAGTAACACACTAGCAACCACCCAGAACATCATAACACATAGTAACACTCTAGCAACCACCCAGAACATCATAACACATAGTAACACCCTAGCAACCACCCAGAACATCATAACACATATAGTAACACCCTAGCAACCACCCAGAACATCATAACACACAGCAACACCCTAAAACCACTCAGAACATCATAACACATAGTAACACCCTAGCGACCACCCAGAACACTCTGTTACCAACATAAAAACCTTAGCAACCACCCAAAACATCATAACACATAGTAACACCCTAGAAACCCACACAGAACATCATAACACATATTTGCACCCTAGCAATCACCCAAAACATCATAACACACAGCAACACCCTAAAAACCACCCAGAACATCATAACACATAGTAACACTCTAGAAATCCACACAGAACACTCTGCTACCCACATAAAAACCTTAGCAACCACCCAAAACATAATAACACATAGTAACACCCTAGAAACCACCCAGAACATCATAGCACATAGCAACATCCTAGCAACCACCCAGAATACTCCGCTACCCACATAACCCTATACCACCCAGCACATCATAACCACATAGCAAAACCCTAACAACCATCATATTCTACACTTTAAGAACCTAGAAACCACATAGAAATGCACTAAAACCTTCTAAATACACTTTATTTCATTAGCATACTGCACCTATATAGTTCACAATAATGATCCTGTTTGATGATGTTAAAGATTTTTTTTAAATGTTATAAATAATTGTTTAAATGGTAGCAGCTTTGGAACATCACTAGATGTCCAATGTAAAAGCTGGGTGCTGACGCAATAGCAACTGAGAAGCAAAGGAACATTTGTAAATGGTGTCAGTGCAGCCTGTCCTCTCACCATTCATAACCGTTTGTTCTTTGACTACAGTGACACAAGACTTCTTCAGTATGACGAAGGTTGTTGTAAAATCTTAATAGCTGACTATAATTGTTCAATCAGAGAAACTCTTTCATTCAGTATGAACACACATCAGGATCAACTGCTTCAGACGTTAGCAAATGCCATGTAAAAGTGCCCCATGACAAACGTTATGCGTTATGCATTAAAGCGTCCCATTTAAACATCCACGGTTACTAAGAAAGCCCTCTTTTCGGATTAATCAAACCAGATCGTCTCGTGCTATCCCTCTCAGAGATCTCGGCCAGATCATGTTGATTTGCTTGGCTGCTCCAGGAGTTCAGTTTACCCACCAAATGAAAATCATCAGCTGCTTTTCCCTTTCGCTTTTACAGCTCCTTAATGCTTGGATTTCCTTTCTTTCTTCTCATTTCAGCTTCTAGTTTTTCCCATGTTCACTCTATTCATTTTCCTTAACTTTAGCCAGGGGTCAATGACGTATAAAAGTGTCCACGATAAAGAAAATAAAAACACATGTGCCAAGCTCCCAGATGTACTCTGTATTCATGTGGTTTCATGTGGTTTTGAAAAACTTTTACAGTGTATTATTTTTAAGAAAAGTTTCAATTGAATGGTTCTTTTAGTGTATGTGTGTGTGTATGTGGAATATATATATATATATATATATTTTTTTTTTATATAATAATGAAAATGCATGACCCAAATATGCAAACACCCCCAAAAAATTCACAATTAGGGCTATCACATTTTTTTTTGTTACATATTCTGGCAAATAATCAATAGAAAAAAGCAATTAATCACATATATTGATATTTGATCAAATACAAATAAAAAATCCCCAAATTCAGATCATACAAATACAATACATTACTCTGGCAAAAGTTGCTTTGAAAAATCCCATTTGTTTGATTTATTTGTATATCATTGAACATATTCACTGCTCTACAGTATTTTGTCTAATTAATTGCACTACAGTTAAGCTAAAAGTTCCTTCAACTCACATAAATACACGTTAAAAGCTTAAAAAGAAACCATTAAAGCCACCTGAAAGAACCCAAATGTACTTGTCCACTAATTCTGGCCTGTAAGTCAGTGTTTTTGTACTTTAGCCCTAATAAGCATAAAAGTGAGCTCTCGGTGCACCCTAATTAGGTGAGCATAGAACGTACATTATAACGCTTACCTTTCCACTGCTAAAGTCCACAAGGGTCAAGGACCCAAATGAAGAAATAACCAGCGCTCCATTACCTGCACTAAACAGCCCCCTTTAACCGAGTGTGCAAGATCACGTCTCACAGGTCCGGCACTCTCTGAGGTGTGACTGCAACACCCGTCAACAGACTAACCTACTGCCCGGCCGACAGTGTGCCAAGAGCGGCTAGTGAGGGTAGGGACGGCCCCCGGGGCACGGAGCAGAGACAAGGAGGGACTGTTCACTTCATTTTAGCCATCAGAACAGCATGCCAAAGATCTCCAGCAAAAAGGACAGCCTTTGAGAGAGAGAGAACCCCCCCTTCAAACTCAAATGAAAGAACAGAAGATGAATTCAACAGACAATCTGGATATAAACAGACATAGAAATGACAGAAAGCGGCAGGCAAGTCCGTATTTTGGGAGAAACGCTCACCCACGTACCAATTTTCCCATGATTCTTCACCTCTGCACTCTCTTCTCTTCCATAAATAGCTCCAGCTTTAACAGATCCACACATTGTGTGCAATATCCTGCAATGAACTGAACTTTGTGTTCCAGCCCAACTCAGTACATGCAAACTGTGAATGGAAGCCCAACAAGAACATAAACACCGATTGACATTCAGGAGTCAATGACGTATAAGAGCCTCCAGGAAAATAAAAAAACACGTGCCAAGTTGACAGAAATGTACTCCTTGTATTCATGTTTGTTTCATATGATTTTGAAAAACATTTATAACATTTTCAAGAAAGTTTTCAATAAAAAATAAGTAAAAGTAACAAATGTCATGTGATGTAATTATATTGTATCGTGAAAAGCGCTGTACAAATAATATTGAATTGAATATATTCTTCTTAACAGATGTTATTATAGTTTTTATAAATATTTTGGATCAGTTTTTATTTTATACTTTCTGTTAATGTTTTAGTCATTTTGTTTTGTGTGTTGTCATTTTTGTAGTTTTTATGTCTATCTAGTTTTTAATTAATTTTTATTTCAGTTTTAGTTATTTTAGTACACCAAATAAACTAAATAAAAATGTGAAATGTTGCCTTGACAAGTTCTTCTTACCACTTAAATATTCAAAATATTTTTTAAAACATTTTAAGTAAAAAAGTTTTGTATAAATATCTGATAACTTAAATTATATAAATTAAATAAAATATATATTAAATATAAATATATACACATTTATAATTTGTCATATTTTAGGTTATATAGTCACACCACATGACATATATAAATATATCTGATATGATATTTTGACCTTGATGCATAGGGGTCCTCTTTAAGATATCACTTCTTGTTTTATGGGCTTTTTTTCAATTACTGAATTCTTTTTAATGAGGCTTTTTCGTTATTGAATAATCTCTCCATTATTATTTGATATCATTTATAATTTTACGCTCCTCCCAAAAAAATTAGATAGCCTATGTTTTAATAAAAAGAAAACTATGCCAATCATGAATATATTCAAGTGACTGTAAGTAGGAACTGATTTTTTAAATGATTTTTAAAGTATTTGTGAATTCATATAACAAATAAGAATCACATCATTGACCATTAGACCAATCAAAATGTGCCACAGAGACTCACTATCTGTCCCTGTAGTTGGAGGATCAGACTCTAGAAAGAGAAACCACTGCAGATTTGGTGGTGGAGCTTCTAGAGTCTGGGCCTCAAAGGTATAAATCCACCCCACAAACTGGAGAACTGCTCAGATCTCCATCCTGCCTCAGCCACAAATGTTCTCCAATCAGCATGGCATTACTGTCCAGGGTGCCCCAAGCAGACCGTCCCTGCCATCCGTCTCCCGTAGGTCGCAATAAACAAAAAGCATCTGCGATTAACCATGTTATCAATCACAAAATCATGCCTGCACCGATGGTGGTCCACCAACAGATGCTACCAATTACGATTTCAAATCATAGAGACAAAGAAACTTCGGCAAGCTGGCACAAACAATAATTCAAGAAAAAACAGATCTAACAGACAATTCAGAAGAATAAACATCAGTGGGGCTAGATGAAGGGAACGAGATCTTGGACATCAAACTGTCCTCATGTGATGAGCCAATGGGGAATATGTGAGCGCCGGATGAACTGCTGCTATAACCTACACTTGCTGAAAAAGTGCTTTTAATGCCAGAGGAATTAGCTTTCCTGCCCAAAAATTCAAAAGAGGTGTTTATAGTGGCGTTCGATGCAATGGCCCTAAAAACCTGCTATTTTATTTTCTTTGCAGATTGAAATCCACTAGATGCTTACATTTTCTGTCTGCACAAAATGCACAGCCACAACACTAGGATCGTTGCTATGCAGTTACTACACTGTCAAAAATATCCTGTTCAATTTATGCAAAAAACACAGCTTATTACAGAATGGCACATTGGTACCTGTGTATTTTACAACTTAAAACTATTTATTTCATTAAATGATAAAATGTTAATTTACCAACCTGCTTGAATATCAAAATCCACTTTGTACCTCAAAATGTATTGATAACCATAAAAATAATACAGGTGATAAAACAGAAAGCCAAATAATTAGTTTATCATAAGAGGCCTATCCATTAAAATATGGAAAACAAACTCACATATGGACGTTTCAGGGTCATACAAAGAGAAAAGACCATCATGACACTAAAATGCAACAAACATGAACTATATTACATAGAATAGAAAACAAAACACCCTAATGTACTTTACAGATTTAAAAAATACTATTTGAAAAATTCAAAATCCTCATTCAGTGAGTGATGTTTCACACGGGGACTTCTGGGAATGTCGTTTTACTGTTTTTCCCTGGAAATGATATGGTAATTCATACATTTATCAGTATTTTACAGCATAGTTACATGTAATGCAATGTTAAAACAAAATTTCACCATATATGTTCTGGTAAGCTACAATTTTTACTGTAGCATTAGTACAGTGTTGTAAAAATGGTTTCTAGAGCATTACTATAAAGCATTGCGGGTGTTTGTTAAGTGATAACTGACTAGCTCAAGTCCAAAAAATAATCATCCTTAGTCAATTCATACTCCTTTTCCAACGGGACACATGCATGTTTTATTACATGAAAAAAGTCTGATTTCTTAGAAAAGTAAAAGCACATCTCTTTCCATCAAGCCTCATTCACATCTGCAGCACACAGCATCCTGCTGAACGCACCAAACATTTAGGGTTAATAAAGAATGAGTATCTCAGCTGGGGAGTATAAAATAGTGTTACAGGTCTTTTTCCTCACTGAGGGGTGGTAAAGGCAAAGCAAGGGAGCCGTGTGTGTGAATACGAGTGTGTGTGTGTGTGCAGGGTGGGACAGGCAGTGGAAGAACACAGACTGCCTGTTCCAGTGATGAAGTCAGCGTAGCGCCATTACATACTTCCTGCGCTAATCAAATATGTCTCCATGACAAACAAACGCACAATGATCAAAACACAACACATGCAGCATTCACATCAAACTATTTGCATTCATGAGCATGAAAACTATTCAGCTACTAGAACTGGTCATCAAAA
Organism: Ptychobarbus kaznakovi; assembly: GCA_027422405.1. Taxonomy (NCBI): domain Eukaryota; kingdom Metazoa; phylum Chordata; class Actinopteri; order Cypriniformes; family Cyprinidae; genus Ptychobarbus; species Ptychobarbus kaznakovi. Next base: position 16,674,123 of record CM049794.1, on the reverse strand, counting down.
ATCTAATATATTGAATATGGGATGCGTCCCGTTCCATGATGGTTCCAGCCCTGCATCCTCAGGAAATGACGTGCTAATCCGCACATCCTATTGTGTGAGTTATTATTTGCGCTTCCTCCTGTAAGCACACTAAATCACACAGCCGTCTATTAGTGTCAGACTGTTATCAAGAACTTACTCTACCGCACAATGTTGTTGTTACTAAATATAACCCAAGGGAAAGTCAGAGACTTTAAGGCCGTCCGATACAAAATCTAAAGATAAAACACAATCACGCACACGTATGTCCGATTACTCATCAGGAATTCCTGTGGTGTGACTTTTACGTGAACCTTCGTGTCAGTAAACGTTCGCACACTATAATCTAACGGTGGCGGTTGGTTTCAGACTGTTATGATTGAGCATTTCAATATGATGTGAAACTTCAAATTTCAGAAAGAACACACTAATCAGTGACCACACTCATTTTATGACTATACATAAACGGCTCAATATGCTTGTATAGAAATCCCCCTGATTATGGCTTATATCACATAGTAATTACTTGCAACTTTTTTACTGCTCTAAAATCAACAGCATGAATTATTACAGTGTGTTGCTAACTGAGCAGCACTTCTATTGTACTGCTTACACATCTATAACTAACATCTATAATAAGTTAAACAGTATGATTCTGCTTGAAGAGAATCATACTGTTTAACTTATTATAGATGTTAGTTAAACAGTGTCACTTAATGTCACTTAATATCAGACCTCGCATGGACTGTTTCAGCTTAGTGTATCCACCTGAATACACAAAACGGATGTAACGCAAACCTTAGTATATCACATGACAGCTCATAGAAAGTGCACGAGAGAGAAGTAATTATAATGTAGGTGGCAAATCATATCAACTATTTACTAAGCTATAACAAGCAACCAGCCTATTGAAAATGAAAGCTTCTCTTACATTCTTCAAGTTGTGGTCATCTTTAATAGCTGTTCTCAGAGCTGCACAGCAGAAGAACATCCTTCATCGATGATCTCACACCAAATCTACTGACTTGCAGCATTATATCCTCTTATTAGAATCTTCTTTTGCATTGCATTTTGCATTATCTTTCTTCTCACAATAATAATGACACTGATTTTCATGTACCTGCTTCAAAACATACAATAATACTAACATACCTGTAGTGCATATACAAAATGCATGATATTACCATGGCAATAAACCATTATAATATGTTTTCAATAGCAAAAGCACTTGCTTGGTATTAGCTACACATTTTTTTGATTTATTTAACATTTTCATGACGGTGTTAAAAATGTGTTAAAATAATTTATTTATTAAAAAAATTGAGTTTACTTTTAATAATTATGTACATGTAAATAATATTTTACAGTGTTGTATCCATTTATTTGTATTTTTCTTACATTTTTCTCATATATTTATAAATAAATAATATATATATATATATTTTTTTGGCCACTGCCATGTTGAAAGAATGTGCGAGCATTCATTTACGTTTATTAGAAAGAAACTATATAATTGACTTAACAAAATTAATAGTACAGGTTTAATGGATTCTCTTAATCCTTCCACCCAAAAACGCTGTCTAGGTAGTAAGCTCACTATGTTTTGAGACACAGCCGTTGTCTCCAGTGGGGCGTTTAATGCATGATGACGCAGTTACTATTAGTTACCAGCTCGTGAAGTCATATGATGACTGTTTCTTTCTGCTCCGGATTTCAGTGCAGAGTGGGAAAAACCGAGGTGCGCATTTCCTCAGACTTTCATCGACGACATAACGCAATAAACATCCAAACTCAAACGAGTTCCTGCCAGACTTAATTAGCAGAGTGATAAAACTTGTAAGAGTTTATGAGGCTTTCATTAGTGGTTATGTAAGGCGTGTAATCATTGTCCTTGCAGAAAGAGAACGAGACTTCGCTCATGCTGCTGTTATGCATCTGACATGTTTCATGCCATGATAGTGAACATGGAAAGCAGCAGCAATACCAGCGATTTCCATGTAATAGCACACTGCATCTTATACAAGAGTAGGCTTTATTTACCATATGAGATAACAGTGTGTTGTAAAGCTCAGATCAAAATTACTGTATCATATTTACAGTTAAAACACAAACTAGAATCACTTTTCTCACAAGCACTCACCTATAGGATGCTCTAACACATAACAGAGGAAAACAACCAATGTTGCTCCTAACATATATTTGAATAACATACATATAATTGCATTTAATATAAATAATTTCAATACATTAACACTAAAGAGATCTAATCACAACTCATTTCATGTCCATTTCTTTACATTCAGGACCTCTAGACATGTAATATTAGATCCATATTGAATGAAAATACTTTACCTTGCTCATGTTTTTGGAGAATATTCCAGCTAAAAAAAAATTCCTTAAAGATGTCATGGGCTACATTCCCAATGAGTCAATGTAGTGGCACTCGACTACTGATGGAGCTGTTGTTACTCTCACTAAACTCATAGTCTGGCAGTGGGAGGAGCTACAGCGGGAAAAGAACACTGTGGAATGTTGTTACTGGAAGCAAACTTTTCTGATTGGCGGCATCCTGACGACTCGATAGCTGATTGGATGGAATGCAAATTAGAAGCGCCTGCCTTTATGAATGTAGCGCTGTTCTACAACAAACATTTCACTATAGCATCACTTTCAATTCCATATGCGTTTAGATTTGAGCTCATTTTGCTTAGAATATTTAAATTTTTAATTAAGAGTTAATTATATCATATACATGCCATATCATTTAATATTATATAAATTGTAATATGATGTTATATTTTATTCAACAGGAAACTGTGGTATTAACACTGGTATTAAACAACTTAGCAAAACGAGTTTAGTTAATTATGGAATTAAGTTATACATTACCTTGTTTCTGATATGCATTAGACAGATTTTTTTTATTTTTAATGATCAATATATAATATACAATAATAAATAATAAGCCAGAAAATAGTCTGAAAATCAGTGTTATGCATATTTTGTCCGCTATGAGGTGGAACTGTAAAAGAACAATTGAAAGCACAATAGCGACATCAACTGGTCATGTGTGGAGCTACAACTGCAGGCGCGTTCACGAGAGTTTTCATGAGATGAAGCAAAGCTCACGAAGTATTATTTAATTGTCCTAAATGACGCTTTTGATACATTTTTGAAAAGATGCAAGTTCCAAACACAATTAAAAAAATTGATAAAGCACCTTCAGCCAGGCTTCATATCAAACATCCCAGACATAATGTTGAAACAGACAAACGTGTTCCTCGTTGGGTTTTGTTTTCGCCAATTAAGAAACCTTTTCAAACACTACATGATTAAAATGAATGGCCACAAATCTAAGTGATGGATGCAGTCCATCTGTTCACGAGCAGAATAAACAGAAAAGTGCTCTGTGGAATCACACAGCCAAGTAAACGTGGCTTCAAGCAATGAAGTCCCATACAAACACTATGTGATATGTGGCAGTGATTAATGCATTCATGACATAAGCTCCGTATAAACACAGAAAACATTACGACTGATATGTTAAACACCCAAACGCATATAAATCAGAGCAATTTATTATTGAATGTTTATTTGAAGTACTTCATTAATGTTTGTGAAATGTCTGAATTGGATTGTATATTTTGAAATATGTCCGAATTGAAATGCACACACACACACACACACACACACACACACACACACACACACACACACACACACACACACACACACACACACACACACACACACACACACACACACACACACACACACACACACACACACACACACACACACACACACACACACACACACACACACACACACACACACACACACACACACACACACACACACACACACACACACACACACACACACACACACACACACACTAAATGCATGCAATCTTAAATAAATAAATAATAAAAGTAGTTCAATATGCATGATTTTTTTTTTTTTAACAAGGCCTGGATAATTTTTTTATCATTATTTTGTTGATCATACTGAGAAGTATACTGAGCGGTTTAAAAACAGACGTGGAAATTCCAGTAAATTATATATCTTGACATTATTTAATTAACATACAGAAGACAAAACCAGGGGACTTATAGAAGAATGATTATGTGATTAAAAATATGTTTTGACTTTTTATCAAACTACTTTTAGATATACTGCCATATCACAAAACACAAAACAAGATGATACGATGTGTTTGAAGTTAATCAATGTAGAGATAAAATGCTAGAAAATAAAGTACATGGTACAATATGGGAAGGAAAGGGAAGGGAGAGGGGAAGAAAGAGAAAAGGACAGAGAAAGCAAGAGTATCAGGTGGGGAGGGGAAATTATTCAATCCAATTAAGCAGAGTGAGAGAGAAAGGCTTGTTGAGAAAGGGTAAAGAGAGCCGTGTGCAGGACACACAGGCCATGGGAGAGTGTGTGCAGACAGGATGTGGAAGTCACATGGTTGGGGAGAGAGGGGCCCTCCAGCAGGCAGACTGTGAACATTAGAGGAACACGTCCCGTCCCGCTCACCAAGCCATGTGCATACACATTTATACTGTTTACAGAACCAGCGGAGAGAGACTTCTTCGTCTAGAACTCGTGTTTAATCATTCAAAATATAACAGCATTTTTCTGCATTTCCTATAACATGCTCTCTCTTTTCCATTTCTCCCTGTTCTTATATTTAAGGTTTTGGATTTAAACAAACCCACAGCACATTACTTTTTGGCAAGTAACTCATCCCATATGTTGGTGCTTTGGACATGCCTCAAATCATGCGGCTTGTGGAGGAGAGGTGTTATTACTTTAATCACATGACAGATGATAAATAGGGGAAATATATGGTCATCTATTATATTTATATATTATCAGTTTATTATTTACAAAGGTTTGAATGATTTAACAATTAAAAAATATTTGAAGAGGTTTGTAACAAAGGTAAAACAATAAAATCTGTGCACATTTGAAACGTAATAAATAAATGTTAAAATGTACAACTCACATTAAATTCAAGGCATTATAACTGTCAATTACTTACATAAAAAAGCTGAAATATTTCACTTTAAAATCAGCTGGTTTTATAAAAAAATGCCTGTAATAGAAGAAACTTCCAATATTTACTCTGATGTATGTGTTTTTTAACGAAACGCTGAATCATTAGAGCTTAAGTGAAATTGAGGCAGAGGACATTCAGTTTTCAGGTGATATGTATTCTCAAGCTCTTCATTGGCACGGTTTTCTCCCTAGCAAAGAAGTAACTCACTTTAACTGATGTTATGGTGTTAAAACGAAAATTTCAACAAGAGATTAATTCATTCTAAATAGTTAAAAACTACATTTAAGATCATACTAATTATTTTTGCAGTCATTTCACTAATCATTTTTAATGTCAAAATGTTATTGGAAATGATTCAAATTACGATTGTAATTTTTTTACGAGTTGAAATATTTGTCAGGGGTAAAACAATAAAAACTATACATAAATACAAATATTCAATTGATCAAATGTGACAGTAAAAACATTTATAATATAAAAAACACTGTTCTTTTTATTCATCATGAAAAAAGTCTCACAGTTTCCACAAAATATCAAGCAGCACAACTATTTTCAACACTAATTGTTTTTTTAACATAAAATCAGCATATTCGAATGATTTCTGAAGGATCATGTAACACTAAAAACTAGAGTAATGAAGCCTACAATTCAGCTTTGCATCACTGGATATATTCAAATAGAAAACAGCTATTTTAAATTGTAATATTATTTCAGTTTTACTGTTTTTTTATCAAATAAATGAAGCCTTAGTTAGTAAGCACGAAAGACTTTTCAAAAATCTTAGAGACCCCAAACTTTTGTGGACAAAAAGTGAGAAGGAAGAGTGAAAAAAGCGTGTAGCTGGAAGAGGGTTGGCTGTGGAGAAATGAACACAGCAGTGTGGGATGAAACGGAGCAGGATCATTACTCACAGACAGCACCCCCAGCCGTGGAGGTGGAACTGTGTATCAATAGAGCCATGCTTCTGCCGCACAGAGGAGACCTGTGTTACCACAACACCTAACATCACTCAGAATAACAAAACAGGAAGTCCCGGATATTTAGAAACACCAGTGGCCAGGTCAACACACACACTTTTACATCTTAGGCCCTTTTCAAATGAATGCGCTTTAGAAACACATATTTATCGTGTGCTGATGTAATGTTGACCAACAGTTTTGGATGGAATGTTTGAGGGAGAACACAAACATTATATGAAAAAGAGGAGGATGCTGAGAGAGAGAGAGAGAGAGAGAGAGAGAGAGAGAGAGAGATGAGAACATGCAGAAAGAGGAAATGGAGGGAGGGGTGAGCGCAGGAATGATTGGGTACAAAAGAGCCAAGCGCTGATTAAATACAGCTGTGAGAGGGAGGGAGAGAAATAGATGATGGAGATAGAGAAAGAAAAAGAAAGAGAGAGAGACTGAGGCAGGATGGTGAGGAGGGGATGGACTGAATGTCGGGGGGGGGGATTCAAAGAAAGGGGCATGCTATGAGGAGAAGACGGAGAAAGACAATCTGAAGACACAGGAATGGGTCCACTTTTGTGGACTTTTAGAAAAAAAACTTGCTAAAACACTTAATTGTTTAATAAAATGAGCATAAATGCTGTAATTTTTGTTATTTTTATGAAAGCCATGATCATTTTCAACACAGTGTCATTTCCATCACATGTCATCATGTCTTGTGATTAATAGACTTATGTCGTGGAAATTACATTTTTAACATCTTTCAAATAAAATACAGACGCCTGTGTCTTGCTAACAGATAGCAATTCTTGTGAAAAAAACAATAAATGCACTTTTTTATTTGACAAACAGCTTGACTGGTAACAAAACGATTATCCTGATTTTCTTTTTATTTATTTATTTCACATCATGTATGATATTTCATATCAAGTTCTTCATTGGCACTTTTGTCTATAAATGAGTATATTAACCTTTGATAAAATAGTAAATGTCAAAATAGTTTTGATGGAAATAGAACAGAGGGAATAAATAATACCCCCCCCCCCAAAAAAAAAAAGTATTAGATTAGTTCACTCTGTTTTCATTATTTAAAAAGTGGTGTTAAAATGTAATATTTTAGAATGGATTTTAATATTACAAATTTGACATATTTTACAATATTAATATTTTTTATATATTTTAAGAAGTCTGAGTGTGAGACAAATATAAAACTAAATTTATGCATGAAGGCATTTTAAAACTATTAAAAATATATATTTTTTACCACAAAAAAGCTGACATCTTTATAAAAAAATGACTAAGGCAGAAGAAACTGAATTTTTCAACTGATTGTTATGTATTTTATGAAACGCTGAATCATATCCCTCTTCTCATTCTCTGCCCATGTCCCAAGTTGCTCCCAAAACATTTACAGCACTGCACAAACTCTGCAGCGGGCAGATGTCAGGGCGGTATTCCGAATGGTGAAGGAAAGCAAACAAAGCGCAAAGAGATTTCAGAGAAAATTTGTTTTTATGACCCCAGCACACTGGAGCTTTGATGGAGTGGCACTAAAAGGACAGGGATGGCTTTCCTTTTCCTTTCAAGTGTTTCCGGTTTACATTCCTCATTGCACACACGATTTCCTCGTGCTGTCAGAGTAACACCCTGATGTCTGACCATGTCCTCCTGAGAATACTCAGATAGTTACATGCTGTAGGTATTTGTACGCATCCGAGCTTTAAAGAGCTTGATTTCATATGAGAATGAGGGAATGTGATCCAGAATTACAATGTATCCAATGTGAGCAAAACTTGTTATGCAGTTACTAGAGTGTTCTGGGTGGTTTCAGTTGCCTATGTAATTCAGATTGCTCGGAAATGCAAAAGTTTTGGTATATTTGTGTTGATGTTTTAATATTTATGTGAATGTTGGGATCGGTGGAAGAAATAAAAACATGTTTATGTCCCTGTTTTCACTTTATACCAGCAGAATGCATGAATGAGTGTGTGTTCCTGGGAAAAACAGAGCATATTTATACATTGACCAGGCATTTTTCTGTGCGGTGTTTATAGTGGATGCCTGTGGATTATGGCTGCAGTAAACTAGCACTTGTTAAAGTTTCTGTCATTCCATGGATATTCTAGGAATATGCCATAAGTCCCAAAGAGTGAAGATAAACAAAGAGCGTAGTTTGTGAGCAGCTGTGTTTTTAGATTGCAGAGAGAAGAATGGAAACTCAAATGCACATAATGCACTGCAGTTTGCTGGATATTGATTAGAACTAGCGATGGACTGAAATAATGAAATAATGCAGTTTGCTGGATATTGATTAGAACTAGCGAAATGGTTACTTTTAAAAGAAATAATGCATTACAATATTGCGTTACGTTAAAAAAGTAGTTACTTTTTAAATTACGTTACTTAGTTACTTTTTATGGAAAGTAATGCGTTACATTACTTTTGCGTTACTTTTTAAATATGAGTTACAGGGCTTGATTGTTTGTTTTTAATACAAGAAGTTACTTTTTAGCAAATGTAAAAGGGCTTGCCTTTCACACCAAAAAGTGTAATGAATAAACCTCAAGAAGGCTGAAGAAAATCACGTCTGTACAGTAGAACGCAGAAAAAGAAGGTTCAACACTCTTCAGCAATAATAAACCTCACAATGAAGCACGTCTGTAATTGTTAGAACGCAGAAAAAGAAGGTTCAACACTCTTCTAAAGTAATTTTTGCTTATTAGTATGGTTGAACTGGATCATCAAAGGTCAGCAGCAAACACATTGGTTAATAAAATGAGATTAGATATATTTGTGTTGCATATTTAATTATTCAGCAGCAGGTTTGCGTCATATTCTGAGTTTGCATTTCACTGTTTTAATTAATTTTGATGAATACTGAATCTGTTTTTTGCGAGTGGGATGAATTAATGCACGTTCACATTTAGTCTAGAACTACAGTAAGATCATGTTCAATCTCAGTCAATAATTGGAAAAAAAGTAACTCAGATATTTTCTAATAAATTAAAACATAATGCGTTACTTTACTAGTTACTTGAAAAAAAGTAATATTATTACGTAACTCGCATTACTTGTAATGCGTTACCCCCAACACTGTTCATCACTAAAAAATATTTGGTTAGTCAAGTCAATATTTTGCTCAAAGGAGCCTGTCACAACTTTTGAACAAACAAAAAACATTTTGAAAACAAAACAAAAAGACATAATAAAACAAAGAAAATAAAACAAAACAAGATAAAAGGAAACAAAAACTAAATTAAAATAACTATAAATAAAACACGACAATAAATAAAACAAACAAAAAACAAGAAAATACAATAGACAAAATAAAAATAATCAAAGAAACAAAACAAAAAATTATGAATAATAAAACAAAATTATGAATTAAAAAACAAACAAATAAAACAAAAACAAGACAAAAAACTAACTAAACAAATCCAAATAATAATAAAATAATCACTGGAACAGACACTGGCTTTAGGTACAAGTCCTAGATATACAAAAGTTCATTCACCAAACCCAAGTTCTGTTCCAGGTCAATGTGACCATCCAGAAGTATAGCTCTCTCTCAGAGACAAAGAAGAATGACAGAACGTAAGACAGCCTGCAGACCTCACAGGCGTGTAGACAGAGACTGGAATGAAGCCTTGGTATTCGTCACACTGAGACAATAGCAGCTCAGAGAGGACACGATTCTGACAGGCTAAAGCCTCTCTTTGTTAAACTAAAAAAAAACAATAAATAGTCAAGAGCAATGAATAATGCAATCTGTAATGAAAGGACACAATGATTGATTTGGTGTGACGAGTAAGTAATGCATCGGTGCAGCTTAGTGGTTAAGGATGTGAAGGGTCGTAGGTTCAGATCCTGCGAGGGTTGATCTATGAAGCCCTTGACTAAGACACCAAAACTTTGGTTGCTCCACTGGGGCTTAGAAAGCATCAGCTAAATGTCAGATTGCTTAGTTAGATAGCATCATAAAAGAGTTATATAATTGCATAACACAGTGTTTCATTATAGTCTCATCAGCAGACCAAAATCCTCTTCTACGTGACATGATCATACACTGATTTAGGAGTATTACCATTAAACTCTGCAGCCACAGCAAAAGAAAATTCACTAGCCTGGTATTAAAATGAAAAAACGTCTGTGAAAACAAACATTATGGTTACAATAGTAGGAGGAAGCATTCAAAATAAACCACAGCCTTATACAAGTTTGCTATTAAAATATCAACTGGACAGTGGATGGACTCTTTTACAGCCCCATAGTGACAAGACTAAAATGTGTGTGTGTTTGGCCACAGATGACGGACCTGTGGCGAAATAATAAAGTGGATATGGCTGAATAACTGCTGAGAGAGAACATATAATGATTCCCAGGCCTGCTTCACATGATCAGCTACAACTTTGTGACATCATACAGAGGGCTCAAAGTTCCCACGCTGCACTACACGTGAACGAGCCTCGGGGACCAGACCATTATAGACTTTCACTCTCAAGCATGTAAACACACAATCAAGCCCTCCTCAAGTTTTCCAGGCCTTCTTTGTCAGTGTCAACAATCAGGGAGACATTGTTACTCCAGAATACACACGCTCATCCTCACACAAATATCTGAGCAAAGCCATAATCCTGAATATTCAACTCTAGCGTGTAACTCATCCCACATACTGTTTGTGTTACGGATATGAATGATACATCAAATCATGCTGCTTTTAGAAGAAAGGTGTGATATTTATTTTCTAAGTGAACAGATTATTTTTTTTATTTCTTATTTTTTTATTTCTAGTCCTCACTATTAACTACGACTTTTGTCTCAATAAACTCCTAGTTTGTTGCTTATTATTAAGGTAGTTGTTAAATTTAGGTATGGGGTAAGATAAAGGGATGGTCATGAAGAATAATGCATTAATATGTGCTTTGTAAATACTAATAAACAGCCAATATGCTAATATTGCATGTTTTAATATGCATGCCAATAGTGAGAATAGGTTCTTAAAATAAAGTGTTACCGATTTTCACATTGTGTACAATAAAATGGGTGAAAAACATCCATAGACTTATTATAAACTAAATTAGGGATCTAAGTCATATCCAGCATAGAAAAATTCAGATATTTAGAGGTGGGCTATTTTGCCTTGGGGTCGCATCGAATACCTTAACAACCATGCAGAACACTGTAGCAACTACCAGAACACCCAAGTACAACTCTAGAACATCCTAGCAAGTATGTACAAGAGAAATTATTAATAAAAACATATGGTCAGCTGAAGACTCGCCAGTTTTCGGAGAACTTGACCAAAACGATTTTTTTTCTAAAATTAGAAATAAATAATAGGGAACAGACAATGTCTTTCAAAGAACAACAATTAAAACATAGCTTAGCAACATCACAGAATACATAAACAACCATCTGGATCATCTTATTAGCCACTGAGAATACCCTAGCAACCCCCCAGAATACTTAAGCAAGTTCCAAAATGTGTACAAATCTATTTTCAATAACATGATAAAACATGAAAAAACAAACCAAGCATAAAATAGTTCTAGACCTTCTATATGTACCATGTAAATGCACTATACGTAGGCTAATTGCGAATGCATCTTATCTGATGCTGTCCTGCACAACAAGAGAATCATAACAACAACTTGCGTAACTTCTAACTGACCCCAGCTCCTCACATGAGTTTCACCACAAACAGAGTCTTAAACTTCCTACACTGCGGCACACAAGTAAACATGCTCTCTGAACTCTTCACCTGTAAGTGAATTCTAGAAGTACCCACCTTGGTCAGCCTCATGTTTCCCCTGGACTTTGCTCTCTCCTTCCTTAAAGACCCTCTCACTGGTACCGGATCTGGCTCATCCCCACAGCTATCCACACTCAGGGCACAACCCATATAGAGATCTGGACCCTGCTGGTCCTTCTCTCTACGCTCGCTCTCTCTGGATGAGGTTTCCCGAGCACACAAGAGCAGCTGTTTTTGTCCGCTCACTCGAGGCCCTTCCCCTTTTCCTGGCTTTCATTCAAACACACACACATGTTCGTCAGTTCAAACTCATCTGTCTCTCGTGAGCACACATACGTAAACAAAGGTGAGAATATGCCCATTAAATCAAAAGTCTATTAGCACTCTGAAAGCAGCACGCGTACGGTCAGCCAAATGTACACAACTCACAAGCCAACATCCAGAGGATATCAGCCCCCACCCCCTACTTTTCTCAGAAACACACTCGCCATTGTGCTCAAGTCTTTCAGACTGTAAACAGACATATGCTGACTTCTTTTTTACCTTCTTAGCTGAGAATATGCTATGCATTTTTTTTCCTTAATTGCTTATTTTTAGTGTTAGGAGAACATCAAATGATGCCTTGAATCATGCAGGTGTGCTAGTACTTTTCTAAAGAACAAGATTTATGATTTTCATCAGGTGGACAATAAGATGGGAAAAAAGTCCCATAGATGTACATTAAAGCCTTATAAAGATATAATAATATTATAGAGACTTTGAAAACCCTAGCAATCACCTAACAACAACATAGCAATCAGCCAAAATATCCAAGTAATCACCTTACAACTTGCAACCACACTTTCATCCTCCCAGGACACCTAAGTAATCACTTAGCAACTCCTTATTATCTACCCATGACATCCAAGTAATCACTTAGCAACACTCCACCTAGAACACCAAAGTAATCACTTAGCAACACATGATCATTTACCCCAAACACCTAAGTGATCACTTAGCAACACATTATCATTTACATTTATGCATTTAGCAGACGCTTTTATCCAAAGCGACTTACAGTGCACTCAGGCTATACATTTTTTTCAAGGTTCAAGGTTTCTTTATTTGTAACATAATAAATTATACAGGGTATAATCAGAAGTGAAATGTAAAGTTGTTTTTGTTTTTGTATGCGTGTTCCCTGGGAATTGAACCCACAACCTTTTGCGCTGCTAACGCAATGCTCTACCACTGAGCCACAGGAACATCCTCCCAAAAAACCCAGGTAATCACTTCGCAACACATTATCATCCACCCAGAACACCCAAATGATCACTTAGAAACACCCCATCATCCACCCAGAGCATCCAAGTAATCACTTAGCAACACCCTATCATCCACCCAGAACACCCAAATGATCACTTAGCAACACCCTATCATCCACCCAGAACACCCAAGTGATCACTTAGCAACACCCCATCATCCACCCAGAGCATCCAAGTAATCACTTAGCAACACCCCATCATCCACCCAGAACACCCAAATGATCACTTAGCAACACCCTATCATCCACCCAGAACACCCACTTAGCAACACCCCATCATCACTTAGCAACACCCTATCATCCACCCAGAACACCCAAATGATCACTTAGCAACACCCCATCATCCACCCAGAACATCCAAGTAATCACTTAGCAACACCCCATCATCCACCCAGAACACCCAAATGATCACTTAGCAACACCCTATCATCCACCCAGAACACCCAAATGATCACTTAGCAACACCCCATCATCCACCCAGAACATCCAAGTAATCACTTAGCAACACCCCATCATCCACCCAGAGCATCCAAGTAATCACTTAGCAACACCCTATCATCCACCCAGAACACCCAAATGATCACTTAGCAACACCCCATCATCCACCCAGAACATCCAAGTAATCACTTAGCAACACCCCATCATAATGATCACTTAGCAACACCCCATCATCCACCCAGAACACCCAAATGATCACTTAGCAACACCCCATCATCCACCCAGAACATCCAAGTAATCACTTAGCAACACCCCATCATCCACCCAGAACACCCAAATGATCACTTAGCAACACCCCATCATCCACCCAGAGCATCCAAGTAATCACTTAGCAACACCCCATCATCCACCCAGAACACCCAAATGATCACTTAGCAACACCCCATCATCCACCCAGAACACCCAAATGATCACTTAGCAACACCCCATCATCCACCCAGAACATCCAAGTAATCACTTAGCAACACCCCATCATCCACCCAGAGCATCCAAGTAATCACTTAGCAACACCCCATCATCCACCCAGAACACCCAAATGATCACTTAGCAACACCCCATCATCCACCCAGAACATCCAAGTAATCACTTAGCAACACCCCATCATCCACCCAGAACACCCAAATGATCACTTAGCAACACCCCATCATCCACCCAGAACATCCAAGTAATCACTTAGCAACACCCCATCATCCACCCAGAACATCCAAGTAATCACTTAGCAACACCCCATCATCCACCCAGAGCATCCAAGTAATCACTTAGCAACACCCTATCATCCACCCAGAACACCCAAATGATCACTTAGCAACACCCCATCATCCACCCAGAACATCCAAGTAATCACTTAGCAACACCCCATCATCCACCCAGAACATCCAAGTAATCACTTAGCAACACCCCATCATCCACCCAGAGCATCCAAGTAATCACTTAGCAACACCCCATCATCCACCCAGAACACCCAAATGATCACTTAGCAACACCCCATCATCACCCAGAACATCCAAGTAATCACTTAGCAACACCCCATCATCCACCCATGACATCCAAGTAATCACTTAGCAACACCCCATCATCCACCCAGAACACCCAAATGATCACTTAGCAACACCCCATCATCCACCCAGAACATCCAAGTAATCACTTAGCAACACCCCATCATCCACCCAGAACACCCAAATGATCACTTAGCAACACCCCATCATCCACCCAGAGCATCCAAGTAATCACTTAGCAACACCCCATCATCCACCCAGAACATCCAAGTAATCACTTAGCAACACCCCATCATCCACCCAGAACACCCATCACTTAGCAACACCCCATCATCCACCCAGAACACCCAAAATCACTTAGCAACACCCCATCATCCACCCAGAACATCCCACTTAGCAACACCCCATCATCCACCCAGAACATCCAAGTAATCACTTAGCAACACCCTATCATCCACCCAGAACACCCAAATGATCACTTAGCAACACCCCATCATCCACCCAGAACATCCAAGATCACTTAGCAACACCCCATCATCCACCCAGACATCCAAGTAATCACTTAGCAACACCCCATCATCCACCCCATCCACTTAGATCACACCCAGAACAAGTAATCACTTAGCAACACCCCATCATCCACCCAGAACACCCCACTTAGCAACACCCCATCATCCACCCAGAATCCAAGTAATCACTTAGCAACACCCTATCATCCACCCAGAACACCCAAATGATCACTTAGCAACACCCTATCATCCACCCAGAACATCCAAGTAATCACTTAGCAACACCCTAGTAACCTCCCAAAACACTCTAGCTATCAGCTGATAACACCCAATTAACTATATACGAGTGCTAAAAACACTTAAAACTGCTTTTCTTGAATCTGAAAATGTTTTCTCCAACAGTTTGAACCACATCATGTAAATGTGATCTCTTGATAAAATCAGGACCACAGTATGGCTTTGAAATGAAGATAAATAAATAAACAAATAAACTCCAGGGGCCACGAGGAACATGCGACTCTTACCGATCTTCCAACTTCAAAGGGGTTTCTCATGCTAAGATCATGCTAAATATCTCTGGATTCCACTCATCCATTTATTCACTTTTCCTCGCATATTTTCCCAGCATTCTCGTGGAGCAGGCCAGCTGAAACCACGACTATCCACCAGGAAATGAAATGGCATATCAGACCACAACAACTATTGCTGGGAAGCGAGGGAGGCCGCAGCTCTGCAGGGCTTCAGGCTGAGCTGGTATGCGAGTTGGCAGCATTGATGTGTAGCTGTTGGGCTTAGGCTGTGTAACTGAGAACCTGTGTGAACAGAATTAGCCCCTCGGAGCCGATTTACCCTGACAAGGCCTCCCAGAGTCAAACTCTCTATCTCTGCCTCTCTAAGACAATTTTTTAGCTGCGTGTTTTCAGATTTCCAGAGAACATTTTTTTTTATTTTCTTGAAGGACGATAAGAGATGTAGATGAGAGGAGGGGTTGGGGTGAAATGGTGGCCTGTGGGACTATTAAATCATACCCCTTTTAAGGCAAATTCCACTCGTGCCTCCTTGGCCCCTTTTGTTTCCCTCCCTCCTCTTTTCCTGTTCTCTCTCTTTCTCCGAATGCACACATAGACCAACTCTCTGAACACCAATGTCCCTTTAAATACTTTATCAGGTACAACCATGCTATTGTGACTTTACAGATCCCCATGAGACCTGCCTGGAAACATTCTGGAAAATAACATTAACAGATCAGTCATGTAGCATGTTTACATGCAGCCTAGAAATCTGTTAGGACTTGATCCAAATTAAATTTTAACCTGACTGAAAGAGGTAATCCTAAAGAAATGAATTTAAAAATATATGATTTATTACCTCGTCGTTCCAAACCTGTATGACTTTAATTAAAAAAATGTACCAATGTTGCTACATGTGCCTTCTCATACAAACAATTGAAACAGATACAAATTGCACATTTCGCCTTTAAATTCGTACAATCTCGTTTCTTCAAGATAAGCTCAGACAAAACTATGCAAGCACTTCTTCCATAAAACTAAGTGCAAGGAAAACTAACGAATATATTAAAAAAGCAAAGCCAGGCATTTTTTTTGAGTAATGCGTCACCTTACGCAAATAGAAAACTGGATGATATATGGACTGATCCTAATGAAATGTGTGTCTGATACACAGATTCTGGCACCTCATGAAGTCGATGAGCCTAGCATACAGCTCTCAGTGAGATTACATCTTTCAACACCTGAAGCGATCGCAGCAGGAAAATGCTCCAAAATGCTATCATCTAAAAAACAGCCAGCTGCCAACAGCTGCACTGTTTGGCAGGGAACATCCTCCTGGCATCCTCCAGACATAATTCTCACTATCTGGTAATGGTGTGGGGAGGCTTTTCAAGTGGAAAAGAACGGATTTACATAGGAGTCTACAGATGTCTGTCTGGACTTTCAAACCTTTTTTATCATTCTGATTGCTGCAAAAAAAAATGCTGCAAAAAAAATGGAAAGGAGGAAGGAAGAAATATAAGGAGTCGTATGAGAAAAGCTGAGGAGACTGCTTAAAATAGAACAAGAAAACAAAGACTGCACGGTCCAAAAAAGGAAAGATAAATAGACAGACAGACAGGGGAAGATGAGAATCTAAGTGAACACTCAAGATTTTTAAACATATGGTCCTGCATTGGCCTAAGCAAAGATACTACAAGCAATTGCGGACAAAAACAAATGAACTGAAACGGTTAAACAAAAACAACAAACAGCAAAGCCCATAGTCCTCCGGTCAAATAGCTTACAACATGCAATCTATGTAATAAATATTGGTACATATCCCAAGAAAGTTCAACTGGTCCTTGCCTGTGAAAAACTCCCTACGATACCTGAAGTCTTGAAAATAGATTTTCAATGCATTTCTATGTAGCTACTAGAATATTTTTGACGATTCTAGGTATTCTAGGGCAGTGGTTCTTAACCCCCCCCCCCCCCCAAACACTGCACATTTTGCCTGCCTCCTTTGCCTAAAAAAATCAGGTCTTGGAGTCTCATGAGCTAAATCAGGAGTGTTTGATTAAGACGACATGTAAAATGTGCAGTGATGGAGGGCTCCAGGTAAATTGTTGAAAAATCACAGCTATTGTGCAAGGATGTTCAATCCTGCTCATGGAGGGCCAGTGTTCTGCAAAGTTTAGCTCCAACCCTCAGAGACGCTTCAAACACACCTTATCCTACTAATCAACGTCTTCAAGATTTCTAGAAAAACAGGTGGGTTGGAGCAAAACTCTTGCCCTCCAGGAGCAAGATTCTACTATTTCTTCAACCCTGCTCCTGGGAAACCACTGTCCTGCAGAGTTTAGCCCCAAGCCCAATAAAACACACCTGAAGCAGCTGATAAACGTCTTCATGATCACTAGAAAAATCACAGGCTAGGTGTGTTGAAACAGGTTGGAAATAACATTTCCAGGACAGTGGGTCCCCAGGAGCAGGGTTGAAGCCCTATGACTTGGAGTTAGGTACAATCAATAGTAATAGTGAAGCTTACCCTAGCATAAATATAAAAAAGAATGTCAGTACAAAATCTTGATGCACTATTTTTTTTAAAGTTAAATATAAATATTTAATGTTTCACATTTAGGCTTTTACCTGTCAGAAGAAAATGAGGTGGAGGGTAGTCCCCATTCCCAATAATATTTTGATATTGTTTATGGCAGCTGCTTTAACTTTCTCACAGTTTATAGCAATTCCTAAGACATTAGTGGTCATGACTATTGGACTTTGTGGTGCAACTGCATCTGGCCAACAGGCGTACAGTGCTGCACTAGGAGGAAAACACAATTTGTGTGGAAGTCTCAATAAAAAAAAGAAAAAACAGAAAACAGGACTAAAAATAAGTTTACTATACACTCCCGGAGGAACATTATCATGCAGGGTTTCTCCAACCATAATTAAATACAACTGAATCTGCTAATCAAGGCGTTTATGATATAATTGAAATTTCCAATGCAAGTGTGTTGTGGCAAGCTAGAGATAAGCGCTGCAGGACATTAACCTCTCCAGGAGAAGGACAAGAAACCCCTGGAATAACCAGTCTTGCCAGCTCAAAAGTATAGAAACTGGTTGTCTCACCAAGCCAAGGGTGTCCAAACTCAGCTCCTGGAAGTCTGTCCTGCAGAATTCAGCTCCAACCCCAATTACACACACCTGAACCAGCTAATTAAGGTCTTACAAGGCATAATAGAAACTTCCAGGCAGGTGTGTTGAGGCAAGTTGGAGCTAATCTCTGCAGGACACCGGCCCTCCAGGACTGAGTTTGGACACCCCTGCACTAAGCCAAGGGTGTCCAAACCTGCTCCTGGAGGGCCAATGTCCTGCAGTTTAAAGAATTAGTTCACTTCCAGAATAAACATTTACTGATCATTTAGTCACCCCCATATCATCCAAGATGCTCATGTCTTTCTTTCTTTAGTCGAAAATAAATTAAGGTTTTTAAGGAAAACATTCCAGGATTTTTCTCCATATAGTGGACTTCAATGCAGTGTTAATGCAGTTTCAAAGGGCTCTACATGATACCAGCTGAGGAATAAGGGTCTTATCTAGGGAAATGATCTGTCATTTTCTAAAAAAAAAAACTAAAAAAAAAAACTTTTTAACCACAGATGCTCATCTTGCACTAGCTCTGCAATGCACATCTTTATGCATTTCATAATCACGTTGGAAAAGTCAGACACGGTTAGTTCTTTGTCTGTTTATTCCAGTTCAAAAAGGTAGGGTGAGGCGAAAAACTCCATCTCATGTTCTCCTCCAACTTAAAAATCGTCCGACATCGTTGTTTTACGTTTTTGGTATAGGGCCTTTGACTTTCTTTGCAAGTTCGCTTTGTAAACACTGGGTCGGTAGGCCTACTTTCGCCAATGTGACACGTGACCTTTCCAATGTGATTACAGAATACGTGAAGTCAAGCTAGTGCAAGATGAGCATTTGTGGTTAAAAAGTATATACATTTCTATTTTTGTTTTAGGAAAAGACTGATCGTTTTTGTTAGATAAGACCCTTATTCATCGGCTGAGATCGTATAGAGCCCTTTAAAGCTGCATTGAAACTGCAATTTGGATCTTCAAACCATTGGGTCCCATTGAAGTACACTATATGGAGAAAAGTCTTGGAATGTTTTCCTCAAAAAACTTAATTTCTTTCCGGCTGAAGAAAAAAAGACTTGAACTTCTTGGATGACATGGGGTGAGTAAATTATCAGGAAATTTATATTCTGGATGTGAACTAATCCTTTAACTTCAACCAGCAACAATACACTTGCTATGAAGTTTCTAGGAATTCTGAAGACCTTGATTAGCTGGTTCAAGTGTGTTTAATTTGAATTGCGGCTAAACTCTGTGGAACAGTGGTCCTCAATCGTATCCTTAGAAGTCTTTAGAGGAAGTAAAACCCCATGGTGTTTGTTTTTTTTAACTTTCATGTAGCCGTCATTTAACCCTCAGCATGTGCTGCAATGCCTGAACCGATGCACTAGATGTGGATGATCTCAGGACATATCCCACCTACAGAGGGTGTGTGAGAGACTGAAAAGGCCATTTATTGTTTATACAAAGCCATGACCTCAACACCCTCAGAGTTTACAAGAAAATTTCCAAGTTTACCACAGCATATTTCACAGTCTCCTCCTAAACAAGTGGTCAGTTTTCACATACTGTCCTGCAATCTTCCAGGGCTTGGGTTAGTTCTTTATTTTTAGACATCGACACTCTTGAGCATGCTGACTGAGAATGAAACCAATTGTGCTCAAACCAGGGCGGGTGTGAGATCTCGAGGACCATAATTTAGCCACTTTTTTCATAAACAGGGGAGACTGGGAAATCTTGCCAAGTTCTAAGAAATGTTGCACCACACACCAATGCCAAATAAAGCAAAAGTCGTCAGGCATTTGACCACACAACAATAACAGTCTCAAATGCAACAGAAGTAAATTTTATTTTATGTTACATAACCAATTGTTTGTTTACCTTCGGTTTAAAGTAGCTCTGCCAAGAACAACATATTTTAAAGATACATCTTGGCTACAGAAGTGTTTGCGACTACTTGGTTTTTGTGCTAAGCTATGTGCTGTTGCCAATTTGGGGCCACACAAATAGTTTCCATATGTATGGTGACCAACTTCACCTGATTAACCTGGGGTTTTTCATAGGACAAGAGCCATCAGACTAAAACTTTGCAGTTCTGGTCACTATAACAAAAGTACAAATTGCAATGCTCGCAGTACTCTAGTGTAAGATTAGTGAATAAACAAATTCTGCTACAAATAGACTGAAAGAACAATCTTCTTTTAGCAGTTAAAGATATGGTTTTGTGGTTCCAGGGAACTTGACTGCATTTAAAATGGCTGGAAAACAGACCTGAGTGCCAAGAAGGAAAGGGAAAAAATATTTGTCAATACCCTGTCTCACTAAAACAGAATACAAAAGATGCGTTGTGCTGTGACTCAAGGGTACAAGAGGATGTGCGGCGTTTAGCTATTAATAGTGGTTTACAAGAAACATGCAGTGGCAGATGTTGAGATGCTACTACAAACATCCTGTGGCAGTATATGAGTCGTTGAATATTAAACAAGGTTTTATCTCTGGAACAATGTACACAGAAGTTCCATCACAATAAGACCAAGAACATGTATTATGTTTGTTATTTCATGTTGACTTCAATCCGGCCCAATAAACACAGCTACTGAAAGAGAACCAGGCAGATGTTCACCACAGGAGAACTTCCCAGATCAGAATAGAATGATATGAAAGGCAGAAACCCAAAGATGCTGAGAAAATGTCAGAGATACGCCACATGCGCAGATGTTCTGAGAACATCGGGTTCCTGTTCTCGTCTGCATCCCACGGCCCTGTCTGCTTCCTGTCAGGGTTGCTGTACTAGGAACAGAGACGACCCTTTGGGGCCTGGGCTCAGTTAATGAGGCCTGAAAGGCCGGAATGAAGGGCACATTCTTTGGCCTCCGTCCAGCAGAAGGTCAAAGGATGAAGGGGGTGTTAAAGGGACGCACAGCATGAGTGGAGTAGTATTTATCATAGTTTGATGTTGAGTTTGAATGGTTCCGAGAAGCAATCTGTCCAAAAACATTCTTTTAGCATAACCTACTTCCTGTTTTAACTCCCTTCAGTTAGTAATTTAACTTCAAGTAATTAGCCAGTGTAAAAATGCACCAACCTCCCAACCTATTTTGAACGACGTACTCAGTTATGCTTCAGGGTGAACTGTTCATTTTTACATCCTTTTCCCTCTTTAACATCTCATAATGTTGGGATTAATGAAACCTCGTTCCACTGTAATTTTCATGGGAAATGAGAATTGTCAGAAACTCCAGCCCTCCAAGCTTGTATCCAGGATATGCACACAAACACTAAGTGCTGGTTTTGTTGCAGACGTCATGCCTTGCAGTATCAAGGCTCTGGATCCTTTGAACATAGTGGCAGGCCAAAGTCAGACTGAATGACTGGTGACCTTTGACCTCAAAGTATACCAACGGACCAGGAGACACAGAGCTTAAGGGGGAACTCACATTGGGGTCATAAATGTATACATAAATAGAAATACACTTAATTTTAAGTGATACACATGGAATATTCTTCAAATAAAGAATTTAACATTTAATCATGCCACCAATATGTTTCAAAAATATTTAACCCACAGCTACATTTTTGAACCCTAGTGATACATTTTCTTGAGCAGCAAATCAGGATATTATAATGAATTCTAAAGGATCATATGACACTGAAGACCGGAGTAATGATGCTGAAATTTCAGCTTTACCATCACAGGAATAAAATTACATAATAATAGAAAACAGTTACTTTAAATTGTAAAAAAATATTTCACAATACTACTGTTTTTACTGCATTTTTGATCAAATAAATGTAGTCTTAGTGAGCATAAGAGACTTCTTTCAAAAAAATTACAAACAGTAGTGTGTAATGCACACTTTAAGTTAATCTTTAAAAGCATGCATAATTAACACTGTTAAATATAATATTTAGCAAATATCCATTTTATTTTTTATTCAGACAAGATACTATATATTCTTAAATCGGCCATATACAGGTGCATCTCAATCAATTAGAATGTTGTGGAAAAGTTCATTTATTTCAGTAATTCAACTCAAATTGTGAAACTCGTGTATTAAATAAATTCAATGCACACAGACTGAAGTAGTTTAAGTCTTTGGTTCTTTTAATTGTGATGATTTTGGCTCACATTTAACAAAAACCCACCAATTCACTATCTCAACAAATTAGAATATGGTGACATGCCAATCAGCTAATCAACTCAAAACACCTGCAAAGGTTTCCTGAGCCTTCAAAATGGTCTCTCAGTTTGGTTCACTAGGCTACACAATCATGGGGAAGACTGCTGATCTGACAGTTGTCCAGAAGACAATCATTGACACCCTTCACAAGGAGGGTAAGCCACAAACATTCATTGCCAAAGAAGCTGGCTGTTCACAGAGTGCTGTATCCAAGCATGTTAACAGAAAGTTGAGTGGAAGGAAAAAGTGTGGAAGAAAAAGATGCACAACCAACCGAGAGAACCGCAGCCTTATGAGGATTGTCAAGCAAAATCGATTCAAGAATTTGGGTGAACTTCACAAGGAATGGACTGAGGCTGGGGTCAAGGCATCAAGAGCCACCACACACAGATGTGTCAAGGAATTTGGCTACAGTTGTCGTCAGAGGCGTCTTACCTGGGCTAAGGAGGAGAAGAACTGGACTGTTGCCCAGTGGTCCAAAGTCCTCTTTTCAGATGAGAGCAAGTTTGTATTTCATTTGGAAACCAAGGTCCTAGAGTCTGGAGGAAGGGTGGAGAAGCTCATAGCCCAAGTTGCTTGAAGTCCAGTGTTAAGTTTCCACAGTCTGTGATGATTTGGGGTGCAATGTCATCTGCTGGTGTTGGTCCATTGTGTTTTTTGAAAACCAACGTCACTGCACCCGTTTACCAAGACATTTTGGAGCACTTCATGCTTCCTTCTGCTGACCAGCTTTTTAAAGATGCTGATTTCATTTTCCAGCAGGATTTGGCACCTGCCCACACTGCCAAAAGCACCAAAAGTTGGTTAAATGACCATGGTGTTGGTGTGCTTGACTGGCCAGCAAACTCACCAGACCTGAACCCCATAGAGAATCTATGGGGTATTGTCAAGAGGAAAATGAGAAACAAGAGACCAAAAAAATGCAGATGAGCTGAAGGCCACTGTCAAAGAAACCTGGGCTTCCATACCACCTCAGCAGTGCCACAAACTGATCACCTCCATGCCACGTCGAATTGAGACAGTAAGTATTGAGTACATATACAGTAAATTAACACTTTCCAGAAGGCCAACAATTCACTAAACATTTTTTTTTATTGGTCTAGTATTCTAATTTGTTGAGATAGTGAATTGGTGGGTTTTTGTTAAATGTGAGCCAAAATCATCACAATTAAAAGAACCAAAGACTTAAACTACTTCAGTCTGTGTGCATTGAATTTATTTAATACATGAGTTTCACAATTTGAGTTGAATTACTGAAATAAATGAACTTTTCCACGACATTCTAATTTATTGAAATGCACCTGTATATCTATAATTGTCTGAAAAAACACACACACACACACACACACACACACACAACAGTTATTTATAAAAATATTCTGAGATACAATTTAATTCACAATGTCCTCCAAAGCATTACTGACTCAATGTAGTCTTTTATTGTTTTTTTAGATGGTACACAGTTTAAATCAATAAGCAATTCATGTCACTACCTTAAAGATATAGGTTCAAATCAAAGCTGCAGCAGTCTCTTTTGTAGAAATATTGAGATTCAGAGGAATACGTCAATTCTTATTGCACATCAGTCCAAAGAAGTAGCTTAAAAAAGTCAGAAAATGGGAGACTCCTGCTTAAAGCAGCGCAGAGAAATATTAAACCGAAACTAACTGGTTCTGATCCGTTGCTGGCCATTACTCAGCGGCTGTTATCCCTGAATACAAATCATCAGACCTGTCGGCCAATGTCAGTTTAAGACATAAAACCAAGGTTGTGACTTGTGAGATTTATAACCAATGGGTGAACAAAGCAGGTCACGGACCCCTTTACTTGACCAGAGATCTCGGTAAAGCAACTGCTGTAAACAGTCTTCCAGAAAGCTCAGAAAGCCCTAAAATTCAGGGAAAACATTCATCTTGTGGCACCTTTCCCCTGATTCTACACTTTCCCGCCACTCATCGTGCAATCAAGCTAACGAGAAATGCACTCAACTTACGATGTATGCAAGAGCAGGATCCCTTTCATGTGTATTATAATGTGTACCCCCCAAAAAATGTATTAGTCATAAGCACTCTCATGCTCTAAAAATGGGTTTTTGCTCTCAAAGGGCTCCTTCAGTGCTGCATGAAACAAAAGCTGTAGGTTTAATGTGTAATTTAGACCGTCGTCCGTGCAGTCCGTCCACCTCCTAATCTCCGCCCTCCTCTTCGTCTCCCTGCTCCCCGTCCATCAGCAAGGCCGAGTATTTACTGGCTAAGCTGAACTTCTGTTAAAACAAAAAGGGGATAGTGAGACGTAACCAAAACATTGCTGGTATTTGAGGTTCATATGTGCTTCACGGCCTCAAAATCAGCAGATTTTCATTTGAATTGCTGTTGTTGACAGCTCTGACATTGGTGAGCGGTGTGAGATACTGAGCTTTTAGGAATCAAACATCTGTTAGTGATGGTTTGTGCCTATAATTGGAGCAACAAGTCATAAGTCATTCCATATGAAAGCCATAAGGAATATTTTCAACAAAATTATTTTTTAAGTGTTTTAGTGCCTTTCCTTTGTAAAAAAAAATAGGTCCAACTTTAGATTAGGAGTCTTTATCTACTATGTAACACATCAATAATAATGAATTGTATGTTACACTGTACTTATTGTGTCATGTTGTACTGCAAATCACTTCTGCTGCTATTGAGGTGGGATACGGGTAAGGTTAGGGACAGATTTGGTGGTATAGTTAGGTTTAAGGGTGGGTTAAAAGTGTAGGGTCAACAGTGTAATTATAGATGCAACTACAGAAATGAAATACAGATGTAATTGCATGAAGGTATTTTTAAATATCAGTACAATATAACATGCACACAATAAATGCCTTGTATCAAATAATTGATTCAAATGTAGTTACACAGTAGTTACAGTAATTAAAAACACAATATAAAGTGGGTCCAAAAAATATAAAAATATATAATGTATATTTTTACATATAAAAGTCTGAGCCTGAGGCAACACATGAGGCACCCGACCAGGTGCCACTATCCACCTAATTCTTTTAGAAGTGGAAGTCAACTATTTTCTGTGAGACTTCTGATAAATACAAAATCTGTGAGACTTCTGTTAAATAAAAAAGCATTACAAATACGTAGGAAAAAATCTAATGCTTATAACATGAATGTCTCTTGCATTATGTTGATGTATAGGTGAATAACACAATTAGAATGAGGTTATGCAATTTTTTTAATCGTGTTGCCTCAAAGAAAAAAAATTACTGAGAGAAAAAATGTACAAACATGGGAAAAACAACAACAACTACTTTTTGGAGGACAGACTCAGAAAGGCCCTAAAACACACCTTTTAAAAATAATATATTATAAACTGAAGTGTAAAATAATTTATTAAAATAATAAATATCCTACTCTGTGGATAGCTGAATATCTCTAGCCCTGTTTTCAGGTGTAAATGTTAATGCGTCTCCCTACCAAAACGCATCTGTGCTAGTTTTTCAAATTTTTAACCTCTAACTTGATATTCCATGTTATACTGGATAAAACCAGGACTACCAGGAGGTTAGACAGTCTAAACATCCTCAAGAAGACACTGTTCATCAGTTAACTGGGCTGAAATACCAGCCCTTTAACACCTGATTTATTTTAAGGTCTGCTCCATCTGGTCCATTAATTTGGTTCATTTAGCTTACCGTGAAAACCCCTTCCAAATGGAGTTCCAACTCTATTTGTTTGAAAAGTTCTGTCACAGTGAAAATCCAGATGGACTTCAGAGTGCAAACAGACCTGGGTGGAGGTTTTTTTTCAGAAGCTGCTGCAAATGATGCAACAAATTACAGGGAATACTTGTATAGCTGATATTAAGAACTTCATTGAATTACAGATGCCACACACATTCAGAAAATTCTAATTAAGCATGGACAATTATTTGCATCTATAAATGAATTATCTTTATGAGATGAGGCTGGTTGATGTGCCATTGCACACACAGCTTGGAAGAGGGTGTCAAATGTAATGTTTTCCCATACAAGCCTGTACTGGAGAGGTTAGCGTCAGTATTCTCAATGTACAATCTTTTCCATTATATACTACAGCTATAATTCAATGCTAAGATCAAAATTATGTGTCTAGACTCAAATAAATATTTACATTTTTCAAGTCACATATCTTCCAAAAGAGGCCCACAATTAAAGTCTGTGACCAACATTGTAATTTCCATTACAGGGAATGAAGCATCTAAAAAGGCACTAAAGAAAACTTTCATTAAAGGTCTGGAGAGCAAAGAAAGCCAGAAGTAAAAGTAGAGGGAGCGGGGATCATGGATCACACCCAGAGAGAGTGTTAGCTCTGTCACTCACAGGGCTGGGAGGCTCCTCAAATTTCTTTGGCTCTGGTGCTGGTCTGAGATCTCGCTCTCTTCTCACGTCCTTTCTACAAGTAATGCACAACACAGTCTAAACTCATGTACTCATTCAGAAAAACATTCAGGAGCAGGGATGTAGACCCCAAGGGGAAACATCCTATTGGCAATATTCCAATCAATATAGACAGAATTACAACCAAAAAAATCCAGAAAAACGCATTTAAAAAAGTAACAACATTTATTTGCATTTTAATGAGTGAAATAAGTATTTGATCCCCTATTAATCAGCAAGATTTCTGGCTCCCAGGTGTCTTTTATACAGATAAGGAGCTGAGATTAGTAGCACTCTCTTAAAGGTAGTGCTCCTAATCTCAGTTTGTTACCTGTATAAAAGACACCTGTCCACAGAAGCAATCAATCAATCAGATTCCAAACTCTCCACCATGGCCAAGACCAAAGAGCTGTCCAAGGATGTCAGGGACAAGATTGTAGATTTACACAAGGCTGGAATGGGCTACAAGACCATCGCCAAGCAGTTTGGTGAGAAGGTGACAACAGTTGGTGCGATTATTCGCAAATGGAAGAAACACAAAATAACTGTCAATCTCCCTCGGACTGGGGATCCATGCAAGATCTCACCTCGTGGAGTTATCAATGATCATGAGAACGGTGAGGAATCAGTCCAGAACTACACGGAAGGATCTTATCAATGATCTCAGGGCAGCTGGGACCATAGTCACCAAGAAAACAACTGGTAAAACACTACGCCGTGTAGGACTGAAATCCTGCAGCGCCCACAAGGTCCCCCTGCTCAAGAAAGCACATGTAAAGGCCCGTCTGAAGTTTGCCAATGATTCAGAGGAGAACTGGGTGAAAGTGTTGTGGTCAGATGAGACCAAAATCCAGCTCTTTGACATCAACTCAACTCGCCGTGTTTGGAAGAGGAGGAATGCTGCCTATGACCCCAAGAACACCATCCCCACCGCCAAACATGGAGGTGGAACATTATGCTTTGGGGGTGTTTTTCTGATAAGGGGAAAGGGCAACTTCACGCATCAAAGGAAAGATGGACAGGGCCATGTACCGTCAGGGCATTGAAGCCAGCCAGGGCATTGAAAATGGGTCTTGGATGGGTATTCCAGCATGACAATGACCCAAAATACACGGCAGGGCAACAAAGGTGTGGCTCAAGAAGAAGTACATTAAGGTCTTGGAGTGGCCTAGCCAGTTGGGGAGGATCTGCAAAGAGAAGTGGGACAAAATCCCTCCTGAGATGTGTGCAAACCTGGTGGCCAACTACAAGAAACATCTGACCTCTGTGATTGTCAACAAGGGTCTTGCCACCAAATACTAAGTCATGTTTTGCGAAGAGGTCAAATACTTATTTCACTCATTAAAATACAAATCAATTTATAACTGTTTTCAAATGTGTTTTTCTGGATTTTTGTTGTTGTTATTCTGTCTCTCACTGTTCAAATAAACCTACCATTAAAATGGCAAACGTACAAAATCAGCAGGGGATCAAATACATTTTTTTCAATCTGACTTTTCACTGTTTGTATCACTCCACTTGTTTTGATTCAGGCAGATTGTCAATCTGTGTGTGGTGGATTTCTCAAGTGACTTTCTCACCACAAGTGAGTGATTGAAAAAAGTAAAACAACATTTTTGTTGTTGTTGAGACTGGAAAGATGCAAATGGACAGTGTTCTACAGGCCAAACTAGAAAATGAAACCCATTTGTCCAAGCACCACCTTATAATTTAAAAATACTAAAAATCTAATAAGAAACCTAAAGAGAATCTAGCAAATATACTAAATCTATCCTTCCAGAAAAAAAGGAAGATCTCTACACTGTTTTGAGCAGTAGGGGTGCCAGAGAACAGCTAACCTGTCTCCTGTCTCCTTCCTTCGGTCTCTGCTGGCAGCTTCTCCACGCCCCCTGCCTGCTCCAGAGCCCGAGGCCCCACCACGACCCCGAGAGGGGCCCCGGTCCCGGCGCAACCCATCTGCTTTGTTTTCATCTGTAAGGAGAGCCCACAGTTCAGCAGAGGACACTATGGACAACTCTACTAATAAACGAGCAGCATTAGGCTATAGGCTTCTGTAAATTCTTTGAGCAGTTTACTGCTTTTAAACTGGAAGAGGCTGTTTTTAGGAAGAGAGGCTACTGGACATTTTCTCTTGCCCAACAACAGCAAAAGACAATAACCCCCTGTTGATGATACTTTAAGGGGTTTGCAGTTGTGACTTGAGTGTGTAAAGAATATATGTAGTGACTTTTTTTTACACTTCCACCTTTATTGCTTTTCATGTCTCACTGGATTAGAACACTTATAAGCTTACCTTTATTTCTTTGAGGAGCATCAGCTGAGCTTGCTGCACTGAAAAATAAAGTACATCAAAAAGACTCAAGTCAGAATTATTCTAAAGAACTCTCTCTCTCTATATATATACATTAACTTTCAAACATTTGGGGTCAGTTTTTTTAAGGAATTAATACTTTTATTCATCAAAGATGTATTAATGAATCAAAAGTTACTGTAAAGAAATAAAGACAGAAAAAAATGCTGTTCTTCAAACTTTTTTCCAAAGAATCCTAATTGAAAAGTATCACCGTTTCAACACAAATATTAAGCCGCACAATATTTTCAACATTAATAATAATAAAAAATATTTATTGAGCATCAAATCATCATATTAGAATGATTTCTGAAGGATCATGTGACACTGAAGACTGGAGTATGATGCTGAATTGTTTTTGCATCACAGGAATAAATTACATTTTAAAGTATACTTAACAAAAGGAAACATTTATTTTAAATTGTAATAATATTTCAAAATGTTAATGCTTTTATTGTAACACTTTATTTTACAGTGTCCTTGTTACAATGTAACATGTACTTACTATAGTAATAACAATAAATTATTGTTAGTTAACCCTAACCCTAATCATTTAGTAAGTAATATTAAGGGCTTTTCACACTTGAAATTGTTAACCCTGGGTCATCTAAACCCCGGATAAGGGGAATCCTGGTTTATCTGTAATCACGTTTCACACTGCTCATATTATACCTGGGGTTAACTGTTAATCCTGGGTATTCATTAACAGACGTTTCACACTGTACATTCCTAAACCCCGGGCTAACGTTCTTATTTGCATATTTGAGGTGTCACTGTCACTGATTGGACGAACAGTAGGCAACCTGTTTACACGGATTTTCCCGCGTCTTGCGAGTTATCAAAAACAACGTCGCCGCTTATGTCTTTAGATCAGCGAAGATTGAGGAACAGCTGATCATAGCTGTACAGGCAGGTATAGAGATTTTAAATAAATTTAGTAGCAGAGCTTAGCAACGGCAGACACCACGGGAGCGCAAGCTACAGAGCACTTTGGAAAGAAGGAGAAAGCGGCGCGCTTAGCGTTTTAAACGTGTGAAAACAAAGACAAACTTACAAAAGAAAGAAAACAAGGAGCAAAGTGAAAAATGTAAATATTTATTTGAGTTTCTTTAAAAGTGTGGAGAGACTAACGTTAATGTTTACTCTCCTATTCACTCCAGTTCACACGCTTTCCGTCTTTTGATATTTCTTCTCACCAGCTGCAGTTTACACGACACGCGTTTCCTGTTACTGACGTGACATGAGCCTCGCTGCTCAATTTCTGATTGGCTGTCCAAACAAACTTAGCACCGTAATGTGGGGTTAACACCACAAATGTAGTGCTAACCCTGCTCCGGAGCACAGTGCGAAAGTGGGAAAAGCCCTTTACTGTCACAAATCCTGTCTGTGGCCTTCTGTTCACTTGCCCCCAAAGGTCGCCCTCCCATAATATTGACTTTCACATTACACAGACTGTTGCATGTCACTCTGGACTACATTTCCCATGCTCCATTTCACTGATTACGTTTTCACCTGTGGCCAATAATACACACTATATAAATCAGTCTCTTACCACAATTCAACGCTGAGTACTGTAAGCACATATCGCTACCCTAGCTGATAGCTACTTTATGGAGCCTGCTCTAGTTTTCCTAGTCTAGTCATAGTCTTGCCTTGCCGGTTTTCCTGTGTTCAGATTCTTGCCAGTGTATTTTGGATTACCCTTTCTGCAATAAAAAATTGTCGACAAATATTTGTGTTGTCGAGTAGTCGTTTGATCTCATATGACCTAATGTAAGAGCCTGCAATACTGTGATTTGACCAGTGAGGCGCTGTAGTGCAAGACTGTAGTCCAGCCCTCCTGGATGCAATTCAAGAGAAGAAGACAGCGCTTCAAACCCAGCCGAACGAACCTGAAGCTGCTGAGCGGTGCTTGAATGAATATGTAAATGCTGTTACTCAATTCCAAGAACGCAGAGAACAGACTTCTGTTCTCGTGGAGACCAGTCTAGCAAGGTTTCCTTGGAGGAACATACTCGGAAGGACGCAAGAACACAGAACAGCATCCTTGTGATAATTGAGATGTACTGCGTTCTTCTTGCTTATCTGACCGCATAGTCTCAGCATAAGCAGTGGCCAATGAACAATAAATATAACATAGCATTACATTACAAACAAATGTCATAACTTATTTCAACATTTCATACTATTATTGATATTATTTTCATATAATTGTATATCGTTTTATTTTACAGCGTTATATGTTTAACTATGACTATCTTAAGATTTATTTTAATATGCCAATAAAAATGCAGACTTTCTCTGGGTCTCATAACTTTATTAAAATTAAGCAAAACAAAACGATAAATGTTTACATTCAACTTCAAGAGCCATCGAGTTATAAATAAATATAGATATGAAGTCAAAGCAAGCAGGTTGGTATAAAGCAAACGAGAGCGAGTTTAAAGCTTACAGGCTTCCGTACACCGGCCGCCTGCAGCGTCTTCTGGGATTTCTTACGGCTCGATTCTCTCAAGTCTGCACTGAATACATCCTCGATATCAAGAACACATCCGGGAACTTTCATGCCTCCTCTGTACTTGCGTTCTGGAGAATTGGAACTGACTTTGACGGTCGATGATGACGTAGAACGAGAACACAAGGACGCAAGATCGCTAAAGAACGCATATTGAGAAACAGCCATATGCTGCACGCTTTCCTCTCAATAGGGAAATAAACACAACAAACACTGACAGCAGTGTTAAAGCAGCAGTTAAAAACGCATCTGATTACAATGATGTGGATATTTGCACGAGCTCTGCCGTAAAGTCCAGTCACATCACGTTTATTTATATAGTAAATTATGCAATAGATAGCCTTAAATCAAGCAGCTTTACGGTATTAAACATGAAAAACCAGAGTCAGTGTCGATTTTAGTTAGAATTACAACTTGTTTTTCTGTTATAAAGCAGCTCTCCAGAGTGGAGCTAGCTAATGTTAATTTTATTAGTGGGTAAAAAATATTATTTCATTAAAGTGAAAGTTTAGTTTGCAAAGATCAAAGCTTGATCTAGCTCTGGACTGTTTTGATTATCATAACCCTATAAGGTATTTTATGAGATTATTTTGTGAATAAAATAGTTTATCCAAAAATAAAACGTCTTATCACTTACCTTTATTTTATTTCTTATCCATATGACTTACAAAAGGAGGATATGTTAGGCAGAATGATGTCATTCAGTTACTTTTTCAAATAGTTAATTACATGGTGAATGAGAGTTTCTCTGTCGGTCATCTATTTTGTGTGCCAAATATATATATTTGCATAAATTAATTGTATAATAATTGTAATTACATAATATGACTTTCAAAAGCTGAAGTGGTTACCATTATATATTTGTTAGTAACTAATTGCAAAAGCTGAATAATCAGTCAATGTCTACTGATTAATCAGTGAAATAATCGACGATTAGTCGATTAATCTTTCTAATAATCGATGATTAGTCGATTAATCTGTCTAATAATCGTTAGATTTATCGATTATCAAAATAATCGTTTGTTGCAGCCCTACTGGATTACGGTCGCCATCGATTGACCCTCGCCCGTTTACTGGACTGTTCTTTTGCTTGCCCTCGATATACCTGTGTGCCATTGTCTGACCCAAGCCTGTTTTGACCACGTCACTAAATAAAGCATTGCAAATGGATCCGCAAGCCTCTCGACCTGTTAACTCCGTAATAATTACTCAGTACTTACAGTACTTAATTACACTGTACCATAAAGTGTAACTGATTTTACTTATTTTTTTAACACATAAATAAAAACAACTTACAGACCCCAAACTTTTATGTAGAGTATATATGTACTAATTATATGACATTTTAGATATTTTAATATATTATACTGAAATAATTCGAACAGTCTTTGAATAATAGCTATCTATATCTAACATATCAATCCAGATAGAAACCTTTTGGGTGGAGCGCTACTGCTGGGAGAGACGACAGGTTTACTATCACTCTCGCTGGATCCTGCACTCATGGTGCTCCTCTTCGCCCAAGCGTTCTCCTTAGGTGGCGGCGCTAGGACAACTTTCAGGGGCAGCCCCTCCTGCTTGGAAGTAGTAGTCTGGTTTCCATGTGAGGATGAATCCTCATCACGGCTGCTGAAAACCTCGTTTTCAACAGAGCGCTCACTCTCCCGACGCCTCGGCACTGTTGAGAGAGGAGAAGGATTGGAATCTGAAAGTTTCTTTTTAAAAAATCATTGCATATAGCGACAGCTAGATTGATGACAGATTATTTTTGTGTATTATGATCAGTACCTATTAAACAGAGTCTGTTAATGTTTTGTTTACATCAGACCTGTGCATAATAAAGATTGGTCAATGATCACTTACACTTACCCCTGCTCGACGTGCTTCCTGTTTGTGATGATTCACTTCCTGTTCGTGAGCGCTCGGTTGCTTGGTCCTCACTACGCCAGCTGGGATGCCTGAGTACATTAGAAAACAAGAGTGAAAATACTGTTTAGAAAAAGGAAAGCATGCGAAAAATGTATCTTCTGTTTTTCAGTATCCAAAGTACTTTGCCCCTAAATATCATAGGCTTAAAATTGTTGATATCGTCACATGACAATTTTTTTAGTGGGTGATGGAATTATGAATCATCCATTCCTAAAACCAGATTAATATGCATGTGAACTATGTATTCTGAGTTAACTAATTTGAATAGAATTAACATTAAAATAATCCAAATTAATGAGAAGAGTTTTGAGTTACAGGTCATTATTGCAATTTATATTAATTCATTTTCATTTAAATTTGTTAAAATGTATATTACACATTATAAGTGTAATTCCAGTTTAACAAAGTATATAAATATTTCACCTTCTAGCTATGAACAAATGTGATACATTGAAAAAAAAGTATTTAAATGTAATTAAAAAAGATAAATATATATATATATATATATATATATATAATAAATTTTTTAATTCTTAGGTGTATATATACATTTAAAGCTGCAATCCGCAACTTTTTTGTGTTCAAAATGTAAAAATGTACATAATAAGCGAGTACACCATGAATCCATTTTCCAGTTTTTGGCTTATCCTGAATCACTACGGTACACCTTTAATAAGTGTTTATATTTTAGACTGGTTCGGGAAGGTACCGCTGCCGAGTAGCCCATTACCTGAGTGATTCGTCATAGACATAAACAGAGAGAAGTATTTCCAGCTACAATGTTCTTCCGCAAGACGCACGCAGTTCTGTTTATTAACCGCTAGAGCGCCAAGAGTTACGGACTGCAGCTTTAATGGTATAGTTCACCCAAAAATGGAAACTCTGTAATCGCTTTTTCAGCCTCATGTTGTTCCAAACCTATATTTTTTTCCATCTTCTGTGGAACACAAAATAAGATATTTTGAATAATGCTGGTAGGAAATCAGTTTCAGTTCAATGGGAATCAAAACTGGTTACCAACAATCTTATATTCTTTATTTTGTGTTCCAAAACACAAACAGGTTTAGAACAACATGAAGGTGAGTAAATGATGACAGAATTTTCATTTCTGGCTGAACTGTCCCTTTAACTATAACATTTCGTAAAAATGTATATAAATGTACTGTACCTCTCTCTGGGCTTGCGTTCAAGTCCTTTGCTCTTGTCCTCCTCCAGCTGCCTCTGCAGTCTCTCCTGCTCTTTCTTAAGCCTCTCCTCCACCTCTCTCTCTTTAGCTGCCGTGTCCACCGGTTTGGCTCCTCCGAAGATGGACGCAGCTCGTCCCGATGAGGCTGAAGGGCCGCTGCTCTGGTCTTCCTCTTTGGGAACACTGCGGGGCTTCAGGTTCAGTTTGGGCCTCTGAAGGGGACCTAAGTAAAGTAGTCTGTTTAGATGATCTGATTAAAGACTTGCTTAGGTTTGGTTCCCTGAGCGACCCAGATAAATTAAATGCACCGTCCTACCTTTGTCCTCTTGCTTCTCATCACGTCTCTCATATCTCTCTTCACGATCACCATAGCGATCTCCAGATCGCTCCCCGCTGCTCCGTCCGTCGTCCCGCCGGTCATCATAGTCACGCCGAAAGCCGCTTCCAAATGGTCGACGACCCCCACCGCGAGAATCAGAACCTGTAATAAGGTTAGGTAACACTAGGTTAAGAAAGATCAGGAATGTAAACAAACTCATGGCTGTTTTTGTTTTAAATGACCAATGCAATACCATTTCTAAGGAGCAAGGACCTGTTCTGTTGTAAATGGATTACAGAGCTGAATTTTATTGTTGTAATTTTGACACAGTTGTTCTGTTCTTCTAAGCTCATTTCAGTTTTCATAAAAACCACAAGTCCACAAATTTATCCAAGCCAACCGTCCGTTATTCCAAGAGCATCTTTTTGAACCAAGGGGAATAATAATCTACTTTTATTAATATTAATAATAAAATGATGAAAAATAACAAATATAATATATAATACATATAAATAAATAATTTATATATTTAATTATATAAATAAATTTTACAAAATATTTACTTATTCAAATAAAGTATTCAGTAGTTTGAGGTCAGTAGATTTGTTTTCTTTCTAGTCACCAAATAATGCTGAAAAATTACAGTGTATCACAGTTTCCACAAAAATATTAGTCAGCACGGTTACAAAAATGATAATAAAAATGTTTCTTAAGCAGCAAATCAGCATGATTTCTGTAGAATCGTGTGACACTGAAGACTGGAGTAATGATGCTGAAAATTCAGCTTTGCATCAGAGGGATAAATTACATTTTAAAAACATACAAATAGAATCCAGTCATTTTAAATAGTAATAATTTTTCACAATATTACTGTTTTTACTGCATATTTGATCAAATAAATGAAGTCTTTGTGAACATAAGATTATTTTTAAAACATAAAAAAAAAAAAAAACTTACTGGCCTGAAACTTTTGAACAAATGTGTATCTGACAATAAAATGTTCATTATCCATTCTCAAGATCGCTGGTTGATTTTGGAACTGACAATAAAATTACCCAAACACTCTCAACATGACACATTTTCTGCTGCCATATTTCTACAAGTCCAAGTGATTTGTCACATTTGTGCAGAATCATAATGTATAAAGGTGTTATATCCACCTTTTTCTTGCTGTAAAAATTTTTTTTTTTTTCAAATTGTAAATTCTATGGGTCTAGCTTCCGGTCTCATCCGCATCCAGCTATTTTTATCTGTACAAAACAGTTCGTTTTGCTGCTTGATATTGAAAAATGGTGTGTCTTACCATATTATTTCAATGTATTATCTTAACTATGAACACACTGGTTTGTAGTGCAAACAGTTTTACCGTTTACTGCACGCTTTTATTCTTCTCGTTATCTCCCTATTAGCAGCTAATGAACCGGAAGTCTCGCCCATAGGCTTACTTCCACGCTGAAGAAAAAGGTGGATACCTCTGTCGTAGTCTCTACGCTCTCTGTCATCATAACGCTCCCGGTATCTGTCTCTTCCTCCATCATTGTCCCAGCGCTGGCCATCACGGTTACGGTCTGATTCATAACGATCTCGGGATCCTAAGAAGTGGATGAAAAAAAAAAACTTAAATCACACAATTTTCTGTTGCAACATCTGGAATATAAAATATTGTATTAAAAAAATATTAAAGATTATATATTAAATATTCAAATGATTTTACTCTCTCTTCAATGCTGACCAATAACCAATTACTTAAAGGGGTCCTATTATGCTTTTTCACTTTTTGAATTTTAGTCAGTGTGTAGTGTGTATGTTTGGACATAAAAAGATCTACAACGTTACAAATCTCAAAGTCCACTCCAAAGGGAGACATTTCGTAAAAAAAAAAAAATCCCTTTTCAAGAACTACAATGAACAGCTCGTTTGGACTACAAAGTTGTTTTCCTGTATTTGTGATATCACAAAATTAAATCCCGCCTACGGAAATTCGACTGGTTGGCGGGTGGGGAGAACGCTTGGTTGAGCTCTGCACCTTTCAAAATCAAAACCCAGTGCGGGAGTTTTTATATCACTGTATTTCTGATGGAAACCAACTGTTTTCAGAAAATTATGAATGTCATTTTCATTTCATCTTGCATGTAATGTCTGATAAAGCAGGTTTGTGAGCGGAAGCTCTGCTTGTGTACAGCGTAAAAATGTGCACGGAACCGACTACCGTATTTTATTTGAAAGTGGGAAACCTCGATCTCTACCCGGACCCGACGCGGACCGCCCATTACGAAAGTTGGACACAGCGCCTCCCGCTGGCAGAGAATGAATAAACATGTACATTTTTTTTTTCCTTAACTACTGTTATATTATGCCCTCCATCCTCCTTGTCAATAAAGTCCATCCATAGGGTCGGGTCCCGGGTCCTCGGGTCCTCCGTAAACTCTGTGGGACTATGGTATAAATAAATGAACTGTATAATAGTTTCACTGCAATTCATGTTATAATGTTAGAATTAAAGAACAATAAACATAATACATATTACTGTTGCACTCACCTATACATAGTAAATGCAGTTACTTATAAACTGTTGTTGACATTCTATCTAAAACGTAATTTAGCAAAAAATAAAATAAATGTTACCACTTACAATATTGCAATATCTGTGCGTGCAAAGGTTCTGCGCAATCCTCTTGCTCAATATTCTCGAGGTCTGAATTTATATGGCAATATTGACGAACTTGCTGTTTTGGAAAGTAGCGGGGCAGTCAGTGTTGCCACTATTTTCAATGGAAAGTAGCTAAAGTCTGCTCGAAAAGTCGCTAAATGTCGCTAGATGACGTCATGCGTAAATTTGCATATTAACGACGTAATCGCGTCCTATTATATATTTTAGAGTGTGACATTTTTTAAAGTTATATGTATTTAAAGTTATATGTATATATGCTTTTTATATGTGTATATGAGTTTAATAAGTTTAATTAAGTTTGTTGTTGTGTGTGAGTAAGTATAATCACGTACAGTCTCTCAGACGTAGCCCAGTAAACGATCTCAGAGGAGTTCAGAAACTGGATTGAACTAAAGCTCTGCGAGTGACAGTGAGTAATATAAGTGCATGAGAAGAATTAACAAACAAAAAAAAGAAAGAAGAAAAAACAGTCAAGTTAAATAGTTTTATTTCAAACAAAGGAGAAGCAGGCAAGTGATTGGTCCGTGGCAACACCATGTGCACATGCGCAGCTGATTCACATCTATGTCAGCTGCCGTGCGGTCACTGGAATGTGCTGCTCCTCTCAGCCGGAGCCAGCGCTCACTGATCAGAGCAGACACAGGGAGAGGTGTAACTCAAGATCTCGTGCTCGCAGGACAGTACTGGCGACATTTGGAAAGTTGCTAAGGTTTTTCCAAAAGTCGCTAGATTTGTCGCTAGGCGCTTTTTTTTTAAAAGTCGCTAAAGGGGTCTGAAAAGTCGCTAAATCTAACGACAAAGTCGCTAAGTTGGCAACACTGGGGGCAGTACTGAAACGCTGTCTAAGCTGTTCGCCAATCACAACGCACTGGGACAGCTAACCAATCACAACACATTTCGTTTTTCGGAAGGCGGGCCTTCATCAAACCCGGAACTAATCGAGCTGTTTGTGTCAGGCTGGGGAGAAAGGTATTGTAATAATGTATATTGTGTGAAAAATAATGCAATTTTTGAACCACCAAGCATGAGAGCATGTTCTAGTACACCCCCAAAACAAAATCAAGACTTTTTAAAAGAGAATAATAGGACCCCTTTAACAGCATGTCAAATACAACATAATATTCTTATAATAGATATGTTTAGTAGCTTGTCATGTGGCTCACTACTTTTCCAAAGCTTTACAGTAGATCAACTACTTTAAAGGTGCCATTGAATGGAAAACTGCATTTACTTTGGCATAGTTGTATAATAGGAGTTGAATAATATATGGAAATGACATACAGAGAGCCTCAAACACCATTGTTGCCTCCTTATGTAAATCTTGAATAAAAAAAGAAAAATAGGCGAAAGTGAAAGTAAAAAGCTATCGTGTATTTGAAAGCAGTTTCAGTGCCCCACATATTGATAGTGGCTCCCTGATGCCTGCATTTTATATACAGTATAATTACCCAACGATATAACTGTGAGAGAAAGTATTGAAATATATATTTTCCATGTTTCCTTCCTACTGTGTGAGAAATGAGCTGAAATGAGCCGCACTGTGAAACAGCCAATCAGAGATGAGCTCAACATTATTATTCATGACCCTTCCAAATAAGGTAATAAGGTAATAAGGAGAAATCCTAGGGTTGTAAATGCACATGTAAAACCGTTTCTGGAGAAGTTTTGCCCTTACCTAAGCCACATACCTTTTATGCAGATATCAGAGAACAATTTAAAATATTGTATCAATACATTCTATGGCACCTTTAACCAGGCAATAAGTTGTTTTTGTCAAACCAGAGCTTTAAAGTAGTTTCTTCCTATACTCTTTCTCCAACAAAATACTTGTAAGATGAAATAATTGCTTACGCTCTCCAAAGGCGTCGTCCCTGCGTGGACCGTCATCAGAGTCAGATTTAGGTCTTGCACGCCAGTCAGAATCGGTCTTGTCTGGGCCCATGTCTCGCTCACTACGGTTGCGATCCCACCCGGATACAGAGCGATCATCTCTCTCTAATCAGGAAAAATAAAAAAATATTGTGAATATGAAAATAAATTTTTTCCCTCCAATAATACATATTTACAACTGCATTATGCTGCATATGAACAGATGGGTTTCTCAGAACCGCACCTTTCTCATTGGACTGGTCAGCGATGTCCACACGGATCCTACGGTTTCCAAGGTTCTAGAAAGAGTGTAAGAGGAAGGGTTGATTACAGAGCTGGGAGTTTGTGTCTTCATTTTGGACAAGTGTAATAGATAACTTGCGCCACCATGTGGCAAAATAGGAACTATCAACAACACCAACAGTGAGTTCTATAATTCAGAAGCACACAGGTCTGTATCTGTTATTGATAGACATACAGACAACAACAAGGTACATTTGAACTTGACTGACAATAGGATCTCACCTCTTCATTGAGATTGAGTGCACGCAACAGAGAATCCACGTCATCAAACTCTGCGTAGCCGAAGCCTTTCAGCCGTTCTGGGTTACTGGTCTCCCTTGGGAGGCGAACTGCACTGATCTGGATGAATAAATAGAGATATAATTACAGTTGTTCAGTTGAGAGTAATGTAGAAACTAATTTAAAAATGGTAAATTAATCAAATTAAAGTTGTGTCTCAAGGCCCTGCATTCTGATCCATTGCATTCTGCACCATCTAGCTGTTTTGGAACAGAATACAACTTTGGAGAGAAATCTGGTCTGCATCTTCCGTAATTAATTAGTGAGCGTGCGCAAGCACGCACGCACGCACGCACGCACGCAGCACGCACACACACACACAACACACACACACACGCATTTTTATTTTAATATTTCTTAAAATGTAAAAGTATTAATTTCTTACAAAAATATTTTCAATGGTAGTGTAAGTAATATAAAAAAATAATGATACACAATGCAATATTGAATAAAAAATATTAAAATCTTTAACCACTAGAACTGACACTTTACTAATGTGGTACAAGAACAGTAAAAAAAAAATAGTTGTTTAAAAATAAACTCTGGAGTGTTTTCAAATGATTATGTTAAATTAACGTATTTTTATTTGTATTTTGTACTGCTGAAATTGTAATGGCATGTGAAACTCATCACCAGCAAAATTAAGAACTAAAAAATAAGTTTCAGCTTTTTTCCCACTTATAATCTAGGAACACGTTGATAAAACCAGTGTTTTTTCTAGGTTTAAAGCAGGAGTGCCCAAACTTGGTCCTGGAGGGCCGGTGTCCTGCAGAGTTTAGCTCCAACTTGCCTCAACACACCTGCCTGGAAGTTTCTAGTATGCCTAGTAATACCTTGATTAGCTGCTTCAGGTGTGTCAAATTGGGATTGGATCTAAACTCTGCAGGACACCGGCCCTCCAGGACTGAGTTTGGGCACCCCTGGTTAGAGGTCTGCACGGGCTTTAAAGTGAAAGTGATATGACCGTAAACTGAACTTTTTTTGCGCTGAGGACGCACACGCATGTGTTACAGCGCCTGACAGGGCAAGCCTTTACACTAATGCATTAACTTAAAGCTCAAAATAAAGAATGATCATGTTTTGGGCAGCTTGGATCACTTACTTCTCCTCGCAGCATCTCATTCTGTTTCCTCCACTATTTTTAGATCCATTTTGTTCATAGATATGCGTTATTCAGTGCTGTAATTTGAGCAACCGACTGAAGTTGGACGTGCACTGTGGGCAGACCAGACTAATCGATAATGAGAATCGTTGTCGATGATTTTCATAATCGATAATAATCGATTTTATCGATTAGTTGTTGCAGCCCTAATTTCAATAGTCGTCTATCAAAACTTTAGGCTACTAGTGTGACACTGGCTTCTTTTATCCAGCCGAGAGCTGTAGTTCACGTATTATATGCTCATACAGCGGTTTTGAACAGCCGTTCAGACAGCGTGATGAGAAACATTTGCTGCTCTGAAACACAGAATATCACTATTTATTTTTACATAACATGCGAGTCATAATATTAGTGAATATATTATATTTTAGTTTTATCTCTCTCCCCCCTGGTTGAGAACCACTGACCTAAAGCGCGATCTACCAGCATTGCTTTCGCGATTGGGCACCCCTGATCTAAGTGAAAAAACATTTGTTTCTCATTTATTTGGTTCCACAGTATTTGCTGATTTTATTTTATTTAAACAGTGATTTTTTCCCATGATTTTACATCAAGGTGTATGCCGTCGGTGCCTGCAAACTTTCTTATTCATTTTTGCTAATAAACGTAAATAATTCTATGTTTCATAATTGTTTGTTCCTCATTTTTAACTGATTTTT
Source organism: Ptychobarbus kaznakovi (assembly GCA_027422405.1). Classification (NCBI taxonomy): domain Eukaryota; kingdom Metazoa; phylum Chordata; class Actinopteri; order Cypriniformes; family Cyprinidae; genus Ptychobarbus; species Ptychobarbus kaznakovi. The sequence continues at coordinate 16,631,574 of CM049794.1, read as the reverse complement.
TGTTTTGTATAGCCTATATTTAAACTTTGCGTAAGTTATTTGTAATTTTATATTAGGCATATAGCATGGTGCATTTTGATTCGTTTTGTCAATAAAAGTTTGATGTTCTACGTTGTATTTTGTTGTTGCTTGTACAAATACTGTTACAAATACTAGAAATCATGAATATAAATATTTGGGTATTCTTATAAAAGTCCAGAGAGTTTTTTGTCAGGTGTTTTTTTTTATTATTATATGATGTATGATTGCATAATGCAGCCCAAATGTTCATGCAAAGAAAGAAGGCGTGGTTTCAGTAAGCGCAGTAGTGTTGAAGCAGCCATGTCAGGGAGACGCTGTGTGTTTCTATGCAAAAGCACTTTATTTGGGCTTCCAAAAGTAGATGCATTTAGGAATCATTAAGATTACTTACAACAGAACAGCACAACCCAGATGTTCGAATTTGTGCAAACGCATTTTATGGACGACAGTTTTGTGAACCTGTTAGAGTACAAGGCTGGCTGTGAAGGCTATTTCTTAAAATAAAAATATATATTTGACTTTGCTATGACAATCTGGTGCTTCTGAATCAGCGACTGTAAGTATGTTTTGATATTTAAGTATTTTCTATTGACTGTTCAAATGCAGAGTTTTGCGCATTGTCTGTGTGAGAGAGAGACAGGGTCACATCACAACACAGTGTAGAGCAACGCGTCGTGTGTGTGTGTGAGAGAGAGAGAGAGAAGAGAGAGAGAGAGAGAGAGAAAGAAAGAAAAAGGGTCACATCACAGCACAGTTAGAGCAATGCGCCGTGTGTGTGTGTGTGAGAGAGAGAGAGAGAGAGAGAGAGAAGAGAGAGAGAAGAGAGAGAGAGAGAGAGAGAGAGAGAGGAGAAAGAGAAAGGTCACATCACAGTACAGTGTAGCGCAACGCGCCGTGTGTGTTGTGAGTGAGAGAGAGAGAAGAGAGATAGAGAGAGAGAGAAAGGGTCACATCATCAAACACAGTGTAGGCAACGCGTCGTTGTGTGTGTGGAGAGAGAGCGAGAGAGAGAGAAGAGAGAGAGAGAGAAAGAGAAAGGGTCACAGGGACACAGCACAGTGTAGAGCAAATGCGCCGTGGTGTGTGTGTGTGTGAGAAGAGAGAGAGAGAGAGAGAGAGAGAAAGAGAGAGAGAAAGGGTCACATCACAGCACAGTGTAGAGTAACGCGTTGTGTGTGTGTGTGAGAGAGAGAGAGAGAGAGAGAGAGAGAGAGAGAGAGAGAGAGAGGAGAGAGAGAGAGAGAGAGTCACATCACAGCACGTCAGCCGTCTTAAATCGCGGCTTGTGTGCAAATACATACGAGCATCATCACAACTCTGCTCCCCTCTCGGGCTTGAACTGATGGTAAAACTAAGAAAATGATTAACTGTCTTTATATTTACTTTGAAAGCTGAAGCCCGTGATTATGGTAAGGGGCAGAGAGAAACGGGGCAGAGGACCTACAATAATGTATAGTATTTGAAAAAGAATGTGTATTTTGAACATTAAAGCATGTCAACATATTCTGTTACACCAAATAATGATCTTTAAAATAGCATCATATGACCCCTTTAAGCGAGGTACGAAGAACGGGCCCCTGTTCTATAGGAAAGGTAACCTTAAATGACTTCTGTTGTGATCTGGCGCTATATAGAAAATAAAATTAACTTGACCTTCGGGGGGGGGGGGGGGGCACCTAATGGCAGGGGAAACACTGGAAACTCAGCTGTGCTCTGAAAACATCTTGAAAAACTATTTTCTTCATGCACTATTTATCACAAGGTGTTGTGAGACATGCAAAATAGCACAACTCTGAAAACCTCAGCAGATGCTGTTTGGCAGAATCCATGTTAACAAAGTACAATGCATGTGAGAATTCACATGAACATTCCTTCTGCAGGCGCACAGGAAGAGGGGAAACTCACATTCAGTCCACGGAAGAAGTTTTTGATGGAGTCCTCAGTGACGTCGTAGGGGAGGTTGCCCAGGAAGGCGGTGTAAGGGGGGCTGCGGGGCAGACGGGAGCGGTCGACGTTGGGATCGCGGGCGGCACGTGGAGCCGTCGGCAGAATGGACCGGTTGATGGATGGTGCACGATACACGTCATCTTCTGTGTGCCAGGATGTAGTAACTATAAAAGAAGTGAAGCTTGATTAGGGACAGTTCTCTCTTATCATTTTCCCTCATGTCGATCCAAACCCAAATGACTTTCTTCTGTGAAACAAGCTGCTCTTTCCCATACAACACAAGTAACACTGACCAAGGGTTGTCAAGATCCAAAAAAAGCACCATAATAATAATCCAAATGACACATGCACTATATGCCAAGTCTTCTGAACCCATACGATAGCTTTGTCTGAGGAACAGACTTGAATTCAAATAATCCTACAAAATATGAAATATTAAGAGGCATAGTGCAAGGTTTGCCATAGAAAACACTGCTGCTTCTTGTATTGAATGAGCAGAAATGGAAATGACATGTGACAGCTGTAGTGGAGGGGAATCTTATACAATATTATAATTATCATTACTAACAACTGGAATAAGTCATAAGGTCAAAATTTTATGGTGCCTTGTTTGACCTTCACAGCCAGTAGTCACTTGAGGCCTTTATTAAATGGAAAAGAGCAGCATGAACATGGTGTAAAACATCTTATTTAGTTGTTCACAGAAGAAATTAACTTTGTTAATTTAAAAGTTTGGAACTCATTGTCACGGTATGTGAGGAGAGATGAGGCGAGGACTCAAGTGCAGGAAGAATGGGTTTCTTTAATAATAAAATGAACAAAAAATAAACAAAAACCTTCCCGGAGGGGGAAAAATAGGCAGGTAGGCGACTGTTACACAGTCAAACATCACACACACTGGACAAAAGACAACGGATCAGCACAAGACTACAGACACCAGGAGGCTAACTAGGGAGACAAACGAGGGTAACGAGGGAGACACAGGTGGAGCCACTGAAACAATGATTTGGTAACAAGATGGGAGGGGACAGACAATAGACAGGAGAAAGCACATGGCACAACACAAACACAACAAGCCATGTGCTCACAGACACAGTAACCTCTGGTTGCCATCTAAGGCACACCAGCCGGTAACTGTGCCACTCATGAGCACTGTAATGACAGAATTGTATTGTGAACCGTTTCTTCCTTATTTTACCTTTGATTTTTTTTACAATAAGCGTGAATACTAAATTTAACCTATTCAAAAAGATACAACAACAGTTTTGTCTTAAACAACTAAGACTTTTATACTTAACGGAAAATGAAAACGTTTCACCCTATTTCACCCAAATGACAGATATACAGTGCTGCTTGAAAGTTTGTGAACCCCTTGCAGAATATACGATGCATAAAGAGCCGGGGGTGTGAACACTTTTTTAATTTGAAGATCAAGGTAAATTGTACTTAATTTGTCCTCCGGGAAACATGCAAGTATGCAGTACTAAATGGAATAAAAAAAATATTTCTACAAAATAAGTATGATCTTTATCCTGTTCAAAAGTTTTCACTTATTTTAAAGCATGTGCATTTCCCTAAGTTTGTAAAACACCAAACCAAAATCAAAGTAATAGTGCTGAAACTATCTATATCAGCAGGCATCAATAGTCTTTGTTTTTCATTCAAATGAGGGAACCAAAACTAGGACTGCATTTATACAACCTGTAACAAAGCAGCACTTGCTTACCATTTTGAATATGAATAATGTTAATCACCTTCTTCATTAGAGACAGCGCATGTCGTTAAAATACTTGAATACTCAAGTAAGATGACGTAAAATTAGAATAAACTTCTGTTGGTGCTGTCTTGACTTCTTTGCTCACTTTCACTCAC